>CM042561.1:13611945-14099445 GCA_023630585.1 Cranoglanis bouderius
CTCCAGATGTTTCCTGCTCAACATCTGTTCACACAGATTTCTCATTAAACCCTACTTCCACCTCTTAATTTACTGTATAACTTCGTAAAACAAATAAGCCAAAATTAGCATATATATATATATATATATATATATATATATATATATATATATATATATAATATACACACACACACACAATACTGTGCAAAAGTTTTAGGCACATGCAAAGAAATGCTGTAGAGCAAAGATGCCTTGAATCTTATTTTTAAATTAAATAAGATTATTTATCTTATAATAAATTAAATGTTTCTACATAAAAAAAAATACTGTAAAGAGCAGTAAACAGTAGTAAATGATACAAAGTCAATATTTGGTGTGACAAAAAAATTAAAATAAAAATAGTAGTCTCCGGTGCAATTTCTGCAGTTTTATAAGGAAATGAGCTGGTAAGTTTTATTGAGTATCTTACAGAACCAGTCACAGTTCTTCTGGAGACTTTGACTTTTGCACTTGCTTCTTATTTTTGCAGCAAAACCCAGCAGCCTTCATTGTGTTTTTTGTCTGAAAAGCGTCTCTTACGTAATATGCTGCTTTCTTTAATGACATACAAACATTTTTCTGTAACATTTAATTTTGTGCTAGAAAACTAATGTTTGGGAATCTAAAATGTTTTTTGTACTGACTTGATAATGTACCCCTAATGTATAGTCAACAGCAACATCAGCCTATAAAATTGTAAAAAAAAAAATTAAAAAAAATTAAAAAAAAGGAAAAAAAAATATATAAAAAGTTATTTATTTCAATACTATTTCAATTTTAAATACTTTTTTACTTGTTACTTTGTTCTAAATCTGTGGTACTCTATTGGCCTCTGTAGATCAAGTACGGAACAGCTACCAGCTGTGTAACAATGGCACGCTGAGAGTGATCTATGCTAATGGGATGGGTATCAGCTACCACACAGAACCTCACATTCTGGCCGGTTCAGTGAGCCCTACCATCGGCCGCAGAAACATCACCCTGCCCACGGACAATGGACTCAACTCCATAGAGTGGCGACTGCGCAAGGAGCTGACCAAGGGCAAGATCACGGTGTTTGGCAGGAAACTAAGGGTGAGTAAAGATGATGCATTGCTTGGATTACATCAAACATTCTCAGTTGATGTGGACAGCTATGTCCAGAGGCTTGTGTCAGTAGCAACAGAGTCTTTCCTTCGTGGAAATTACCTTTCACTAACATGTCTCTTTTTCAGGCCCACGGACGCAACCTACTCTCCATCGACTTTGACAGGAACACACGGACAGAGAAGATTTACGATGACCACAGGAAGTTCACACTAAGGATCACTTATGATGCTCAGGGTAGACCAGCTATTTGGCAGCCCAGCAGTAGCCTGGCTGTGGTAAATGTGTCCTACTCCTCCACGGGACGGCTGGTGGGCCTGCACCGTGGCAGTATGAGTGAGAGGACAGAGTTTGACCAACAAGGACGCATCCTCTCCCGCACATTTGTTGATGGCAAGGTGTGGAGCTACAGCTACCTGGACAAGGTCTGTAGCTGCCCAGGCTTGTCAGTGCAATTTTAGATCACTTCAATGCAATTTCAGATCACCTCTATGTCAGCAAACGGCTTTAGAAATTACATATTGCTGCTCCATTGCTATGTGTAGTATTGTATACTAGATTTGTGTAGTATTAATAATGGTTGCTATACTGTTATGAGATTTCATATTATTTATATAATCAATGATTGCTATAAAGGTAAATGTCTCATGTTTTTCTTTCCGTTTACAGTCCATGGTGCTGCTCCTACAGAGTCAGAGGCAGTACATCTTTGAGTTTGATCCATCTGATCGTATCACTGTGGTCACCATGCCTAGCGTGGCTCGGCACACAATGTTTACCCATGTCTCCATCGGCTATATCCGGAACACTTATAACCCCCCTGAAAGCAATGCCTCTATCATCTATGACTTCAGTGAAGATGGCCGCCCCCAGTCCACATACTTCCTGGGTACGGGACGCCGTGTCCTTTACAAATATGGCAAACTGGCCAAGCTCTCTGAGATTTTGTATGACAGCACTGCTGTCACTTTTGGCTATGATGAAACATCTGGTGTACTCAAGATGGTCAATCTGCAGAGCGGAGGCTTCTCTTGCACTATAAGATATCGTAAGATGGGACCCCTAGTGGACAAACAGATCTACCGCTTCTCTGAGGAAGGCATGGTGAACGCCCGCTTTGACTACACCTATCACGACAACAGTTTCCGCATAGCAAGCATGAAGCCAGTCATCAGTGAGACACCACTACCTGTGGACCTGTACCGCTATGACGAGATTTCTGGCAAGGTGGAGCATTTCGGCAAGTTCGGTGTCATTTATTATGATATCAATCAGATCATCACCACCGCAGTAATGACACTCAGCAAACACTTTGATGCACACGGCCGCATAAAAGAGGTGCAGTATGAAATCTTTCGCTCACTCATGTACTGGATGACGGTGCAGTATGACAACATGGGTCGTGTGATCAAACGCGAACTGAAGATTGGACCATATGCCAATACCACACAATACCGCTATGAGTATGATGGTGATGGGCAGCTCAGTGGGGTCAAGGTCAATGACTGGTCCACCTGGCGCTACAGCTATGACCTCAATGGCAACCTGCACCTACTGAACCCTGGTAACAGTGCCCGTCTCATGCCCCTACGTTACGACCTACGTGACCGAATCACACGCCTGGGCGATGTGCAGTACAAGCTGGACGAGGATGGCTTTCTCAGCCAGAGGGGCTCAGACGTCTTTGACTATAACTCCAAAGGACAGTTGGTGAGAGCCTACAGCCGTGTAGGAGGAGGATGGAGTGTGCAGTACCGCTACGATGGCCTCGGACGACGAGTCTCCACCAAGAACAGCCTGGGCCAGCACCTGCAGTTTTTCTACGCTGACCTGAACAACCCGGTGCGAGTCACACATGTGTTCAACCACTCAAGCTCAGAAATCACCTCACTCTACTATGACCTGCAAGGCCATCTGTTCGCCATGGAGGTGAGCAGCGGTGAAGAGTACTATATCGGCTCAGACAACACAGGGACACCACTGGCCGTCTTTAGCAGCAATGGACAGATGATCAAGCAGGTGCAGTACACGGCCTACGGTGAGGTGTACCACGACTCCAATCCTGAGTTCCAGCTGGTAATCGGATTCCACGGTGGCCTCTATGATTCGCTGACCAAGCTTGTGCACTTCACACAGAGGGACTATGATGTATTAGCTGCCAGATGGACATCGCCTGATTATACCATGTGGCAGAAGATCAGCAAGGACCTGGCTCCATTTAACTTGTACATGTTTAAGAACAATAATCCTCTCAGCGATATGCTGGATGTGAAGAATTATGTCACAGGTAAGTGTCTGGTCTTACAGCAGGGTGAATAGACTCGCCATTTTTATGAGATTCATTTAATATGAACTTTTGACATCAGTATATCAAATAGAAAAAAAACAGTCTTTTTAACTGGGTTTCTGAGAATTAAAATCACAAGGTTTTTATCTTTCTTGCTCAGATGTAAAGAGTTGGTTGGTGATGTTTGGCTTCCAGCTCAGTAACATCATCCCTGGCTTTCCTAAACATACGTTATACTTTGTGGATCCACCATATGAGCTACAAGCCAGTCAGGAGTGTGAAAATGGCCAGGTGAGTTTTCAAGTGAAAGCCATAGTAAAACATAATCATCATATCCCTGAGGAAAAATAAAATGCTATAAATTATAGGAAAACCTGAACAAACTTCAACATAACCAGTTATGTATAGGTGATTAACACTGGCAATAGTTTCAACACATTTCCCTGTACTCAGAAAAATATGTAAAAACCTGCCAAAGCAAAACTCACTCATAATGACAATTCCATCAATAAATGATTATATGATGCAAACTCTACAACCATAACAGAACTGCAAATACTAAATCAATACAGTAGAAAAGTTATTTTGGATATTACGGTATTCTCTAACTTTTTGACGTGTGTTCAGCCGGAAAATGAGGCACTTCCATGTTTACTTTAAGCTACACTGACTGCATTGATAACAGATAACTACAAATGATCTCCTTTCATCTCTGAAATGATCAGTTAAACAGATTTAGAAATTAATGTGCAAACACCCTTCAATGAATTAATGAAAGCATACTACAAAATGTTTCTCATAAATATTTCTTCGCCTGCCGTAACAACTGTCCTTAGATGTTTGGAATTCTTGTCTGTGGTAATTATCCATATTCTTTAAGGGCGCTGCCATTAAACTCCAGCTATGTTCTTTTCCCTGCAGCTCATGTCTGGAGTTCAGCAGGAGGCTGAGAGACACAACCAGGCCTTCATGGCTTTAGAGGGTCAGCTGCTCAATAAAGATCGACAGAACAAGCGTGATAAACCAGGTCACTGGTTTGGCACAGTGCCATCCATCATTGGGCGGGGCATGATGCTGGCTGTGAAAGAGGGTCGTGTAGTGACAGGTGTCTCTAGTACAGCCAGTGACAACAGCAGGAAGGTGGCTCTAGTTCTCAACAACGCCATCTACCTGGAGGGCACGCATTACGTGCAGGATGGCCATGACTGCCACTTTTTTGTGAAGATCGGCTCAGCTGATGCAGACCTGCTGGCACTGGGCCTCAGCAATGGGCGCAGGGTGCTGGAGGGAGCTGGTATCAATGTTACAGTGAGTGGACGTTCACGGCGTGGCGTCACTGTAGAGCTGCGGTCGACCGCACTGTCCCTGAGCGTGCGCTACGGCCTGGCGCAGGACACACTGGATGAGGAACGCGCCCGGCTGCTAGAGCTGGCACGCCAGCGGGCACTGGCAGGTGCCTGGCTGCGAGAGCAGCAGAGGACACGGGATGGTAAGGAAGGCAGCCGCCTGTGGACCGAGGGTGAGAGGCAACAGCTCCTCTCCACAGGGAGAGTTCAGGGCTACGATGGTTACTATGTGCTACCCGTGGAGCAATACCCTGAACTGGCTGACAGCAGCACCAACATCCAGTTCCTCAGACAGAATGAGATGGGCAAGAGGTAACAGAACTATGAGCGCATTCTCATCTTCTGCATTCTTCATTCTCTCTTTCTCTGCACCACTCTTTGTCTCACCCCCGTTCTCCTTTTACCTGTATCTCCTTTACCCACGGAGAATAAATAAACTTAAGGGGTAACTCTGAACGCTGCAGGGACTTTTAAAAAGAATATTATTATTATTACTGCCATGGGCAAAAAATAATTTGCAAGAACTTGTCTTTGTTTTTGTGCACTGCAAATAACTGCAAATGAAACAGATCGGCTGTTAATATTTAAAAAAGAAAAATCCCCTTTTTAAAAAAGAAATACTATTTTTACCCATATTTTTTGGGTTCGGAGAGGATGTTGGTGCCAGATGGTACTATATGTTCCTGTGTGATCCGGATTGCAGAGAGGACGGTTCTCTCGAGTTGTCACAGAGGCCTAGTCACAACGCTGAAACTGAGCAACGTCCACAAAGTGGATTATCAGTCATATCAGTCTCAGGCCTCATATTCTCAATAACAGGACTGCCAACTGCGGCTACGGCAAGTCCCATCCACAGACTGCTCCATGTTCCTTCATGAAAGCAGAACCCCAACAAAGGATAACTGTTTGTTTGTTTGTTTGATTTTTTTTTTTTTTTTTTTTCTAAACAAGGAATAAAATTATGGCTATATTTGCATAAGGTCAATGTCCAGCATAGTTTTGTTTTGTCACTGGAAGATTAGAATAATATCTGTGGTGTGTCAGATAACACTGATGTTCCGGGTGGGCTTTAGATGAGATAGTTTTGTACATCTCAGTTGCAGTAGATTTGTGAGACTCTCACCAGGGCACTTCTGTACAGAAACCTCAGAAGAAAAAAAAAAAGAAAAGAAAAAAAAAAAGAAAGAAACATTCATGCTATCAAGATTACCTGCTTAACTGTAACTAGTGTAAGAACTTATTCATTTTTATTTTATATTCATTCTTTTTATTTATGTATTTATTATTCTTAGTACTCTATGACAATCATGAAGACGTCACCATTTTTAGCCAAGAAAACGGAGTATTTTCTTTTGTAATATATGTAAGAAATGTTCATTAAGTTTTTATATTAATTTTGAGTTGCTTAAGCAAATTAGTCATAGACAAAAATAATTTATGTAAAGTGTTCAAAATTGTTTATACTTTAAATAAAGTTTAAAACTGTGAAACTTGCTTTTTTCGAAATATCTCTATGTACAGTGTATAGATTTTCCTTTATGCAGTAGAATATTGTTCATAATATCACATTTTATATTTCTAACAAAAGGTGGCTTGTAATGTGCAAACCTATAGCTGGTATACAGACGCTAGGATTTGTGGCACTCCAATATTCCAGATAAACAGTATTGATCCCCAGTTTGATGTTTTGTTTTGATTAGGTTTGTTTTTATGCAAAGTTGCTGTACTAGAACCCAAAACCGTAGAAATGGATTCTATCCACTGTGAAGAGACTCATTATGGATGTCATTATGTACCAAATCAGTATTGAGGGATTCGTACACTTAAGCAAGACTTCTCTGAGACCTTATCAATAAAAGGTTTACTTCATGTGAGTTCGATTTGTCTGTTGCATTTCTGAATACTGAGAAGAAAAAAGAAAAGTAATTTTTGTTATTACTCCAACTCTGAAGATATGACAGAGCTGTAACCAAAAGAAACAAACAAACAGATAAATGAATCTGATTGTGATGCATGCCTAAGTGTAGCCTTCGAAAAGTTGTGGAACGGATATTAATGTAATTATTGCACAGTGCCATTGAATTCTCAAATCTGACTGGTCAGAGGGTGTTGATTAATTGTCTATGACAGCAGCTCTGGTGGTAGTGCCAGCTGCAATTCAAATGATTAATATTAAGGTTAATATTAATATTTATTTTAATGCATTCAATCTAATATGTTATCCTTTCCATAGTAACAACTCAGTCACAGGGATGTCCCATAAAATCTAAAACTATTATCACATTAAAAACATTAATGTTTGCGCATTCTGGGTTCTCTGTAACCTGACAAGCTATGTTTATTGTCTTATTAATTTCAAGAGAGAGAAAAAAGAGGCTGGTGAGGCAGTGAGCTAATGAGTTAAACTTAAACTGCTTAAAGTTATTGCGCAATTAAAAGTCTAGCAGTTCACTTTTTTTTTTTTTTTTTTAACACAGTAAGGCTGTCTCAAATAACACCCTATACACCATACACTTAATGTACTGTATATGTACATACTCCATATCTTTAGCTTTCTAGTATGTTATTAGGGAAGACTCCTAAATTAAATACTCAGAGCAAACAACCATCAATCCTGAAACATGATCAATTAATATAAAGTGAAGATAAAGTTGTTGAAGGGGGAAAGTAAATTAAGTTAAGTTAAGTGACATGTGAAGGCCAGTGTATGGTAACCCAAGTTAGTGCACACACGTTAGGAGTAGTGAGTAGTGAACACACACACACCCGGAGCAGTGGGCAGCCATTTTTTGCTGTGGCACCCAGGGAGCGATTTTGGGGTTAGGTAAAGGCATTCAATTCGCAGTAATTAGATGTGATAGCCTTATATTAAAAAAAAAAAAAAAAAAAAAAAGAAGCCTGTGTAAATGAGTACAATACCAGGTCATGAGTATACATAATTTGTTGTTCCATTCATAGACGCAGTATCTACACTACAAATATCAGTCCCTCCAGGATTTTGCGAGTTTGCAATCGCAGAAATTAACGCAAAATCAAGCAGGCTCCACTATATTTGGAGGAGATTTTCCACAGCTTTTGGGCCAAGACGCGTCACGTGACGTCATCACACCGCACATTCAGCCAACGACCTCTTCTATTCATGTGTGTCAAACACGAGTACAGCTAAAAGGTCTCATTTACCAACAAACCTCACTGAGTGCAAAACAATTTTGCGCAGTTGCGATTTTGCAGATTCAAGTAGTTTTCGACTCTAAAAGTTGCATTGTGAATTTGAAATCCTGTACGGACTGAATTCTATGCCTAGCCTGCTATAAAAACACACAATTGCAGATCATTTTGCATAGGTTACTGATTGGGTCCATTTATAATATGTAAGCCCTGTCTTTATTTTACATGTTATAAGTCTACATTTTTTTTAAACTTTTTTTTTTTTTGGTATTCTTTTTTGTTTTGTTTGTTGTTTGTTTGTTTTATTATTGACCCCTAAACCGTCGTGTTTGACTTTTATTTTATATATAAGTTGCGTAAGGGGGTGGGTTGAAGGGCGGTGTCTATTTTGAATATCAAGATTAAGGCATTTGCTATTGGACGGCCCGTTTATGCCACGCCTACCGGTATATGAATACAAGAACGAGGAAGTGTAATTGTACAGTACTGTAACTGTTGGCTATCGAGCAGGTTAAGTCGTAAACATGGCGAATACAGGTAAGTATATTCTACAACTTCTCATACATTTCGTTTTCGCCAGCACAACACGATGCTTATGTAAAGTAAAACCGTGAATAATATTTCATTGGCGCTGTGCATTACCGGCGATGATGTCTGATTTGCATCAGATAAAAGCTTTCTGTATCCTCGGAATACTGCCTGTATCCTTAAACCTGTTCAGGTTCGTGATTAGTACATATTATTGATTTTATTTACAAACGTTGCCGTCATCATGGCCCGTGTTACTCTTTATCCTTGTCTTTATAGTGTTTGGTGAATTTATTCTGCTGTAATTGTTTTCCCATCAGTTGTTTTTCCCTGATGTTACCAAGTGATCCCGGAAGATTAGTGACGTCAGATAATAATGACTTGCAGTTTTTCCCACTTATGAAGACGGTTTTAATAGATGTGGTGAAATCAGTGTTTTACAGAATAACACACGGCTCACATTAAAGTTTCATCTACTCTACAATAACTGTGCTGTTCTTAAATCAGATTTCTGCTTGAAATAAGGAGAGCATACCTGCTGTGACACGCTGTGTGTAGAGATTCGCATTTTACTGTGTTACAAACCGTCTATATCAAAGAACCTGTGTTTCCTGTTTTTTCAGGCTGGCCTTGAAGTAGCTGGGGTTTGCAGACTTTTTACAGCCAAAGACCCCCTTTAACTGTAAAGTGAAAAATAAAAATAAAACAAAAATCCAGGGACTCCCTAAGTACAGATTTATTTTATGAACATAATCCAACTAATCAGATATTAGACTCACTGTTTAAATGTGTACAGTAATATTTATTGTAGCCAGAAAGCATGTTATTCCTGAATGTTAAACAGACAGATTACATTAGGTCCAATTATTTATACATTTATACACAGACATGCTTGTTCATGAGGTTTGGATTAAACCCATTGAATTAAAGCTAATAACTATAAGAAATATAATAATAATTCTGATAATAGTAGGCTAGGTTGTGATTTCCACCACTGTAAAAAAAAAAATAATAATAATAATTAAAAAAATAAAAACACATACACAAAAACAGACCCCTTGGCTATGCTTCACAGACCCCACTTTGAGAACCGCTGCTACGCAGATAAACAAGACTCGGCATGTGACACTTCTGTTACATATTTCTAGATAAAGATATCTCCTACAGCGATCTCAAATCCCTCACAGAGAAAAGTAAAGACCTTCTGCTTGTGGATGTGCGCTCCAAAGATGAGGTGGACAGAGGACGCATCCCGGGCTCCATCCATATCCCAGGTGAGTTACAGAGCAACAAACTGTAATACTGCCCAGTACTACCACTGTTATTTATTCATTACTAAAGAAATGTTAACTTTTATAATTAATACCCATCTACAGTGGTGTCCAAGATTTCTTTTGTAATGGTTTTCTGAGTTGGCTGTTTTTAGTTCTTCTTTCACATACACGTTGGCCTATTTTCAAGTTCCAGGGGCTTTATTGTCGTTTCAACCATATACTGTTGGTACAGTACACAGTGAAACGAAACAAGGTTCCTCCAGGACCGTGATGCTACATAAACAACACAGAGCTACATGAGACTACACAGAACTGAATAAGACTACAGAGACATACACAGGACTACATAAAGACAAGACAGTACAGCAATTACTAAACAGGACACTAGTCACAGTAAAGGACAGCGTAAACATAACATGGTAATTAGCAGCAAGAATGCAGGTGGTCGATACAGTGTTTTGTTTGTGGTGTTTTAGCAGCAATTTAAAGTCCCCATGAAATAAAAATCTTGTGGCTTTTAGTGTGAATATGTTAGCCTTACGGTTATCTATAAGCTAGCATGCTCCAAAACAATAACAAAATTCGCATTACGATGATATATATGCATTCAAAATTTACAGCCTCTCTCTGCCACCAATACGGATCAACAATTTTGATGACATTTCAGCTTCTCATCAGATTTTCTGTCCAATCAAATGCTCTCTAGAATCTGAAGTGTCCCGTCCCCAACATTATAAAAATCCATGGTACTAACTGTCAAGTACGGCTTAGCCATTTCGTCAACACGTTATGTCAAAATTATGTCAACACATCGATTCTGTGTTTCAAGGCACTTCACGGGGACTTTAAGAAGTGCAAATGTGCAAAAATTGCAGAAGTAGTGGAATGTTGTGTGTGTGTGTGTGTGTGTGTGTGTGTGTGTGTGTGTGTGTGTGTGTGTGTGTGTGTGTGAGAGAGTTGGTGTCAGTCCAGTCTCTGTATATTAAGGAATCTGATGGCTTGGGGGAAGAAACTGTTACACAGTCTGGCTGTGAGGGCCCAAATGCTTCGGTACCTTTTGCCAGATGGCAGGAGGGTGAAGAGTTTGTGTGGGGGGTGCGTGTGGTCATCCACAATGCTGGTGGCTTTGCGGCTTTCATTTTGGTTAACTGTTTCCTGTATTACCCACAATGCAATTTGACTACAGATGACAGTGGCACCATTAGGATTTAGCCTCACTTCATCTCTACCTAAAGAGATTGATGCAGCAGCACTTTTATCCATTAGTCTATCCAGCTCTCTCGCCTCCTCATCTGTACACTTTGCTCAAACAGGTTAGGCTCGAGCTCGTGAGTGGTGCAACAGAAACGCTTTCGCCCCATCATCCAGAGATCGTGAGTTTGACTCTCGAAGCTGCCAAAGCTATCCATGGCTGGGAGTCCAAGAGTCCAAGTTTTTGCTCTCTGGGTGGGAGGGATGGCATACTCTCACAGCAACACTAGCCAATCATGGACATCTGTAGGTTCACGTATGCAGACGCGGAAGAGGGCAGATAGTGCTTTCTTCCGAGTGTGTTACACCACCCGTGACAGAGCATGAGCAGCAGTTTGAAAGGTGTGTGCATCATGTGTCTCGGAGGAAGCACTGTTAGCCTTCACCCTTCCTGGTTGGTAGTTGTCCTATGATAGGGGAGACCTGACTGGCATGTGGGAATTAGTCAAGACTAAGGAGGAAATCAGGGGAAAAGAAAAAAAAACTGATCAGGCTGCAAAGCATCAAATTGTTTGTCATCTCAACCACTAACTAGCCAAGCTGAGTCTCTGCAACTGTTACCTTCCTATTACTTGTTACCTTCCCCCTACATCTGCTAGATTTCCACTAATATTTCACTGAACACCACTGGAAAAAGAAGCTGAGAAAAGAAGCTCTTGTTCTTTTTTGCTTTCTTTTTTTTTTAATGTCCCCTCAACATCCCCCGTGATGTCAGTGTGACACACGACCACTAACTTCTCACAGGAATTGATCAAAATACAGCATCAACCAAAAACCTTAGTACCAGAATAGCTAAACACATCACAAATATTTCAGTGTAAACATATTTAATGTGTATCGTGGTGGACTTGTCCTTTAATAGGATATCTGTTATTAACCCATGATTATGCCATGTCCTTATTGTCTTTACTGTGTCTTGTAGTGGAAGATGTGGAAAAGGAATTCTCTTTGGATGCACATGCTTTTCAAGAGAAATTCGGTGTCCCCAAGCCCCCGCTGGATAGCCGTGATCTGGTGTTTCACTGCCAACTGGGACGGCGTGGAGAAGCTGCTACAGAGAAAGCCAGATGCCTCGGCTTCAACAAGTATGAGCAGGATTAAATGTGTTATTGTTTTATCAGCTAATACCGGTCCATACAGTAGTTCGTGGAGTTTTTTTGTGATCGTTGCATCCAAAAATGCTTGATTTTGCTGCGGGTTTTTTTTTTTTTTCAAAATATGCGGAGTTGAGGGTTTTTTTTGCGGAAAACTACTCGAATTGGTGAAATTGCAATGGCAGGAAATTGTTTTGCACGGTCTCTAGCTCTACTCATGTTCGACACACATGAACCAAAGGTGGCTTTGGCTGAATGCGCGTTGTGTTGACATCACAATTAGCGCAACATCTGCGGTAATTTCGAAAAATTACAAGCTCCTGCGAATATTGCGGGGTTTCCTTGATTTTGCGTTAATTTCTCCAATTGCAAAATCCTGGAGGGACTGTAATACAGTCAGTAATAGAAACGGGTCATACTGGAAAACCTTGTTTCAACTGAATGTTTTATTTCCTGTCTTAATTAGTCGTGTGTGTGTGTGTGTGTGTGTGTGTGCGCTCTCTCTCTCTCTCTCTCTCTCTCTCTCTCTCTAGTGCACGGAACTATGCAGGAGGTTACAAGGAATGGTCAGAGAAGGAAGGCAAATGATGCTGCTCCAGCACACAGCACTACCCCAGGACATCTAATAGAGTAGTTTTAGTGACATTTGGACAATGTTCCTTTTCACAGGATTGTCATCCATGTTTAGCTCAGTCAAACTGTATAATATGGATATTTATCTAAAAATATATACATAAATATATTTAAATAATTAGATCTTTAAAATGGAATAACTCAGGAATTTGTAATTTTGCAATTGCAGAATTTGTATTCAACCCATACAAATTTTCAAATGAAGTATAAAAAAATCATGGGGTTTAAGAAGACCAGTGCCTTTTTTTTTTCTTTTTCTTTTTTACTGCAGCTTCATCTTTTGTATGTTTTATTTTTTCTCCCCCTCCACATTGTGGTCGTTGTTGTTGTTGTTTTGCGCATGCGCACAGACGTCTATTCTGTAGTAGACTTAAAAAGTAACCTGCAACTCAGGGTATATGGTGCTTTCCGTTAAGTAGATTGTTCTATTATATTGTTACAATGGCCGACTTAAGAAAGATGGACATTTACTTTGCTCTGTGTTCTTCTTTCAGGTAATATCATGCTATGACCATGTCACAAATCTTTTTTTTTTTTTTTTTTAACGAAACTTAACGCTGTTTTATCGTTAATCCAATACACACACGGTCACGAACGTCACTCCAAAATGTCATTTAGCAACTGTTATTTCTTGTAAATTGTGTGAAGACTTGCGGATCAATTAAACATGTCCTCTATGCTGTGCGCTTGGTGTGGTTGTCGGTTGTGTGCTCACTACACAGTGCTCCTCTCTGGGTGGCGCCATTACTGCACGCCGCGTCCAGACTGAAGGGTGACCCGGCCAGGCGGAGGAAAGCCTACCGCCTCATCCAGCGGAGATTAGTAAGAAAAGGAGGACAACGGTTATTTACGGTATATCCGGTGGCGTAGCTGGGAATTAATTTCAACGATATGTTTTTAATAAAAACACAGCGTGAGAGGCTATGTAAACGTTTACTGATAACTCTGACGCGCTTGTGCATTTTGGGTGAATCTTGCAATATTAATAACGTTAATTGGCGTAGGAAAGAAAATACAGTTATGACAATCCCTCTGATAATAATTAAAATAGCATACTATCAACAGGGGAAACGGACATCTTATTTTACAAAAGAAGATTTCACTTTCTTTCCTTCTGCAGTAAACCTGTCACCTGGCTACTCCAGAGTGTAGCTAGCTCACAGAAACAGGAAATCCGTGATTCTGATTGGTTAATTGAGTGACCTTTATAAGCATCATTATAGCGCATTTATTGCGCAGAACAATGTTATTTAACCTGTATAGCTATAATTATCTGCGCTGTGTGTGTTTTACGTTAATCACCCCAGGAATAGCATTTGGAACTGTCATTAAAAATTTCAAGGGGTTCAAACGTAAAATCCCGCACCTAACTGCGCCTCTGGCTATATCTCCCAACACCAAAGTGCTACTTTTGTCCTAAATAAACACTTGTGTCCGTCCCGCTGTCAGCTGCGTCACGGTGTTGGATGCGACAAGCTGCACAAACCCACGTACGTTTATCCGGCTGAAGTGAAGCAGCTGATCCGCGCCGCCTTCCCGGAGGAAATCTGCGACTATCACGACCCGCAAAATCAAAATGTAAACTTCACAAATCCATTAATCTGAATGCAGTTACTTTAGTGAATGCAAATAGCTTTTTTTGTCACCTGTTCTCTCTTTTCAGGTGGTCGCTGTCACCATGGATGACCTACAGGGTGTGAGTTCAGCTGATCAGAGCTGTTAGACAGACCAGGGGCAAATCTAACAACTGTTCTGAACTTTGTTTTTGATCCATGCAGTCTTGTTTCCCCTGTGCATGTTTACTGGTTTTCAATAAAGTTTCAAGAAAGTTGAGTAGCCTACAGAATATATCCAGATTTGAAGTGTGATGAGTTAAATTATAGAGAACCATACCACAGACCTGTAGTTTAATGTACACCAGGGATGAGTGAGAACTGATGGTGGCTTTATAACACTTTGATGCATAAATGATTCAAATACATCTACATTCTTTTTTTTAATTATTATTACTTATGATTTTTTTAAATAAATTGTATTTGAATTGTCCACATGTCCATTTGAAATACCATGAGAAAAAAAGGATAAAAAGTTATACCTGAATTTAAAAACAACAAAAGTAAATAAATAAATAAAAATCTTACAATATGTTTACAAACAAAAATTGTTAGCATTTAATGACCAAAATTACTGATAAATATAGAATATTCTTAATGTACAAATTTTAGCACTGTTGCATGTTGAAGCTGATCTCTGTGGTTAAAAAAACCTATATATATATATATATATATATATATATATATATATATATATATGGACCTATTTAGTAAATAAATTTTTTTATTGCAATCTGGCAAAAAGAAAGTATATATTATTTTTTTTTCACTTATTTTTTTTTTTTTAATTTTGTGTCAAAACTTTGTAAAGACATACCAGAAACATGCTGCATTACAATGACAAATAATGAAAAGAGAAACAGAAATAAGAATAATGATTTATGATTAATTGCAGTGATGGTCTCAAATGATTTGGAGGTGATTTACAATTAATATTATTCTAAAAACATTGACTGTCCAAGTGTGGACACTGTGCATGAAAGGGTTAAAGCACTACAAGACCCAGAATTCCTACCAGCCCTACCGTATTACTTGGCTAAGTGTTTGAAAGCCTTGTAGTCGTGTATTAATGTCCTATGCTGAACTAAAGCACTTTAAGCTTTATTGCTAGTTATTGTTTTCCCCCTGCTGTGTGAGTGCTAACAGTAGCTGACCGGTGTGACAGCTCACTTCAGGGTGATGGTTAGCTGTTAGCTTACACTCGGTACCAAGGAGACAGACATACACAAATACCTCAACAACCACGAAAACACACAAACAACAATTTAATCCAGACTACCAACAAGTTATATAACGCGGTGAACAAGACTCGTGGATATTAAAGGTAGGTTATTGCAGTAACTAATTAATTCATTTTTATTATTATTTATTTATTTATTTATTTATTTTGCAGTCAGGGGGTAGGGTTTTCGAATAAATTAGGTATGTATGACAAATTCATTGAATGTGTAACTGGAGGATTTTAAAAAAAAGTTTTAATTACTATGTTTAATATATTTAGTATAGTATAGAGACATGATTAATAGTATGTTTCTATTTATATAGCTGTTTCTTACAGGAAATTCCTGCAGGAGCTTTAAACATGCCTGATACAAAGTCTGACATGGAGCGAGTTGGGCTCTTCAAGGAAATGGGCTACATCTCCATAGGGGACAAATACAAACCCTTTATTTATCGTAGGTCTAAATACTATTACACTAAATCCACTGTAAAAAAAAAAAAAATCACATACATATCAGTGTTGTTGGTGCTGGAATTGTATATGATTTAACACGGTGATATTTCTTATCATCTTCAACCTGAACTTGAACTTTGTTTCATTCCTCTAAGAGGAACTTTGTGTATTCCTCTTATATATTTTCTTGAAAGGTCCATTTAATGAAGCTGCACATAAAAACAAGCAGATGTTGGTGAGCGGGCCGAAGAAGAAATCAGCTCTCCAGGCTGGCTACTTTGACACTCGGTTCAAGCGGATCTTTGAGAACGAGGCAATGACGGACCGTATCAAAATTCAAAGGCAGTACCAGATTCAGCAGGCAAAGAAGAACTTAGCAAAGGCATTTTTGCCCAGCAGTGGGGAAAAGAAATCGTAAGAAATACATGATTTATTTTATTTTATTTTGTCCATTTTCTTTTGAGAGAGTGTAGATTTGAATTTACTTTTACAGTGATCTCTGTGGGCAGAATGGATATGTAGCTATTAGACTGAAGTAACTTACAGGGTCTTCTACAATTGCATTCCAATTTTCGTGAGACATTTCATTCGATAAAAATGTTATAGCAGCCACCTTTGGCATAGGTTGATGGAAAATGGGATCTTACACATTTTAATACATATTACGACATGGTGGTAGACTCATTAAAAGTTTACCCTAAGTAGTACTTAGGCTCATGACAGTGACATGAATGTGAGGCCACAGAGGGCAATATGATGTAATGGTCATTTTCACTGAGAAGAGCCAACACTCAGAATTTCCATTCCATCATGGGACTTACGGCTCTGGAGTCTGGCCCAAACACAGAACTCCAGCCAAGGTATCGTCATAATCTTAATGAGGACAAATCACACTCTGCCCATGTTCTCATACTACCACATACACCATACACTACCACATAATGCTTAATACTTAAACTCCTGATGTGTCAGGTGCATTTTGCTACAATGAATATTAAACTATAGTGACGTTTTTTCCTTCTAAAGATCCTCTTATTGGACAGTTTTTCTGCAATTTACTGTTTCTTTGTCTTCCAAATAAGTTATTTATATTTGTTAATACTGTGTAGCTCAGGTATTGGCAGTTACTATGGAACACTCGGGGGTCCTGTTAAGGCTATGAGTCCCCTGGAGATTCCCAAGAAGACATACAAATCCCCTGGCAAGAACATATACACCAGTCCGCCCAAGAAAGGAAGTGGATATAGGTCAGCAAGGACTTTGTCATTATTTTTTTTGCTTGTGAGTGAACTAATATAAAGACAGTTCCTTGATCTATGTGTGCTTATGTTGTCTTGACTCCATGTAATGTTAGAATGACACTTTTCCTCTCGAGGATATCTCAGGCACAAACCATTTTTGATCTAACTCATCTCATAACTGCATGGATGTGATTTAGAATGAAAGACTGGGAGTTGGAGATCAGTACTGTTGCTTAGGGAATTTCCTCTCATGGGGAATTCGCTTAACCATTTTTAATTCCACTACAGTCGAGCCTGAGGAAAGAGCTTTCGAGTCAGACATACAGTAACTGGAACTGAGACTGAGTTATATTCCCATCTGTTCACTAGCTTTCCAGGTGTCACACTGTCCAAATTGGAATTGTATTCTTCTGACCCCTATGACCGAGTGAGAGAGCTGCTAAAGGTATACAATTATGACATTAAAAAAACTAAAAAAAAGACAAACTGTAATGTTCCATTTTGAGAACAGGTCACCATACTTCTGCACTGCGAATGAAAGAGGGATAATCTGTTTTCCAGCACGAGATGGCAGCTCACAAAACTCAGATGAAAGGGGGGGCATTTCGTTTGAACCTTCATCCAAAGGAATGTTTCGATAACAATCCTTACAAGCTTAATAAACCTCTTCCACTTTCAAACATGGCAGAGGGAAAAAAGCCGCACTTTGCTGTGCCTTTCAAACCAACATCTCCTAGCAAAAGGGTAAGACATGCTATACGCAAGGTATAAACACCAATACATTTCTATTTAGTGATAGATTAATTTATTTTCTCTTCACATGTTAGATTGGAGGGATGAAAGCAGGAACATTCGACCCGTATCCGTCCCATTCCACAGACCCTTACATCATTAAGAAGCCGAAGTCAGATTCTGTGAGCACAAATAAGGGGGTGAAAATCTTCCACCCATCGCCTGGCCCAAAGAGCACTCCAGTGAAGAGCATTATCTCTCTCAACGTGGACAGGTAAGACTCCTGTTAAAACAAGCATGATATGCAGAATAAGAATGATTTAAGCTTATACCATAAAATTAAAAAAAAAAAAAAAATACTGACAAAAATGTACTTGAAGTATTCTCATATAGAAATCAGCTTGTCATATCAACATATTAATAAGATCATTGTTTTTGATGTTGATATGAAAATTTTTATTGTATAAGCTGTTGAAAGGGCAAATACCACATATGTACAGTATGTGAGGGGCTGCTTGGGAATCCCCTTCACGTGATGAAAGTTTGACATTTTCTATTATTACTATATATAGTTTTGCAAACTCCAGGTTTTCCTAAACCGAAAGGTTTCCTGTTTGTGTATATCTCAACCAGAAGTAAATGTAAGGAATAACATGTGACAGGGCGTGCTGTTGTAGGAAGCAGCAATGTGAGTTACTGTTACCACCTCAGGGTGGATTTTATTCCTTTCATACCTCAGCAATTTGCTAACCACTGCTTTTTTACATTTATTAATGAATGATACATTGTGATTTTTAACCTAATATAATTACATGTAATGTTGTGGAACGTCCATGAGTCAAGTTAATTCCTGTTACCACTTACTGTACATTATAATAGCTATAAATAGTCGTTCTCTCACCAGCCTGTCTTTTTTTTCTCCCTTTAATAAGCCTAATAAAAAAACCTACTGTGTTACAGAGAAACAAGAAAGCACAAAGACATAAGAAAAGACTCTCCCGTGGCGAAAAACTTACTGACCTTACAAAGGACTAACATCTCTATAAATGTTTCATAAATGTTAAATAAATGTCTCTTTACAGAAAACGTAGATTAATCATTATTATTTGTTAAATAACACCACATTGTTTAATCTGTTTATTATTAGACTTAGATTGTGTGTTAGATGTGGAGATACTCCATATCCTAGTGGTAGTATTCCTGCCATACTAGTCCCTGTGAATTAGTTGTTACTATAGAGAGGGTAAAATAAGTATTAGAAAGAGTGCATTAATATAAATATGTGATTTGAGTTACAGCTAGAACAACTGTCAGAGATGCTGTTGTAGAAAATTAATCAACACCTTCTGACCAATCAGATTCAAGAATTCACCAGCACTGTGGTATATAGCAATTTAAAGTCTAGTTAAACCTAAAAACATTACATTTAAAGATATAATTGCGACAGCAGCGCAGGAGCATCACAGACATTTTGACAGCTGATATCTGGTAAGAATTGATTAGGCTTGTGTACATTTTATTAGCACATGTAACTAACATGATCAAAGCATAACATTCACTGTGTGAGGAAATCACACTTGGCCAGCTTTTAGGCATCTTTAAGCAGACTGACTGTTTTTACCACCGCATTTGTTAAACTGGCTCCTTATCTAACATGATCTTTGCAGGATGTCAGCCACGGCAGGATCATAAATTATGGACATTTTCACTCTTCTGTTTGCAGGTTTGTGAACTCCACCAACTACAATCAAGTCCCCTCTGTATTGGCATATTAAGTGGCGATGTCTGGCCTGAGCCATTTGATGATGCAGTTGGAAATCTGAAGATGAATTCTATCTTCCAGCAACGTACTGATGCAAGTATAAGTTCATTAATGCCAGACAAGAATGCTATTGTGGTTGCAGGTGCACAAAAGTAAACCATACCTGTCATACATTTCTTACAAACTTCTTTTATCTTCTCATCGTTATTATATTCTGCAGTATGTTGTCTGTTTAAAAGATAGGGCAACAAAGCAGGGCAAGGCAGCAGAGCTCACTGTGGTCAGATTTGCAAAACAGATTGCATACCATAACTGGAACAATGTCTGGAATATTTTCACTTGCAGAACATGTATGTGGAAGCTGAGGCTGTATCTAGAGGACACAGTGTAATATTGCCCTACCTTCCCAACGTTTGTTGTTTCATGCATGTTCTTTCATCAATCATATAATAAAAACACCCAAAGGAACTATTTTGAAAAAGTTTTGGTGATTTTAATTACAGCATATTAAAGCTGAAACACTGCCACCCTGTGGACGGAGCTATGTAATGCAGCAGGCCTAGTAGCTAAATAACTCATGTGAGGGCTGGCCACCACCAGCTATTTAAAGAGCAGTTAGTCTAGATTAGAAATGAACTCTGCTCTGTATGCTCATTTTTAGTAAGCAGTAAAAACAAATCCCAATATCTTTATTATAAAACAGTAATAGTCAAGAATAGAGCAGATGCAGGACCCATCCCACCTGAAAAAAGTATATTAATTGGTGTTGGCTATGGGGTGTGAGATGACTTTGCTATATATATAACATGATCTCCCAGCTCTCATAACCTGTTTATAAAACATTTCACTAACATTATTATGGTTAATTATTAAAAGATTATATGGCTACAGAGAGAGTCCATTTTCAAGCTTGTATATAATTTTTTTTTTACTCTGGCTCTTTAAGGACATTGTGGGTTTTTGTTTTTTCTTACATTGGCATTTACATTAATGTGTTAATGTTAATGTTAAGAAATATTAGTTGTTAAAAAAAAAAATTTTTAATTCGGAACAAATAAATATGACCGTGTGAATATTTGATGACATATTTGTTTGAAATCAGATTTTCATACATTAAAGGAATAAGAATCAAAATGTTACACCTGAAAGAACCAGTTTTGTCATTCTGACATAACAGCACTGCAAAAATGACACTATGTTCGATCACTTGCTGTTTCTCATTTGGTGCCTAATTGAGGTACTGAAACTGTTAAGCAAGCATTCTCCTTTATGCTAAAGAGAGCCCATCTAGCAACAAAATGTAAATATTTCCCTTAGAGCAGACACACCAGACCTGGGTTCAGCAATTAATAAACATTTGTACATGTGTCAATGGGTTGCAGCATCAATAGGCAGTGAAGACTGGAGCTGTAGTGTCTTTTAAGCATTAGGGTACACGGTGACCAGGTCATGTCCCTCTGGAGGTCTCATTCGGATTCGAGCATGAGTCTCACAATACAGCTGTCCCTCCACAAAGAAGTATCCTTTCTGCTTCAGGTTCATGCCACAGTCTGAGCACACAAAACACGCAGGGTGGCGGAACTTGTCCCGGGCTTTGACCACGGTACCCCTGTCAAACAGCCATATGAGTTAACATTAGCATTTACATCACAGCTTAGAATTACATCTCAAAAGGGTGCTGTACTGTGGAGGGATTGGATGTTATACAGAGCCTTGTATTACACTCTGGTTTCTTACAATAGGTTGGATTCATATTGAAATATTTGAGGCTGGACTCACACAATGCCGTTGCCACATTTGTCACACAGAGGCAGTTTCTGTAGTGTGGCAGCGGCTGCCTGGGGCTTCGTCACTGGAGCTTTGACACTTCTGGTTACCAAAGGCTTTGTACCTGTCAAAAATTCCAGTAAGTTGTTATGAACAATGTGTTCTTAGATAAGTCTTTTAAAATATGACAATCTCTGCCACACTCAGGTGGTACTCAACATTTAGTTAATTCGTTTATATAATTCATTCATCTTTAGTAACCACTTTATCCTGGTAAGGATCATGGTGGATCTTGAACACTGGGCAAGAGGCAGGAATTGCCCCAGATGGGACACCAGTTCATTGCACTCACATTCACAGGCAATTTAGAGTAGCCAATCCACGTACTAGCATATTTTTGGGCAGTGGGAGGAAACCAACACAGGAACAGGGAGACCATGCAAAGCCCTATACCATCAGTAACCCAAGGTCAGGATTGAACCCTGGAGCTGTAAGGTAGCAATGCTATCCACTGTGCTACCATGCTGCACATTTAGGTAAGGGTATGCTAGAAATAAAATAGCAACAAGATACTATAGATGATCCATTTTGTATCAGTAAAGCATGTTCTGCTAACTGACCGTCACTCTCTACGTAGTCCTGCAGAGCCTTGAAGGAGCCGGACTGGCGAGGCTCATGAGGAGTTTCATGATCCTCCTGCAACATTCGGTACACATCAGAGTCCTCAATGGACGTCAGGGCTTTTCCACTGAAAACAAAAACAGGACAAAAGCACACTAAAGTTCCATGTAGGGTTGACATCTGCAGTATAAGCTACATCAACAATACATGTCCTAAACACTACTAACTACAGGCATGTTAATGTCCCACAACACATCATTGTAATAAAAAAGGCATATCATTTAATATTTATCAATATGATGTTTATTGTAGATGTGTGAGTAGGTTAAGTTGAGATAATGGGAAGTTTAACCAAGCATGGGTTACCTGGTTGCTGGTTTATCAGCTACAGCAGATAACTGAGTGTGCTGTAGAGCTTCTGATAGATTGACATCTGAGTACATGTTAATGGGGGAGTTATACTGAGTGGAACGAGCCAGGGCCTCAATCTGACTCCGATTAGTAACTGGTGCAGTCCCTTTAACTACATTCGGTGTCACCCTCTGAGATGTGTTATCTCTGAAGTTGAACAGTTTGGGTTATAGAAAGCCATGGTGGAAATAGTGTTGGTCAAAGGGACAGCAAGGAGCACAGGGAGGAGAAGGACCAAAAGGACAGGAGATAATGAAAAAAGAAGATTAGAAAGGTCCAAATGGAAACTTTAACATCTACAGGAAAATATGTTGTTAAACATAATGCAATGTCTGAATTTGACAGATTTAATTGGATTACAGTTGAATTGAATGTTTTAATTTTATGTTGTTTCGCATTAGAAGACCAGGAGAATAATAGTAATAGTCGTAATAGTCTAATAACCTGCTTTGACCCCCAGGTGTGAAGGGCTTTGGCCTGACATTAAACTGGTGTTCAAAATAGCCAAGGTCCTGCAAGACATAAGAAGGGAGGAAGGAGAGTTTAGAGAGCCAGTTAGAGGTTGACGGGAGCAGAAGTCCACCTAGGTCTGACATATCTAAAGATCTGTCTTACCTAATCTGGTCTATTGATGGACTAAGCAAACTCAGTTGAAACTACCTGGGTAAACAAAAACTATACCTTTGGTGTGAAATAGAATAATCCAGTTTCTTTTTTTCTAGTTTTATTTTCCTCTCTCCAATCCAAACAGCATAAACTTGATGTACCCTGAATTGCTTTTTTTTTTTTTTTTGCTGTAAACCTGGATTGGATGGACATCGGCTATCTAGAAGGACCTAGGAGAACTTCTGCCCCAACCGAAGATGTGTTATAACACAGGCATGTGTTAGAGTTCAAGCAGGTTACTCCAGGATGAAGAGAGACTAGTGAGGTTCTTTCTATAGTCAGACTGTCACTCACCCATTGGGCCTGTCATGCACCAGACCGCGGATTTGTCCATGCAGGGCATCATGGATGTTGCCCTCAGAGTAGAGGCCTATGGGACTGTTGTAAGAAGAGCTCACCACCTGCCTTTTGTCATCCAGGTTGGCAGCAGCCACAAATGGCTGTGCTCTTCTGTTATGGCCTGTGCCTATTGGCTTAAACTCCTGTACGTTTGGACACATACACACACTGCATGCTGAAGCGTTACACAGACCATACATTTTTTAGGCAAAATCACAACACAGTGCATAGTTTCCTTTTATTATTTTAATTTAAGCTGCTATTCATGATCATCTTTTGCATTTTAATCTACTTGTAGAATAACAACTACTTCAGAAATGATATTTCTCCCATCACAGGTCATTCATTCTGCTCACACACCTCTCATTCATTCATTCATTCATTCATTTATCTTCAGTAACTGTTTAATCCGAGTCGTCGCGGTGGATCCGAAGCCAATGGGCCAATCATAGGGCACCATGCACACACACTCATTCACATCTAGTGTAGCCAGTTCACTTACTGGCATGTTACACACTGGAGCTACAGTATAAGGTGGCTATGCTACCCACTGTGCTGTCCTGTCCCTTATTCACTTTTTGTTGCTCTTAATCTGTCCACCACTTATGTCTTAGAAATGATGATGCATACATAATCACTGAATCATTGTGAATGTTACACCTGTTTTTTATTTAGTCTTAGTTGGAATAAATCATATTTAGTCATATTTAATCATTTTAGTAAAAAACATTTATTATCACAAAATTTAGTAAAAAAAACAAAAAACAAACATAGTGAAGTTTAGATTATTATTACCTAAAAACTAGTTCATCTGATTTCTCTCTCATGATTGGAAATGAAGCAAAGCTTATATCAGTCCTATAGCAACAAGAAATACAGTCATGGGAAAAAGAAAGTACTCCCTCCTTCAATTCTATGTTTTTATTGATCAGGTTCCAAATAATAACCAACTTCTATAAACAAACAACGAACCTCAGGTGACAACATATTTTATTTTCAATTTTCAGAAATCAGGTGGGAAAAAATAAGTACACCCTTCCTACTTCTACAATCAATAAGAGAGTAATTAGCAGCCAAGTGTTACTAATGAAATGCACAAGTTTGTTAATCATCAAGCAGTGTGACTGCCTCTATAAAAGCAGAACTTTGGTGTTGACAGTTTTGTGTTCTGGAGCACTCAGGTGTGTGTCTACATCATGCCAAGAAGAAAGGACATCAGCCATGAACTCAGAGAAGCAACTGTTGCTACTCATCAATCTTGGAAGGGTTATAAGGCCATCTCCAAGCAATTTGAAATTCACCATTCTACACTGAGAAGGAATGTTTACAAATGGAGAGCCTTCAAGCCAGTTGCCAATCTTCCCAGGAGTGGGGGTTCCAGCTAATTCAGTCCAAGGACAGACAGTTTTATGCTCAGATATATCAAGCTACATCTTGTGGCCTACAGGCCTCAGTAAGCACCTTAAATGTTTATGTTCATTACAACACAATCAGAAAAAGACTGAACAAGTACAGTATGACATTCACGGAAGGGTGGTACTAGGTAAAAGCCACATTTTTTGCAAAAAGAATATGGTATCATGACTATGGTTTGCAATCCACAAACCACAAAAGTTATGGAGCCATATTCTTTGGACTAATGAGACCAAAGTAGAGATGTTTGGTGATCATGCATAGCACCATTTGTTTGTTTATAGAAGTTGATGAGGACCACACAATTGTTATTAGGCCCTGATAAATAAATACATAGAACTGAAGGGGGTGTACTTTCTTTTTCCCATGACTGTACTTGCTAACATTAAGTTAGCCATAGCTATAAACTAGACTGAAATTGTAAATATAGTTTGTATGGTCCATGGACCATTAGTCTGAGGTGGGCAGTCTTGTTGGTGCAGCTTTGACAGCCCAAAAGACATAATGTTCTCTTTTTTTTCACCAGTTTCTAATTACCTAATCTATGACTTGGTCATGAAACAATTTCCAAAACAAATTGAAGGGGACATGACAAAAAGAAGGGGGAAAAAAGTCAGGATTTGCTTAGAGATGATAAAAGTGTGAAAATTAGAGAAAATTAGTGGTTATAAAAAGAAATTGATCGAAAAGCAAGAGCGCACAACACATCTGCATCTGCCTAGAAGCAAATTGTTAGCGAGGATTGAAGGAAATATCCAGGCAGTTAAGATTTTATTGTGGGTCCTATTAGCCAAGAGTAAGACTACACTGCTTGCAAATCAGTGAGTGCTGCCTTCCATCAAATAAACCAGAGCGATGGCAGTCAATCGCTTTCATATTTCTCATGCACATAAGCATTCAAGAAGAAATTCGCAGAGAAGTTTCTGTTACATTATGTGAAAGCAGAATCAAATGGTTGCAAATGTAGCTGCTTTCATTGTCTTACTTGTTGCTCTGCTTCCAGGTTGACTTTGAATGGGTGTGCTTTGCCCTCCTCCATGACTTGTGGGGACCAGAGTTTGGTTTCAGGCCTGCAAGACATTACAGTACATTATATATCCAGTCTGGTACAAAACGTGCCACATGAAACAATATGATCAATTTTGAAGAGGTTAGGGAAAGAGTTGAATAGCATCCAGGTTATAACCTGTATCAGCAAACTTCAAAAGGGCAACAAGCCCTGGCTATACCATCGC
Organism: Cranoglanis bouderius; assembly: GCA_023630585.1. Taxonomy (NCBI): domain Eukaryota; kingdom Metazoa; phylum Chordata; class Actinopteri; order Siluriformes; family Cranoglanididae; genus Cranoglanis; species Cranoglanis bouderius. The sequence goes on from CM042561.1 coordinate 13,638,109, forward strand.
ACATCAGCCATCATCATCTTTTCTTTCTTTTCATTCCTTTTAACACATGATGCAATGAAACAGGTGTGGAATAATTACAGGAAAGATCCAGATTGTAACCTGACACAAACCTATATTATGAAATGCCTTCATCATCCTCACCTCTCTATTTTGAGGCAGAGCTGATTAGTAGAGTCTTTTATCTTGTTCTGGGCCTCAGCGTGAGTCATTCCATCTGTTGGGACTCCCTCAATAGCCAGGATGACGTCTCCCGGGCACAAATTGACCAGCGAGGCCTTACTGCCAGGAGTCACCTAAAACAGTGTGTAATGGTGTACTTAAAGGTTGTAAAGCTGCACAGTGATCATACAGGTAATAATCTCAGGAAAAGCCACAATAATGCTATGTTTCTATGAAGGAACTCATAAGCAGAATGATATTTTATAGTTATCACTTGACTCTTCCATGCAGAAAGCCATCTATAAATAGTGAAGTGTACATGTCAATTGAAGTGTAGTATCACCGGCAGAGGGGCTAAAGCTCGGCCCATTGGTGGCTCAATGATCTAACCTCTGTGGCATTCACTGCACTCCAGTAGATCTGTCTCTGCTTCATTACTGGATCCTGTCTCATCTTTCACTCTTCCTATCCCTGACCAACTCATTTCCCAGGTATTTTCTCCCCCTGCAGACATTTATCTTATTTGCTTGATGTGTTGGTCTTCTACCTGAGGCTGTGACTAATCTGGACTGATAAGATCCTACTCCCCATCATCTTTCAGCTCTGTGCCTCTCCCCAGAGGGAATTAAATTATGCCATGGCAACTATTAAAGACCAGAGAGTTTAGTTTCTCGTTGTTGGTGTTAATGTCTTAAACATTTTTGAGGTTTTAATTTTGACCGTCTGATTTATTAGCTGAACACAAAACCGAGTAAACGGGGCTATATATACACTTGTGTATTTAACATGTTCACTGAAAACATGTTGAATTCTCTGTTATAAAGCCTGAAATACAAATGACCATCATCTGCCCACCAGACCAGAGATTTTGATGAGACAGGCTGTGATAAGCAGAGCCTGTGCTGTATTTGAGGTAGGCTGTTGTCTGTTACACACTTTGTTTTATTGCAAACACCTGGCACTATTGTGCTAGCTGAAATTGAAGATAATTCCTGTAGAAATGTGCATTAACAGCACTTTAGAACAAACACAGAAAATCAGATTGGTCCCATGACACCACTCTAGCAAATGGCCAACACAGATTTCTCGGATGCAAATGAGGATACAGAGCAGGTGCTAGCAAAGCTGGACTGTAAATATCATAGAAAAACACATGAGCCCATTTTGGTTGTAGAGAACACCTGTTGTCTGTGGTCAGACTTCAGACTTAAAGGAAGAGGGGAATACAACATAAAGGTCCAGAGCAAGAGATATTTTAAGAGCTGCATTTTAAACCATGCCATCATGACAGCTGGAGCCAATGCATGATATTACAGCAGGGGGAAAAAATTGTCATGGACTCATGGTGGTTATAAACTTTTCTTTGCTTTTATTCTTTTCTTTCTTTCCTTGCACTTTATTTTGTTGGCATAGGAGGAAACCAGCAGAAACATAGCCGCTTACTCACAGCTGAAGGTTGCCATGATGTCATCACACAGGCATCAGTGTTAAAAAAACACTCATGTGTCCAATTTTCTTTTTTGGTTTATTTTGTGGAAAGAAGCAACACAGCTGTGTAAATTAGTCTTTCATTCGTATTATAGTATTATATCTGCGATTATGTTAAGTCAGTCGCTTATAGTAACTCGCATCGTAATCCTTCTAAATACTGTTTACTTTGAATCTGATCTTCCACTTGACTGTAAGTAAATTCTGCAAGAAAAAGCACTAGACTGAAAGAATGACATCACTAATTCTGTCTGCTGAAAGCGTCTGTCCAGCCAACCACAGACTGTATTATTCTATTGCATAATATAATGTTATGGTTGCTTGCTGATTTTCTCTAAATTTAGATACATTTAAAACATGCTGATACAATTAAAGTTTTTCTATTCATTATTATTATATGCAATTCATATGAAATGTCACAACTGGGCCACTGTTCAGGGCTTATAATTTATGATTTAATCAGAGACCTACCATTAGTATTCCCTAGCCATAATTCTAGAGCAGTGGAACTCAACTAAACCTGGACAACTAGACTGAATGAAAACCAGGTCTCATGCTGCCGCAGTCACTTTTCATTATTCTATTCATTATACGGTCAGTTTTCATACACTGTTAGTCCATCAAAGCCTATGAATGGTGCATTGTGTAGGAGAAATTAAAAAAAAAAAAAAAAATCACCAGCTGTCACAGGAGATGTGAGTTTTAACAGAATGTGTCTGTACTATGTCTTACGAATTATGAATGTTTTTCTCCAAACTGCAGCTATCTTCAAGCAAAAAGCCCTATCATCCTCAACACAGGCTTACACAGCCTCAAACATTTATAAAGTGTTGCCAAATCTACTCAGAATTTTATCATTTGTTATGGTACTGTAAGTTAGCACCTGACTGATGATAGAAATAACAGAGCAGTTCAGGGATAATAGGGATATAATAAAGTAACCCCTGTCCAGTATGATCAGGACCCTGCTATAAAGCCAGTTTAAACACAGTTGACTTTTTTATTTATTTATTTATTTTTTTTAACTCAAGCAAAATATTGATTTGCTGTTCCACGAAATAAAATAGTCCATCAGAGTTACATAACAGTGAAAGGAACTGCATGCAGATTTCACCACTTACTGCAGGTACCTAATGTCAGTACTAATAGCCTGTAGCAACATTAGCCAATTTTGTGTTACAGTATTAATCAGAACCATTCGACTTACACTAAATTGAGACAAAGTGAATGTAACATCTGATCAAGCTGCACTGAGTAACAGCAACTGTCTGTCAACTGCAGAATGCTAAGAGAAATTACACAGTAGCATGTCATTTTACAGATAAAGAGCTATAAGTATTAGCTCCAAATTCCTCAACTGAACAAACAGGATGAAGTTTTTTTTTGTTTTTTTTTCACCCAGAGTAACTGTATCTACTACCACTTAGTTAACCTTCCACCTTTCCTGAATTTCCTCCTTCAGCAGATGGCTAAGGAGCTGTGGGCTTGAGGGACCAACAAATCACTGAGCAACAGGTGTGGAGAAGCCCTCTGGAGCAAATTGTAGACATGTGTATATTTGGGGGGGGGGATGTGGGGGGGATATCTGACAGTTTTGACCTTGTTGAGAATTTTTTTTTTTTTTTTTTTTTTTTTTAACCAAAAACTAATCAGCCAAACTATTTCTAGTTTGTTGCAGTGATAGTATAGTCCTAACCTATAATTAGCAGTACCATGAGGGTGGACAATCCATGCATTTCCAGTGTAAAGGATGTTATGAATACCAGCCAGACAAGCTTCTATTCATAAAAAAAATAAAAATAAATGTGGAGCCAACAGTGACTTATTCATCAACTGAAATCAACAACATATGATTTATACTGTATATGTATCATATGTGAAACATAGAGGGTTAAAAACATTTTTAAAGTTTATGCTTACAACTTTGTTCAGAGAGGATGACATTAATTTACATAACCCTGCTGTCCATATATGAAATTATTTGGCTGGTGAAACTGCTAGTAGATTTGGTATGTTTGTTCTTTCAATATAATCCAAACTTGCAAATATTGTATGATATTTTTCTATGCTGTATAACTATTTTAGATTTTATCCCACTTATAGCACCATACTGTATATTATTACTCCCCTAATGTGAAATATTGCAATGCCACAGACATGTGGTAAGAATGCAAATTCATTTGATCCATAAAACAATGTAGATGGTGTGTATCACATCAAACAATGCAAGTAGTGTATATATATACGGCACTACTTAAATATATACACTCACACTTCATGTGGTTCAGATCTACGTACTCCGTATGCATTCCAGCCCTTTGACTTCACAATCCTCAGTTGTGTCTTGTCCAGGACATAAAGAGAAAAGCTGTATTGTTTTTCAGTTCAACCCACACGGTTCTCCTGCCTGTGCCTCTCTTGCCCAGCACATCTAAGTCATTCCTATCTCTGTAAGCCTCTCGACCCCTGCTGGAGTGTGTGATGAAGCCCAGACTTATTATCACTCACCCTGGTGATGGTTAGAGGTTGGTTGAAATCTTTGCCACCACACAGTCGAAATCCCCATGGGGCAGGCCCTTCCAGCAGCACGTTCTGCGGCATGTCTCTACTTCGTTCTGCTTGTTCCTCTTTTTTTTTCTTGTCTTTCGCTCTTTACCCGAACACAGGGTAGCAGGAGCAGCAGCTGCACGACTGCAAGAATCAGCTGTTCCTCTGTATCTAGACACACCAACACTGATTGGCAGTCAGTGCCTGTGCCTAAGTCCCTTTTATGTGTGTGTGTGTGTGTTAGTGAGTGTGAGGTGGATGCCAGGATGCCCCACCTCTCAGAGTGAGATCATGAAGCAAACTGAAGGTCTGAGGTAGTGCAATACAGCATGTTCTCTCTCTCGCTCTCTCTCTCTCTCTCTCTCTCTCTCTCTCTCTCTCTCTCTCTCTCTCTCCCAATTTATCTTTCTACTCATCCACTCACTCTCCCACTCTATCTCTCACGCTACTATATGCCACTCTAGCCGTCTACTCAACAGTTTTTTCCTCTCTCTCAGACAGACATCTGTGTAGATCTGACAGGAACATCCCTCACGCCTCACTCACCATATCAAAGATATGACATGAGTCAGAGACTTGGATTACAGAGAAGATCAGGCAAATGCATCTCAGCTGTTCAAGGCAAGCTTGAAGGTGTCAGAAATTAGGAAGCCACTCAAACTGCTCTGACACCGATCCTGATTCAGAACTGGCGAGCGATGGATCACCTGGAGCAAAGCATGAGCTCCTGTTTCAAAGGCTGCATGCCAGAGTAACAGCATGCAGGTATCACATGCCACCAAAGATCAGCGCTGACATTTTTTTACCTATTCAACATTCTTGCATGAGCTTATATGTAGTTTCCCTCCTGGAGCAACCGCATAAGATATACAGGTGCATCTCAATAAATTAGAATGTCGTGGAAAAGTTCGTTTATTTCAGTAATTCAACTCAAATTGTGAAACTCGTGTATTAAATAAATTCAATGCCACAGACTGAAGTAGTTTAAGTCTTTGGCTCTTTTAATTGTGATGATTTTGGCTCACATTTAACAAAAACCCACCAATTCACTATCTCAACAAATTAGAATATGGTGACATGCCAATCAGCTAATCAACTCAAAACACTTGCAAAGGTTTCCTGAGCCTTCAAAATGGTCTCTCAGTTTGGTTCACTAGGTAAGCCACAAACATTCATTGCCAAAGAAGCTGGCTGTTCACAGAGTGCTGTATCCAAGCATGTTAACAGAAAGTTGAGTGGAAGGAAAAATTGTGGAAGAAAAAGATGCACAACCAACCGAGAGAACCGCAGCCTTATGAGGATTGTCAAGAAAAATCGATTCAAGAATTTGAGTGAACTTCACAAGGAATGGACTGAGGCTGGGGTCAAGGCATCAAGAGCCACCACACACAGACGTGCCAAGGAATTTGGCTACAGTTGTCGTATTCCTCTTGTTAAGCCACTCCTGAACCACAGACAACGTCAGAGGCGTCTTACCTGGGCTAAGGAGAAGAAGAACTGGACTGTTGCCCAGTGGTCCAATATCCTCTTTAAAGATGGGAGCAAGTTTTGTATTTCATTTGGAAACCAAGGTCCTAGAGTCTGGAGGAAGGGTGGAGAAGCTCATAGCCCAAGTTGCTTGAAGTCCAGTGTTCAGTTTCCACAATCTGTGATGATTTGGGGTGCAAGGTCATCTGCTGGTGTTGGTCCATTGTGTTTTTTGAAAACCAAAGTCACTGCACCCGTTTACCAAGAAATTTTGGAGCACTTCATGCTTCCTTCAGGTGACCAGCATTTTGAAGATGCTGATTTCATTTTCCAGCAGGATTTGGCACCTGCCCGCACTGCCAAAAGCACCAAAAGTTGGTTAAATGACCATGGTGTTGGTGTGCTTGACTGGCCAGCAAACTCACCAGATCTGAACCCCATAGAGAATCTATGGGGTATTGTCAAGAGGAAAATGAGAAACAAGAGACCAAAAAATGCAGATGAGCTGAAGGCCACTGTCAAAGAAACCTGGGCTTCCATACCACCTCAGCAGTGCCACAAACTGATCACCTCCATGCCACGCCGAATTGAGGCAGCAATTAAAGCAAAAGGAGCCCCTACCAAGTATTGAGTACATGTACAGTAAATGAACATACTTTCCAGAAGGCCAACAATTCACTAAAAATGTTTTTTTTATTGGTCTTATGAAGTATTCTAATTTGTTGAGATAGTGAATTGGTGGGTTTTTGTTAAATGTGAGCCAAAATCATCACAATTAAAAGAACCAAAGACTTAAACTACTTCAGTCTGTGTGCACTGAATTTATTTAATACACGAGTTTCACAATTTGAGTTGAATTACTGAAATAAATGAACTTTTCCACGACATTCTAATTTATTGGGATGCACCTGTAAGTCTAACTCGCCATTCATCTTAAGCCGTGCTTGTGTGTCTAATCTGTTTGAATTATGTTATCCATGGAAAACTCCCTGTAGCTGATGAATCATCAAATGAAACCCAAGTTTCAACAAAATAAACCACGAGTCACTCTGTACAGTACTTTACGGCAAGCAAGGGCCATCTTTACTGTGTGTGAGATGTTAAAGAGTGGCTGTTCTGTTTATGAATAGAGATCTCCTTGATTGAATTTCAGACTTGAACAACTCCTTATTTGGTTGAGCCTTCAGGCTACAGTACTAAACTAGTGTCTCTCTCTGATGAGAAAAGATGATGCTGAACTAGGACAAAACTGTTTTGAGTTTTATTTCCCTGATAAGCATGATGTTGTAATTCCATAAGGTGCTAATGAAACAATTACATTCCTCATTATGTAAAATGTTCTTAGTGTTATTTTGTGACATATCCACTGACATAGATTTGGTTATTGGTTATGGTGAATTAAAAGTCAGTACTTTCACGAAGCCATCGCCTATTTAGCTAAATGCAACATCGCTGCTGCAGTTGCATAAAGTTTAACATTGTTGAACATTTCCTAGAGAACAACTAGACAGATTTTGCCATGAGGATCTTGCAGAGTGCTTCGCTGATGAATAGGAAGTTGCGTGTTGAACTTGCAAGTGGAAATTTACCATAAGCCAACAACTGTAACTCTGGTTCTCTCATAAAATGAGTGACGTATCTAAATATGCGACACACCCTCTTGCAGTGTCCTCCAGAACCAAAAAAACATGTCGTGTATGCCACAAGGTCATATATTCAGTCTTGGGCTGTCGTTAGGCAAGAAGGCCTGGTTCACAGTTGGAGTCGTAATTCATCCCAAAGGTATTCAAAGGGGTTGAGGTCAGGCCTCTGTGCAGGCCACTCGAGTTCTTTCACCCCAACCTTGTCAAACCACGTCTTTATGGACCTCACTTTGTGCACAGGGGCATTGTCATGCTGGAACAGATTTGAGCCTCTTAGCTCCAGTGGAAGGAAAGACATTCTACAGCATACAAAGACATTCTTGACAATTGTGTGCTTCCAACTTTGTAGCAACAGTTTAGGGAAGGTCCACATATGGGTGTGATGGTCAGGTGTCCACATAGCCATATAGTGTAGCTATCAGAGAACCAGGGTTAAACGTAAAATTCTCTTTGAAACATTTGTTCTGATATCTTATGAGATATTGTAACCACTGAATTGCTGTAGAGGCTTATTTCAAAGACTGATGCCAAATGTAGCTGATCAAACTGACATGTTTGTTTGTGAGCCCACAGTAAAGACAGAGTGTGCCACTGTGGGCTTAGTCACATCAAGTTTATAAAATCTCACATAGGTGTGCAGTAATGACCAGCTCACTGCAATGCAAATGGCCTTTATCTATATTCCCAAAAACAAGGCCCAGATCATGGCCATCACCCCAAGTGGAATAAGCATGCATGCACGTGGGAAACTGCATCCCTGTGTAGCAATAGTCCAACTTCCATAATTCTTTGTGAACAGTGCTCTTTCATGAGGCACAGCCCAGGATATGAAGGGCTGAAGAGATCAGCAACATGCCAATAACTTTAGTATCAATGAAGGGTTAAGTTTTAGTAAAACCCTTTCACTAACACCAGTGCCAACAATAGAACCATTTTCAGCAAAAGTGTCTAAATGTTCAAGAACCTCCGGCACTATAAATACAGTAAATCCTATGTAGTATTCAAGGGTTTAGACACAGATGTCCTCTATCAAACATGCTTTTCTTTCATATTGTGGTAACAAGCTGGCTAAGGCTACTGTTTGGAGATAGTCTAGCAGCAACCAGATGAATTTTCTTTTGTGAGATGACACCGGTACAGGCAGTGTTCACTGACTGAGTGGTTGTCTCTCTCTTATGAACATTTCAGCTAACCCACATGTTGTGCTCATCATCAGAGACTGAGGACAGGTTTAGACCAAATAGATGACGTTGCATTATGAGTTATAAGACAGAAGGAAGTCCAGACTCTGCAATGCACACATCTTGTCTGCCATATTACTTCTGGGAAACAACCTAAGTTGGCGTGTCATGTAGTGAGATACCAATATGAATGCTTGAAAAAGAATGATCTGAAACATGGCCAAATGGAGCTCAGTAAAATACAATATTCCAAATAATAATGCATTTTAACCTGTAGTTTCGTTGACAACCAACACCAGATTTGAAAAAAAGTTTCTATAAGTGAAAAATTCCAGTTATATGATGACCAAGTAGAGAGGAAACCTGGTAAGCCAATACTGTGAAAACTGTATTGTTAGCTCTCCTTCTCGCACATCTCCCTCTCGCTGCGCTGCTAGCGGAGCAGCACCCTTCTGCATTCCACGGAGCGCATTCCAGCGCGATTCATAAAGACTCTCTGGACTAAGTCATAAACTCTGCTTTTGTTTACTTTGCCATGTGCGTTTTTATTTTTGTGTTGCGTCATGTCTCTGCCCCCGTTTCCTTATTGGTTCACTAGATTTGTGTTCTGCCATTGGTTCTCCTTTTAACATGTTATTATTGTTTCCAGGTGTCGCTAATTTGATCTTGTTTGCTTCCGAATTAACTTGGTTACTTAAACCCACGTCTGTGCCCGCTTCAGGGCGGAGTATTGATTTGAATGTTAAAGAGTGCTCGAATATTGAAGGTTTTCTCCGATGCTTTTGTTAACCAGGCGTTCCCTGGTTCCTGCGTTTTTCTGATGGTTTTGTTTACCCGGCGTTCCCGGGTTCTTGGATTCCTGCCTCGTATCGTCCTGGATTATTGCCCTGTAAGCTTTGGAATTACTGCCCTAGCGTTTATTGGAATATAGACTTGCTTATTTTTTGGATTTCGGTTAAGCTGTACCATTACTTTTGAATGTTCCTTTTTCGTGTTGATATTCCTAATAAACTGACGTTTCCCCTGCGGATGCATCCTGACTCCCTCACCATCCTACACGTTACGTAACATGTATGCGGTTTCATTTTGATTCACAAGAAATCACATGAAAAGTAACTTTAAAAAGCGGTGCTGAGTTAATGTCATTTTTGTTGCTAGCTAATATAGCTGCTTGTTCTGAGATTGGTAGCCTCCATGCCTAATTATACAGTATTTTTAAGTGAAAAAAGTGACATGTGAAGGCCAATGTATGGTAACCCATACTTGGAATTTGTCCTCTGCATTTAACCCATCCAAGTTAGTGCACACACATTAGGAGATGTGAACACACACTACAAACTGTGAACACACCCGGAGCAGTGGGCAGCCATTTTTGCTGTGGTGCCTGGGGAGCAGTTGAGGGTTAAGGGCCTTGCTCAAGTGCCCAACAGTGGCAGTTTGGCGGTGCTGGGATTTGAACTCACGACCTTCCAATCGGTAGCCCAACTTCTCAACCACTGAGCTACCGCCACCCCTCGCCACTTCTCTTGAAAATTGTTCTGGACGTTTGCATATGCCTTCTTCAGTGGGTTTAATGCAGCAGTGAGCCTCAGCTAAAGCTCACTTCTCAGCTATCATTATTGAGTGATTAATAGAATGCTGGCAGGATTTGCTTCATATTAAAAAGCCTACAGTAAAAAAGCTCCAAGTGTGGATTTAAGCTTTGGCATCCCATCAGGACAACAGATGCCTCTGATTCTTTCTCAGCAAGAGGAAACCCAGGCTGTTCCCTGCAACTCTCTGTTTATGGGGTTGCCATGGTGGTGAGTGGACAACTATAGGAAGGAGTAAGGATATTAATAGCCAGGGCTTAAAGCACCGCTCAACACTACCAGACACTGGTAATGCATGACTGCAGCCCTAACTAAAAAATACATGTGTACATATTAGAACAGTTTAATTTGTTCAATCTGGATAAAGGATTGAACCTGAAATGGTTCTGTTTGGAACCAAAATCGAGTTACATTATTTTTTTAGTTTCTGTCTAGACAATCCCATATTATCAGCACTGTGTAGTCATCCTGAGCAGATAAAAACCCTTGGGCTTTGATTTTAAATGAAGCTGTAATGGTAAGTTCACAAAACTGCATAGTTCCTTATATACACTTCCCTAACTGAAACACCAATAGCTGCAGCTCAGCAATGCCAGAGTGCTGTTCATACGAGCTCAAGCTGTAAGTGAAGAAATCACATTGAGAACATATTAGATTAGCAACTATTTATTAAATGTACAATTCCAAAGAGAGAAACAAGAAAGAAATATAAAAAAAAATAAACATTGGCCTTGGGTTTAACAGATTGCTTTTAGAGATGATGTCCTGGTGGACGTCTGCATATACTGTGCACAGATGGGAAGACACTGTGATATTTACTACAGTATATACAGACACACATATATACTACAGGCCAAAAGTGTGGAAACAAGCTGTGATTTTTTATTTTTTTTATATATGAGAAAATACATGTCAACAAATGATTTATAAAGGACTTACAAAGGCTTGGAATGTTATACCAGCAACGTACATGATGAAACTTCATAAAAGGAGGTCTGGAGTCATTAAAGCAAAAGGAGCATTTTTTTAAAATTAATTTAAAACCATTTAAATTTAGGATTCACTCAGCTGTGCACTACTGCTGCAGGCATTCAGTCAACTCTTTTGATCTAATTTAATAAACACTTTTTTTTTTCATCCCTTAAAAAGAATTGTGTTTTACATTGCTGGTGTTGCTTTCAAACGTTTGGCCTGTAGTGTACATATATGACATCTCAACACTGTAAAGTGGTACCATATAATTACACCACTGATTTATTTAATTTACTCAGCATCAGATAATCACAAGTATGCAAAAATACTGCACCTTTAATCAATTAAGTGTTCAGTTAAACAGTGTTAGTAAGACAAAATTTAAGACGATAGTCCGGATAATTAAATCACATTGATCTGATTCATGTTTTGATTTGTATCTTTATGCCTCATAGTCTGTCTAAACATAGTGTCATATTAACTGCATGAGGTAAACTCTTCTATACATTCCCACCTTTTACACAGTTAACACGTGGACACTTCATTTCCTGGACAGATATAGTTTTGCGTTACATTCTACACTGAAGTGCATAAATGGACGTTTGGTAGAGTTATTCACCGAGTACACTATAATACGTAGCAACTTCACCTCACTTAGCTAGACCTGCTACTAAAAGATGGAAGACTAGGGATCTAGTTTAAATAAGCACACAGTTCTCATGTCACTAAGACACCAACACAAAGCACTGCAGTGTTTATTGGGTCACTTTAATACTAGTTGAGGTCAGTGATAATGAAGCTATTGCTCTGTTTAGTGCTAAGTGTCTTCCTCTCCACAGTAGAACAGTGTCATTATTATGGCAGAGGTCACTGAACACATTTTGTGAATTTTAGAAAGAATTTGAGAAAAGTCTTGCACTGATTGTTATGTTTTACGAATTAATGTGAAACTGGAAGAAGGTGGTAAACCAAACTGTATGACAACACAGATAAGTCTGCAAAAAATATAACGCCTCAAATAAAAGTAACACTCCCAACACTCCCAATAACAATAATGCAGATGCTTTTGGATGAGTTTTGCGCTTGAGTCAAACTAAACTTTTGGGGGCTCCCGAAAAGCATTTGCCTATCGCCGGGAGATCGAGCACTGTACCAATTGGGCTATGTATGATGCCACAGCCATCCGTGGCCAGGAGTCAAGATGGGAGAAATGGTCAATCAGAGCGACACTAGGCAATCGTGGCCATCTGTGAGCTCATGTATGCATAACAGGACAGATAGCGCTTTCCTCCAAGTGTGGTAAGCTGCCCTGTGACGCTCCATGAGTAGCAGATTGAAACGACACGGAGGCTTCATGTGTCTCTGAGGAAGCATGTGTTTGCTCCACCCTCCTCAGCTGGTACTGTAGCTGTCACGTGATAGGGGAGAAATATAAGCCTGAGCTCGTGGGTGGAATTTGGCAAGACCAAATTAGGGAAAAAATGGGGGGCAAAATTTTTTTATTTCCTAAATCAATCTTAAAGCCTGAACAAAACACATGCTGAAGATTAAAATGTATCAAAATATATCATTTTGAAAGAGAATAACACTTCTGTCTAATGAATTAAAATAATAGACTTCTTTTTTAAAAATACACTTTTCACTCAGATTCATACATATTAAAATGGTCATATTACATAGAAGCTATATCATGTTGAATTATAAATAAGAGATTACAGTGTGCATGATCATATGGCATTAAATATTAGTGTTAGGCAGTATACAATATTGTGGTTCAATTAAATTATACCATTACAATGCTTAAGTTCTTACACAATGCACAGTTATTCTCCAAAATCAATATTAATGACTTTTGCATTGTATAAAATATGACATTCTCTGCCCTAAAAATACCATAAGCATTTAGAAAATCCTTTAGATATTTATAGGAATGTCTGGAGGGACAGAAACTATAGAAAATCAGAGGGTGTTTGTTATAAATCACATTGTTTGTGCATGTGCATGAAGTAGTGAAGTATCCTACTCAACATGACACTGCAATACTGGTCAATCTAGATGTAGATTAGATCAGAGGGCAGGTTCAGATTAGCAGGGGCATGTCCTCGTCGCCAAAACAACAGAACATTCCTAATCTGTTCTCTAAACCTTCCAATGTACCCCAAAACAAGAAAAAAATATATGCCTCTCAATAAATAAAGATAAATAGGGCACTTTGTTAATTCTTTCCTTTGAAATTCATTCAACTTTACTAAAAGGCAGGTATGCCGATTTTCTTTAATGAAAAATAATGTTAAAAATATAGGCAATCAAAAAAGCCATCTTTTAAAGTCTTTGATGCAATTCCATGTTTAGATATGATTGCTTGAGAATTGAGGGATTCCAGTCCTTCAGCTAATGTACAAGGTGTAATAATACACTCCAGGACCAATGAGACTAGTTTCCACACACTTTTCTCATGCAGTATTGGGCTGATGTTAATATAATGAAGCTGACAAATAGGTGACATTCTCCATCTACTCTTTGTGACTTCATATCAGCAGAAGTGAATACACAGAGAAGCTCAGCTTAGAGCCTCTTCACGTAGTTTCCAGGAAAGCTTCCAAAAAACTTGCTCCTCCTAGACGTTCCTGAAAACATTACAAAATAATGTGTGAAGTGACCTTGTTGGAAGGAAATAACCGACAGAGTTTGAAGAGCAGATTCAGATCTTATTTAGACTATTATTCTATATTATTCTATTTCTTTTAAGAGCAGCTTCTCAAGCCAGTACACGGGTGTCCAGTCTTATCCGGAAAGGGCTGGTGTGGGTGCAGGTTTTCATTCCAGCCAAGCACGAGCCACACCTGATTCCACCTGTGTAATCAACTGTTAAACAGTTGACCTGTTGATCTTGGCTTTCAACAGACTGAGGTGTGGCTTCTGCTTGGTTGGAATGAAAACCTGCACCCACATTGGCCCTATCCAGATAAGATTGGACACCCCTGAGCCAGTAGATATTACTTGGAGAACAGTGCCACGTTGTGGTGAAGTGTACATACTGTAGACTTACCCACAAACCAGCCATCATCACATTTCTCCATCACATCGACGATGTCTCCTTCCTTCAGTTCCAGCTCATCCTCGTTGCGTGGCATGTAATTATACAGGGCCTGAAACCTGGTGATTTATATATTCAAACAGTTATATTCAGTGTGGAACAGGACAATGTCATCTATTTTTCACATTGATCATTTAGCAATTACAATGTTAAAGTGATACAACACAATCCAACTTTAGGCAAATGAAATACAACAAATAAACAAAAGTACAGATTTACAATAGGGATCCTTTGGTAATAGTATGAAATAATAAGTCACTCACGGTTCTCCACCATCTTCCAGAGGATCCTGTGCTGGACGCTGAGGAAAAAAAAACAGGCATGATATAAACATGTTGCATGTTGCACACTTCACTGAATTATATGCCCAGCTGATAATAAGGTATCCAGTGGAGCTCACAGTAACTCATATAGTAATGCCTGCCTGGATTAAATGTGTATATGAGCACACAGAATGAAACAACTGATCCATCACATTGAAATTAATTTGGAGAGACAAAAAAAGAACAACACCACTGAAAGTTCATATACACATGAAATCGAGGTCCACTAGGGGCTAAGGATTGTTTCTTAGCATTGCACCAGACTGTGGTAACATATCCACTGATTTTTCTAGTCAACCATCCGCACAGTCGTGTCTGAGATCCCAAAAATGAGGACTGTACTCCCCTTGTGTGGCTGGACTTTGGGGGAATGAGCCACTTGTCTAGCTCTGGGGAGAACACCTTGCTTAAGCTGTGTACACAGGAAAAATCATTGGACATTCCTACAAGCAATCCCATGTAGGCCAAGCACTTGTACTCATTGTTCATCTCACTACACAGCAGAAGAGGCCCTTATGCACATTTCAGCTGCTCAGCTAAAGGCTATTTGTAATGCGCAGACACATCCAGGTCACAAACTCGCAGCTTCTGACCAAACAGGCATCGTGATGTTCGTGCAACAAAATCTACATACACACAAACACAAGATGTGCAATAAACACATGCTGTTGCTGTCGTAAGTGCTTAAACGAAAAAAGTACATGCCTAATAGAACTGGTACATCCTTATTTAGCAGATTTTGCTAAACTTGCTGAACCGTGCTGTTATTGTCACCTTTGGTAAAATGGTTTAAAAGGGCGCGTTCAAATAACCCCAGCCTAAAAATATTATTTATATTACTTTATTTATAGACTTGCTGGTACTTTAAATTATAGTGAAACAGATGGGCAATTAATTCTAGACATAGCTGTCTTTATCATGCATGAATGCAAAAGTCAGTGTCAGTGCCCAACATTCTTAAAATTTTTTAAAAAAATGTCAATGTGATGCATAGAAATAACCCAAGACAATGCATTAGTTTTAGACAGCATACAGATATATTAGAACATATATACAGCATGTACATGGTCTGAAATGACAAACACTAGCATAGGTTTAGACACAACTTTCATCCATTTCCACAAAGTGCACATGTTTTCGTACCCTATGAGATGGTGAATAGTTTTGCCCTCTAACAGGCGAGCCACAGGACCTCCTAGACATCACAGGGCTACGGGGGGGCTTACCGACAACCACAACATCATGCCTTAACACAGGCTGTAAGAACCAGAGCCAGAAGAGTCTTCCATCAGGGTTGACACGCACACACACCACCCACACAAAAATAAACAGAGAGAGAAATATGCGGTACATATTGCAGGGGCAATGCTTTGGTTAGCTAGAAAACTTTACGTACAAATGAACCAAGCAGTCAAATTTAAATTAAAGAACGAATCTATTTTTGGTATATGGCCATTATGTACATTATGTAATCACTGTTGTAATTTTGCATGCAGAGACTGAAGTAATCTGTGTACAGTTCTTTCTTTACACATTATGATCCGTATTCAGTTATGCACGCATAGTGAGAAGTTAGTACTGAGATTGCACACATAGGTATTCAGACCTCACAGGTAACTACAGACATAAGACCTATTCAATAGTTGTTCAGGAGCTACACACGCTGAAAACAGAGGCGTGTCTCAGATTCTGAAATTCTGAGCACATTTTTCTTGCGCAATATCAGCTCAAGTGAGAAGCAGCATGAAGTCCTGCACCACTCTCTGACAGTTTTATGTAACCATAATACGCCATGCTGAGAAAAAATGTTTTGGCCTGTAAATAAATGGAAAAAAAAAACAAAAACAAATGTAGAATGTCATTTGAGGCCAATATGCATACATAAATATGACACTATTAATTATTTAATACAAACATCCCTTTATTTTTAAGGATAAAATTATGAACAAAATAATTTTACTACTTTATTCATTTGACCTCTAAAATGGTGAATTAAAAGTACAATAAAATAGCCTACATCTTGTAAACACATTATGATTGGCTACATTAAATTGACTGTACAAGCAGCTGTCAGCACACGATATAAACAAATATAATGCAAAATAATAGGACGTGCAGATCAAGTACTTTTTATGTTTTACATTTTTCTTAACTGCCAAATAATGAAGTTGGAAGTCACATTTTTAAATTAAACCAAATTTTCAGTATTTAATCTGACAGTTGCAGCTAGGACTATTCATGCAGCAATATATTAGCAATATACTAGACTCCTATTAGAGGTTTATTTTTCATTTTATATTACATTTTACAGTACATTTTAGTGGTGAACTTTTAATATTGCTGTTAAATATTTCTTCAGCCTACTTTGTATCTTCAGTCCACATTTTCTATCCCCTCATTTTAGGGGCTTAAAGGCAAGTGCTTGTGTTTAAAGGCAGTGGTCTAAACATAATTTAAAAACCCTGTCTCATACAAGTCTACACAAGAAAAATCTGGAAACCTCAGAGGCGGGAACTACACACAGGTCATTTGCATAATCTGAATGGGCCACTCAGAAAATCAATGGAAGCACGTGCGTAACCCTTCTCTGAATGTGAGGAACTTTCCCAGTGTAAATACTTTTGGACATAAGTCACCAATTCTGAATAGGCTCTATGTATCCATCTGCCCATCTCATCATACTCCACAGTCTCTGTGCCATTATTTCCTTGCCAGTGGACACTGTTTTAAGGAGCATGCCTGTAAAGCCAATAAAGGGACACTAAGGCAGGCTGAACCAAGAATGAGACAGATATCAAATGAAAACTATGAACTTGCGATGAGTAGTGTGAAATTGTTTTGGTGGTACAGAAACACCATACAGTAGCTGCATCCAGTAACAATAAATTTACTTCCAATATACTGTATAGGAGTGGATACAGACACAAGACTTTAATCAGGGCTTGTTAGTGTCTGAGTTAGAGATGGTTTTTAAGGAAAGTTACTGTCGAGCATCTCCTCATTACCTTGACCTTGGGGGAGCGGAGTTGTTTGGAGGAAGGAGGAGGGGAGTGAGACACCCCAGGGAGTGGAGGGGTGGAGTGGGGGGTAGGGGAGGAGAACCTGGGAGATGCAGGGGGTGTGGAACTCGAAGGCTTTGAAGAGATAGGGGATGACAGACACATAGGGGGGCTTTGTGTAACTTCAGCCTGCTAACAGGAAGAAATGATGAACTTACATTCAGGGAAAGTTGAAGAAGTGAAAAAATTCAGCATCTAGCAATCACTGAGAAGTATGTACTCCAAGTAAGTATGAGTTAGTCAAGAATACTTTCTGCTCTTATTAGTATAGACACACTAATCAAATCACACAACCAAACCGAACACTACCTCATGTTCTGACATCCCACTACAAACCGGGTGGACTGGAGTGAAGGTATTTGATGACTGGGAGTCTGAATAAGCCATGCTGTCTTCACCTGGATCCTCCTCTATAAACAGTTTGGGTAGATCCTCTGAAGCAGTCAGCTCTTGCCTATGAAACTCAGCTTTCTCCACAATGGGGCACTTTGCCTGGCTGGCCTGGATGATGGACACAAGCTCTTCACACACATCCTCCTCAGTTTCGCTGGAGGGTAAGGGGAACTTTGAGGATGAGGGCTGTTCTTCAGGCTCATACACAACCAGGTCAATTGGGCAGCAAGATCTGGGTGAGTCCAACTTATCAAAGCCACAGCTGTCTGAAAAATGTTGCTCTTTCTCAAGCAGACCAGGCTTGAGACTTGTGTTCACTTCTATCACACTGCCACACTCGGGGCTGGAGTCAAAGGTGGGGGAGATGGGGGACGGGGTAAAGGAGGCTGAGGTGAGGTAGGCCTGAGGTGAGGGACTGGGCTCAGGTGACATGTATGATTTCGGAGAGCTGATGGGAACAAAGTGACCCTCTTTGAGTGGGGGGGTGAGGGTGCATGGCGTGAGGGAAGGGAAGGGGCCCAGTGCAGAGGCAGCAGGAGAGTCCAGCCTTTCATAATCTATCTGAAAATTAAAGGGTAATGGGGGAGGTGTAGGGGCAGGAGTGCCTGAGGGGGACAGACCAAGGGTGAGGGCGAGCCACTCGCCAGTCACTGCCTGCAGATGAGCTGCTCTCTGGGAGCTGAGGGAAGGTGAGGTGTGCTGGCAGGGAGTGGATGAGGGAGAGCAGGTCATGAGGTGTGCAGATGATGGCTTAGAAAAACAGAGAGAGAAAGAGGAAAGTGAAAGCATAGACTGAAACAGAAGCAGGAAGGAAAAAGTAAAATTGACGGATGACACATGAAACAGCATACCTTTGTTTGGATTCAGAGAGCAAAAAAGCATGCAACACACCAGACCGGCTCTCCTGGCCCTATGATGATTACACTGCACTATAAGCACATTATATCATTATTAATACACCATGGTGCCCTTCAGCATTAGTTTATAAAAGTGCAATAGTTTCAGGCTTCCTGTGAGAAACCTCTCTGTGCTGTGCTGCCTACTATTTTAACAAAAAAAGTAGTAAGTCTTAACACAAAAACAACTACAGTCATTTGAAAACTCTGCTAATACATAATAACAGTCAAATTAATAATGGGTTATGACAAAATAAAATAAATAAATAAATAAAAATAAAAATTGTGCATTTTAGAAAAATGCAGTTTAGAAAAATGCCACAAATGCCCTTTGCTTTGTGGGTAAAAGAATGAATTTTAAAAAACCCTCTATTTAACAGTTTATCTAAAAAAAAATAATAAATTCCAGCACAAAATTCCACAAATGTCTGCAAAACTCCATGTTCCAGACAGCTCTCATGATACCTTCACATGTTGTTCAGTCAAGCTCCATAGCACCTGTTTACTAATGGCACCTGTTTGCTCCCTTTAAATAACCTGGACACTCAGCATTACTTTGCTTAGTGTCATTCCAGCATCATGTCTGTGATGAGGCCAAGTATTTGTTATCTGCCTGTCTTAATTAGTGACTGCTTTATGCTTACTGATTTAGTCTTGTCTGGTTAATGCCTGTTTGATGATCGTCTGCTCCATTGTTTTTCATAAAACCAGAAAACCTGCACTTGTTGTCCATCTGTCACATAACAGTTATGGCCTTATGGTAGAGCATTTCCAGGACACTGATGGATGGATTGCAGCCCATTTGTTGCTATGTACAATTTGTCAGAACCTCTTTATCCTGTCTATCAATGGAAAGGAACCACTGGTGGACAACCACTCAGATATTATTTGGATGGTGAATCATTTTCAGCACAGCAATGACATTGATATGGTAGTGTGTTTGGCACTGGTACAAATATATATATAATTTGCCACCAAATCTGAGATGCTGTATACTCTGAATTTGCACTCTCAATTCGTGAAGACTGTGCACCCACAATGTCACTTCCATCTCTCTCTTTAGAAACAGCTAACTGAAGGACACAGCAGCCCAATCAGCACATGCAGAAGTAATACTTGACCTTTCCAGCATATAATTAGCCTAAGATAATGATTGCACAGGGTGTATAATTTATCTGGGCTAAGCTAGGTCTGTCTTAACATAGGTCATGTGAGTAAAGGGTCAAGTGTCTACTGCTTTGTGCTTCAGATAGCCTTACAATTCAAGTTCACTTAATGACAGTTAACACAGAGCTAATCCACAGGGTGGCTGTAATGAAGAATTTGGCGCTCAGTCAAATAAGGTCCCATTAAACCAGGGCATAAGAACCCTACTGAATAAACTTTGTGACGTTATTTTTGTCACATTTATTTAGGCATTTGATCTGTGACCATCACCATTGCATTTCTCTTATGCAAAAATGAAAAATCATAGTTTATAGTTTTGAATGTTCCCACACCTTGGTCTATATACAGTCCCCTCTGAAAGTATTGGAACAGCAAGGCCAATTCTATTGTTTTAGCTATAAATTGAAGACATTTGGGTTTGAGATCAGAAGATGAATATGAGACAACAGATCATAATTTCAGCTTTCATTTCCTGATATTTACATATACAGGTGCATCTCAATAAATTAGAATGTCGTGGAAAAGTTCATTTATTTCAGTAATTCAACTCAAAGTGTGAAACTCGTGTATTAATTAATAAAATTCAATGCACACAGACTGAAGTAGTTTAAGTCTTTGGTTCTTTTAATTGTGATGATTTTGGCTCACATTTAACAAAAACCCACCAATTCACTATCTCAACAAATTAGAATATGGTGACATGCTAATCAGCTAATCAACTCAAAACACCTGCAAAGGTTTCCTGAGCCTTCAAAATGGTCTCTCAGTTTGGTTCACTAGGTAAGCCACAAACATTCATTGCCAAAGAAGCTGGCTGTTCACAGAGTGCTGTATCCAAGCATGTTAACAGAAAGTTGAGTGGAAGGAAAAAGTGTGGAAGAAAAAGATGCACAACCAACCGAGAGAACCGCAGCCTTATGAGGATTGTCAAGCAAAATCGATTCAAGAATTTGAGTGAACTTCACAAGGAATGGACTGAGGCTGGGGTCAAGGCATCAAGAGCCACCACACACAGACATGTCAAGGAATTTGGCTACAGTTGTCGTATTCCTCTTGTTAAGCCACTCCTGAACCACAGACTATGTCAGAGGCATCTTACTTGGGCTAACGAGAAGAAGAACTGGACTGTTGCCCAGTGGTCCAAAGTCTTCTTTTCAGATGAGAGCAAGTTTTGTATTTCATTTGGAAACCAAGGTTCTAGAGTCTAGAGGAAGGGTGGAGAAGCTCATAGTCCAAGTTGCTTGAAGTCCAGTGTTAAGTTTCCACAGTCTGTGATGATTTGGGGTGCAATGTCATCTGCTGGTGTTGGTCCACTGTGTTTTTTGAAAACCAAAGTCACTGCATCCATTTACCAAGAAATTTTGGAGCACCTCATGCTTCCTTCTGCTGACCAGCTTTTTGAAGATGCTGATTTCATTTTCCAGCAGGATTTGGCACCTGCCCACACTGCCAAAAGCACCAAAAGTTGGTTAAATGACCATGGTGTTGGTGTGCTTGACTGGCCAGCAAACTCACCAGACCTGAACCCCATAGAGAATCTATGGGGTATTGTCAAGAGGAAAATGAGAAACAAGACACCAAAAAATGCAGATGAGCTGAAGGCCACTGTCAAAGAAACCTGGGCTTCCATACCACCTCAGCAGTGCCACAAACTGATCACCTCCATGCCACGCCGAATTGAGGCAGTAATTAAAGCAAAAGGAGCCCCTACCAAGTATTGAGTACATGTACAGTAAATGAACATACTTTCCAGAAGGCCAACAATTCACTAAAAATGTTTTTTTTATTGGTCTTATGAAATATTCTAATTTGTTGAGATAGTGAATTGGTGGGTTTTTGTTAAATGTGAGCCAAAATCATCACAATTAAAAGAACCAAAGACTTAAACTACTTCAGTCTGTGTGCATTGAATTTATTTAATACACGAGTTTCACAATTTGAGTTGAATTACTGAAATAAATGAACTTTTCCACAACATTGTAATTTATTGAGATGCACCTATAGATGTGTTAAACAACTTAAAACATAGAACCTCTGGTGGCAGACCACCCAATTTTTTGGTGAGCAAATGAATAGGAACAGATAGTCTGAATAACACTTAATATTTGGTTGCATATCCCTTTCTTGCAAAAACTGCATCAAATCGGTGACCAACTGACATCACCAAATTTTCCATTTTTCTTGTTGCTTTTCTAGGCTTGTACTGCAGCTTCTTTCAATTGTTGTTTGTTCTGGGGGGTTTCTCCCTTCAGTCTCCTCTTCAGGAGGTGAAATGCATGCTTAACCGGGTTTTGTGATTGACTTGGCCAGTCTAAAACCTTCCACTTTTCCCCCAAATATCTTCAATGTATAGTGAAGACAATAGAATTGGCCTTGCTCTTACAATACTTTTGGAGGGGACTGTAGCTAGCAAGAGATATAGCCCATATGCAGTGTCCACTCATATACTTACCCTGCTGTGATTTCGGTCGCTGGAGGAACTATGTGCAACTCCTGGTGACTGGCTAGGACTTTTCATAGGAGATTTCTTGATGAAGTCTACGTAAGACACTGGAAATATGCCCTGTTTGTTTGTCCCAGGGATCTTTCCTGCAAACCAGTTCTGGTCCACTTGGCGCAGCACTATAACACGCTCACCCTGGAAGAGATTGAGGCAATGTTCACTTAAGATTGCATTCAGAGTTGGAGACAATACTATGTAATATAAAAGCATGAGACAATTTACAAAAAAAAAAAAACAAATGAAAAGAAAAACTAATACAATAAGAAAAAAATTAGAAGATGGCAAGCCTTCAAATTATTCAACATTATTTGGCAGCTTATTATAGCATTTGACTATTATTTAGATTATGCACATTATTTTAGATTGTGTGCCATCAGTTAATTTTATGCACAGTTTAATGTGGCCACGAGATATTAAATCAAAATCATGAAATCATAATGTATGCATGGGATGTAGGATATTTTATCTTTATTTTCAGTCACTATTTTGAGTTCTTGGATTAAAAAATAATGCCAGTGTTGTGGATAATTTGATGTGCTCACCTGCCAAAAATAAAATGTGTCCATGATTTAAAGGATAAGTTGACCAAGCAATCATCTGCTACATTTACAGCACATGTTAAGTACATTTACTTTTTAACATTTATGTTCTTCATATTTTTATGCATAATTTGTTTTTGTTTTTTAAATTCAGTTCATTAATTAAAAGATACATGTATGTTTTTAATATTATGTGTATTTTAATTATGTCAAGCTGCCAGTGGTGCTGGACCTAATACTGCTCCTGGCTCACACTGACATCTCACAAGAAAAGTTAGCTTAAGTCCAAGGTCACACACTTCTTTTTTGGCAAAACCTGCACCATGTGCAACTCCCACACAATTTCTGAGACCTGAGGTCTGAATATGGAAGTGTAGAATTTCAATTCTCCTCACTACGCACATAGCTGAATTGGGCCCATAATGAATACAACATGTGTATAGTAACTGCATGTACATAACATAATATTATACTGACTTTTGATAAGTAGCATAAACATATTTCTGTACTGGCTTTAAAATTAGCTGCAATTTGAACAACTAATATTTGGTGAAGTCTGGAGAAAATAACAGCTCTGAGCCTCTTCCAATAAAGTCTACAAAGGTAGGAACACTTGTAGAGGGATCTTAGAAACTCCACTAATCAGGTAGGACATTTGAAGTGACTTTATATTCAGGTTTTACATCTGGTACTTAGCAGAATTCATGATATCTCCAATATCTACTGGCTGCAAAACAGCACCACCATATTCTACAACACTGACTGAGCCTTGCCTTTCTTAAGGAAAGCTCCACGTTAGTGTCAGCGCTGAAGTTGTAGCGAGCCACAGCTTCCCCAATCTCTGTGCTCTGGGCTGGAGGAGGAGGCCTCGCAGGCTGGTGTCTGTCTGACGGAGAGATTTTCTGACAACAGCAACACACAAAGAGAGCACAAGAAGCACAGAGATTTAATCAGCATGCACAAATCAAAATAGGCATTGACATGGGCGCAAGTTATGCATGAATATCACAAACCTCCACATAAGAGATAGGAAAGATTCCCACTTTCCCGTGGTGTTCTCCTTCAAACCAGTTATTATCTATCTTCCGGGTGATGTACACGATCTCCCCTTTATTGAATGAAAGCTCTCTGCACAGGTAATTTAAGATAAACAAAAAGTTATTTTATGATAGAGGACGATTATGGCATTCACGATGATTGTAAGATATAATCATTTTTGCTTGAAGAAAAAGTAAACTTAAATTTGCAAATACACAGAATTTTGAACATTTCTTACTTTGCTGTCAGTGCCTTGAAGTCGTATATTGCTCTGGCTGGCAGTTTCTGTATGATAAGAAAAGTATAGGGATTAAACTGTCTACTATGGCAATAGATATTGATGCACAATTCCTGTAATCCATGACTTTCCTCACTCTCCTAGATACATGCCTTTTAGTTTCACTGTAGTTACTGAATTATATGCTTAAAATGAATAAATGGATAACAAGCTCAGTTTTCTATACTGTATGTACAGTACTGTGCAAGAGTCTTAGGCCTTCCAAAGTAATTCAACATTAAATTAAACATTTTCTACAGAAAAAGAAAATCTGTTGTAAATAGATACAGTCAATGTAACTAAATACAGTCAATATTTGGTGTGACTCTTTGCTTTAATCAGTAGTCTCAGATGAAATTAAAGTTTTATGAGAATATTGTCTGGTCAGTTGTTTTAAGTATCTAGGACAACCTGCCACAGACAACCTTCATTATGTACATCAGTTGTAATAGTAGATGTAGTCATTGTTTAAGGTACTCAAAGTTTCCAGAGAATCAGGATGTTTTGGACCTTGGTCTTTTATCAGTTGTGCAAGCAAAATGCTTCTGAGGCTGTGGGAGATGAAACCAGTTGATATTACAAATGTTTGATAAATGAAACTCCACATCAGTGAAGTCAGAAGATTCTTCTTTTTGAAAACCTCCTTGCATTATAAACCTACAGACTCCCATTTTTACAGTACAACTCCTCCCATCCCAAGCACTGCATTGTTCCTGAGACTTAAACATATTTACTTTATGAAAAGTAAGGAAATTGTGATTTTATTTATTTATTTTTTTTTTATAACTGTGGATTTTCTAAGAAGGTAGATAAGGCCATGGCTCAGGTCACCACTGTTGAGTAAACGGAAGTCACACAGAATTCCTTGCTCACCTATCCTACTAATAAATCAGTGGCAGAAATTATCCTTCAAAACCTCCAAATCCTCCAGTATGACCCCCAGACTATTTCCCTGTTTAAAGAAACTCCAATTATTTCTTACAGGTGAAATTAAAAAAACAACAACAACAAAAAAAAACCATCATAGACATGCCTATCAGGAGTGAACTAAATGATCAGTATAATAAGTATGTGCTAGGTTTCCTCTTCTCTAGCTCTCGCTCCGCTGCAAGGAGTAGCGAGTGGCATACTTCCACATTCCACTGCGCGCTTTCCAGCGCTATTCAAAAACTCTCCGATGGACGTTTCATTCATGAACTCACTTTTTGTTTACCTCTGCCATGTGTTCTCATGTTTTTGTTCACGTCATGTCTCCACCTCCTGTGTTTCCCCATGTGCGTTTGTTTTCGTTTGTGTCATATCTCCGCCTCCTCATTTCTCATTTGTTCATATGTATTGATGTCAGGTGTTATGGATTTGGGCATGTGATTGATGTGTGTTTAAATACGCCGCTCCGTTTCCGCTTCGGGGCGGAGTATTAGTTTAGCGTAGCTTAGATGTGGTTAACCTGGCGCGTTTTTCCCTTCGCGCTTTTCCCGTGGTTTCCAGACCACCTTTCTAACCTTGCGCGTTTATTTCCGTAGCTCGTAATTCATGGTTTCCAGACCACCTCCTAGCCTAGCGTATATTTCCCTGTGTTTCTTATTTGGATTACTGTACCCTTTTTTGGATTACTGCCTCTTCGGCTAAGTACAGTATTATTTTGGATTACTATGACCTTTCTGTTTATGGATTTATGTTCGATGGAGTCTTTTATGTTTGTTTATGTTTGAACTGTTCCTAATAAACTGACCACTTTCCCCTGCAAGTGCATCCTGCTTCTCTCCCACACCACGTGTCCTAACAGTAT
The DNA here is from genome assembly GCA_023630585.1 of Cranoglanis bouderius. Classification (NCBI taxonomy): domain Eukaryota; kingdom Metazoa; phylum Chordata; class Actinopteri; order Siluriformes; family Cranoglanididae; genus Cranoglanis; species Cranoglanis bouderius. Next base: position 13,664,239 of record CM042561.1, read on the forward strand.
GGCACATACTTAGTATAATAAGTATATATAAGTATGCAACCCTTGAAGACCCTTCAAAATGGAAATTTATTCAAACAACTACTAAAATCACAGGCCTTAAAGGACTGATTTTGTCATTCATCACTCCTCATGCATCACCACAAGAGCTGTTTATTCTCTTTCCTGCCTGGCTCATACTGTTTAAATAGTGTGTGCGTGTGTGTGTGTGTTATTGTTATTCAGTTCAAAGCCTTTCTGTTTAGTAATTAACAGAGTAAATTAGATTAAATTCTCAATTAGATCATCAATTAGATAATCAATAGATTTCAGCCCAAAAATTATATTGTGGTGACTTTGAGTTTGACCTTTATTTTTTTTTTAACTTTTGTTTTCTGAGGTAGGTTATGCCTTTTTTAATGCTAAAGAGTGATGAGCTGTTGAGCCACTAACCTCTCTGACTTCAGATGTAGGCTTCCTGCTCTGTGGAGTTTGACGGCCTACATCAGGATAGGAATAACCTCTGTCCGTGTCTTTATCTAGAGATAAGAGACAAGCAAAAAAATTAAGAAGAAGAAGAAATTCAGTTCATCCAGACAGAAGACGTACTACAATTCCATGCAGAATGTATGGAGTGGTGAAGTTATGGTGTGTTCAGAACAGTTACAGAAACAATATAACAAATTATCTGAAAGAAAGGAGCTAATTCACAAACAACAACAAAAAATACACATAAATCTGATCTTCCTGCAAAGCCATCACTATAAACTATTTGATCGCTTTTGAATGGCTTGTACCAGTCAACTCGGACAGATTTACAGTCTAGTACTGGAAACAGATCCCCTGCATGGAACAAATGTATTTATGCGAGTCTCACATGGTAAGGATCTCTCACAGCCAAATGCTTGCATGGCTGTTTGCTCAGGGGAGTAGTGATTTAAAAGCTCTTGGCTCCTTTTAAAAGTAAATAGGACTTCATGTCCATTAGGTTTATTTAAAGATTGTGGAAAGCTATATCCTGTGCCAATAGATTAAAGATATAGCATGCATACCATAATACATAGAAACCAATCACAGGTCGGCTATCCAGTAGTAGGTTGACATACAGAGTTTTAGACTGCAACCTTCACTTGTCCATTTTTTCAGGAAAGGCCCACATATACAGCAGGTCCATTGAAAAGATATTGTAAATACTGTGACACAAAGCAATTATTATACAAACAAAAAAATGTCAGTGAAATCATGGTTCAAAAAGACATCCAATGAAGAATGACTTTTTCTACTACAAAACACATTCACAAAAACATGTAGATCATTTGAGTGCAGGGCATGGAGGGTGGTTGGAGGAATGACAGCCAAAACACAAAAGAGAATATGGGAACATTGGTGACTGATCAACAGAATCCACCTTGGGAGCATCTTGGAGCATTATGATTCTTCTGGTTGTTGTCTATGTGGTGACAGGAGGCACTGCAGTCCAGATGAGAGTACTCTGGCTGGTCCTGGATGTACATGCCATCAGGCAGGGCATGGCAAGAGGAAACCTGGGCTGGACTGGATTGGTCCAGAGCCTGAAGAGAGGACCTCCTCTCAGGAACTTCAGGTAACAACTCTGCCAGGAGCCTGTGGAGGATGCTGTTTTCTGGCAGACTGCCCCTGCGTTTTTCAGTGCAAATGTGTTCATAGATGTCCTTCAGGGCTGAGTCAAGAGCTCTGTACATGCACCTCTTGGATTTTGGAATGTGGGAGTTCTTCTTTCTGCGAAAAGGCACTGGGCTGACCAGAAAGGCCAGTTTGCTGAGGCCGCTGTCAGACTCCTCCACATGCAGCTGATGCCTTTGGTCTTTCTTGGCCCTCTCATGTTTGATCATGGTAGTAAAGCGTGTGAAGGAGGCTGGGCACATGCCTTTGCAGGAGCTCACTAGCTGCCTGTTGTAGTGCTGACGACGACCTGATCCACAGAAGCTCTCAGAGGATGTGAAGGAGCAGTGGTCAAAGTCACTCTCACTGCAGTAGGATGAGCCCTCAATCTGAATAAAGTCACCAACATCAGACACAACAGCATCATGGTCACTGTCTGAGAAATCTTGCTGGACAGTAGGACATCTTATGTGGTTGTTGGACACTTGGATGTGAATTGGAACATTATCATGAATCTTGTGGTACTGTGGCTGTCCCTCTGGAGGATTTCTGGCTGGTGGCTCTTCATCCAGCAAGGACTCAATGGAGTAGCTGCGATTGTGGTTGGTAATCCTTCTTGAAGGACGTATTTTCTGCCAATCACTCTCTAGGTTTGGCATGGATTTGGATTTTTGGATTAGACTCTCAAATTCAGAGATCCTGTTGTGCACCATATCATGAGGTATCTCACTGCTGATACCATTGTTGCTCAAGCAATGGTCCTTGTGCTGCTCACTCTCATAATTCTGAATCCTGGCTTTAACAGAGCAAACACGTGAATTGCTAAGCTCTTGCCGGTTGATGTGGTGCATATTCTTGTACAATTTGAGGAAACCTGGTGCATTATGGGCTGAGCAATGTCGGATACGCTCTCTGCATTCCTCGGAACTATTGTCACTGTGCGAAAAAGTTTTTTGTTCTCCATTCTGCATCACAGAGACAAAGCTTTCAGGCCATTTTCCCATTCCTTCATCCTGACCCTCAGAGAGGAGATTATCATAGCTCCAGGATCTGGGCTTAGGAGAGAGCTCCAGACTCTCTTGTTCTGATTGCCAGCCATTCTTTAAGTCCTCTGAGGCAGATAGAATGATTGGGTCTTCATTTTGGTCATCATTTTGAAATTTGGCTACTGAAACATGTGAGGTATCATTGTTTGAATTTTGGATCAATAAGTCCTCGTTTTGGTCAATATTTCCATATGATTCCACTACTTCAAATGAGGTATCATGGCTCGGATTGTGACCATTTAAATGTGCTGAGTGTAGTGTGCTAATATCCCCACCTTTATATATCCACCATGAGCAGCATGACAAGAGAGAGACATGAGAAGACATTAACATGACTTTAGCAGAGAAGAATGGATTTGAGTTTGCTACAGCAGCACATCTATCAACACAGAAGAAAAACACAATATTTTCTACTCTTTCTCACAACAAAAAAACACTGCTACTGTATAAGGCTTATTTTTATACATCAAACGCAACTGAAACAGTGAAAAACTGCAACCAACAAGAAATAAATCTGATTCATGCAATCAGAGCAGCTTTTTAAGATTCTGTCTCTGTAATGCACCGACATGAGGCAAAAATGAAACCTTAAACTTTTGCCTAGTACTGTCTGTGACGTCTACCTTTGGACCGGGACAAGGAGGAAGTGGAAGGGGTGTTTAAGGGCTTTCTTTGGGTACTGCTGGTCCTGGCTGGTTCAGGAAGGTGAGCAGCATGAATCTCTGATGATTTTCCAATGTTCTGCGTGGAGCTTAGTGAGCTTTGAGGCCGGGACTGAGTGGCCGAGGGCTCTGACTTCCTTCTTGTCCTGTTATCACTGGCGGAACTAAAAATGGTAAGGGGAAAGGACACATACAGCATATATGAAATAGGGTAATTTTCAAATGTAGCAGAGTATTTGAGGCTAGAATATATATTTTCGCTTGGCAAATTGACCATTTATCCACATGGCACCCAAACAGCCAGAAAGTCTGATTCTTCCACATGATAGATAGGAGACTGAGAAGTCTGGGAGACTAAATCTCGATTTTTTTTTTCCTCACATTGTCAGGAAATGCCTCTACCAGAAGGATGAATTGTAGAAATCAACAGCTGTTACAATAAACTAGCCAAATAACATCCTGGCTATTAAACATCCTGATTCAAAATAACACTAGGATGAAATTAGAACCAAACAGTACTATGCAGTTAAAAAAGCAGGAGTTTTTTTTGTTTGTTTGGGTTTTTTTTTTTTTTTACAAAAATACACACAAAAACATTAAAGAGAAATTTGAATAAAAATAACCAGAATCCACTTGGCCCTAAAAGTCATTATTCTCACATAATATTTAGAGGGGACAGTGAGGACAGGCTGTGGACAGGTCAGAGGGGAGGGTCAGGGGACACTAATTGATGTCCTGGTGACAGTCCACAAGGGCAAGGCTCTATTTGATTGACCACAGTCATACACTTACTGTACATAAACAATCAATGTTATTCAGAAAAACTAAATGTGAAAGCATAGACATATTTCTAATAAATATTTTAAATGAATAATGGCTGCTGTACAGTAGATGTGAAAAACAACTTACCTTGAGGGCCGTTCAAAGCTTCTATCAGCAGATGGCTGATAAAGAAAGGTCTGAAACAGAGAATAAAGAGTAAAGGGAATCCTTTAATTGTATAATCTTATAGATCCAAATAATTCCCAATACACTTAGTAAAGCTGACCAAGTTGCCCCAAATGCCATATTTGCCGTCTTTCTCCAAATTACATATTTGCTTGAGAAGAAAAGCTCAGCCGCTTGCAGAGCAGCTGGATGCAGAACACTTACAAGTGTTTCCATGTCAAATGAAGCAGGGAATTCCTTGTGTGCATGGCTGTAGTAAATAACCATTTTCCCTTCTACTGAAGCTCTGAGGAGGCTCAACTGGAGTTATTCTCTTGAGCTGTGTGAGCTGGTCATCTATTTTTTTAACAGCCTTTAAAAGTAGCCTCGGTGAGGTGGCAGGAATGTCCACTTGCTGTGACACATTTGTGGCCAGTCAATATAATAGGAGCAAGTGACAGTTACCTCAAGGGCAAGCTCTTAGTAAGGCTGTGAAGCTCCACTACAATTTTAAGTAGCTCTCTGTATGGCATTATAGCAGTCTTCCAAACACAAGTGTAATTGTGAGCACCCACTATCTTTGCCATCCACCATCTTGCGAGATCTAGCTCTTACCATCATCTCACATGTTTCTCTGTAATTGGTGATGTATTCATGTAATTGTTAATCATAAAGAAAACGATTACTCAGAAAGGTTGCCTTATCTGCACACATATGTGAGCTGTAAATATAAGTGGAAACATTAACAAAGGGGCTGACTATTTTTAACTGTCAGAGGTGGCAGCAGGCTAATTTTATCCACACAGCCTATGTGAAATGGGATGTCATTTGATCCTTAATGAAGCATGCCCACATCCTTGACTTACTCCAACTAGTTCTCTTGTCTCACAACAAAACACCTAGTGCAGGAAGTCATGAACCATGTACAGTGAGACATTTTTGTGCATATAACCAATGCTCATTTGTTATATAACATCTTGTTTCTAATCCGATTGTTTTAACAAAAAAGAAAGATGTTTTTGGCAGAGAATGATGAATAGGTGATGAAAAATGAAGTAACACGAACTGATATTTTGTCTTACTGTATGTTTTCTTTATCTCGTATTCAGAAATCCATCCGTCTCTTACTCATTATTTATTTTTACCTCATTTTCAACCAACTGTGGTCATTTTGCATTCGCACCAACTATCTAGTCTCCCCTATCATACAACAGCTACCAACTAGAGCAGGTAAAGGTTGACATGTGCTTTCCTTGAGGAACAATTGTATCTATTCAAACTGACGCTCATGCTACATCACAGGGCAGCTGAACACACCTGGAAGAAAGCTCTAACTGCCCTCTTCTGTATACATGAGCTCACCGACACCTATACTTGGTTAGTGCTGCACTGATTGACAGGGGAGAGAGTAATTCCATCCCTCCCACCCAGAGAGCATGGCCAATTTTGCTTTCATGGACTTTCCGTTGCACCACTACTTATTTTCCCATCAATTATTTTCTTTCATTCATTTATTTATCACTCATTCTCTTCCCCACTCCCTCATTACCTCATTACGGATTGGATCATAATCCAGGCGTTTTTTAGGAGGCTTGACCCAGAGGAGCAAGAAGGAGCAGAAGGAGTCGAGGTGAGCCAGAAATGAAAGGAAAAGAGGAGGAAGTAGTTACCTGACGGTAGTAGAAGAATCAGATGGCATGCCAATACACACCAGCACACGATTAGCATCACTACACACAGTACCAACTACTGGTCACTACAATTAGCCCTTATACCTTTCACCAAAGCAATATGTAATCATGCAAGTGGTCTCAAAATCAAACATGCCATTTGCATGTGCTAAAGACAGCAGAGCTGGATGTGTGAAGAACAGAGGCACTTGGTGACACATTGAGACACGAGGCTAAAATGTTGGAAGGTTGGAGCAGAACTGGTCAAGTTACAGTTAATTGGGTGATCACTTGATTTTCACTCATTATCAAGAGGCTCCCCTAAATACTTCTGCTCATTCCAACCAGTCATTCCAGACCTGACCACAGCAGTAAGGCAACTACTGTGGAAGCCAACAAGCTTCCCACTGTACTGTATGTGCCATGCCATCAAACCAAACACACACAACTACACCCCACTTACCGGCCGTCCAAACTCCAGCTCTGCAAAGAACTTATACCAGGGCTCATTCTCTAAAGCTAGCTCTTCTGGTGTTAAGTTACTCTTCTGGTTGTAGAATGGACAAAAGTTTGGAAAGAAGAGAGGGATGAGAGAGGGAACAGGTATGAAAAGGCATAATGGTCATAGACATGCAAGTGTCAACATAAGAAATGGCTTTGACAAGATAGAAACTGTAAAACATGAATATTTGTTAAGGCCAGTGAATTATTTCTGCAATATCCTAAATATTAATAAATAACGCAACAAAAAATAATATGTGTTGCAGTTAAATGGTCAGCTGCAGTACCCTTCCCATTCCAACAGAGAGCAATAACAGGCCTTTTCCCACAACTTAGCCAGACAACATAATTATTAACTACAGTATGTCCTCCTTGTGCATTCAGATTGCATAATCTGGAAGATTACAGTTATTTTAGAAATTATAATAATTTGCCAATAATACAAACCCCATACAAAGTAAAAAAAAGAAGAAGGAGAAGAAGAAGAAAAAAAAACATTTAGGAATCTTTTAAAATGATTAAGGCAGACCTAAAAAGCATTTTACAGGCTTTGAATACTCATTTTGTGTTTCCAAATGAGTTCCCCAGTACAACTCTAAAAAAAAAAAAAACCCATTAATATTTACAATGCATAATTAACCAAATTTTGAAGTATGTATGTTATTGCAGGTCCAAATATATCCAGTAGATGGCAACAATGTATTGACAGTAGATATTGGTGACAGTGTGAATAAACTGAAATCAGCTAACACGTATGAAATAACATCGATAGTGTTATATCAACAATAGCCTGTTTACCTTCAGGGAACTCAAAAATAAGCCTACAGTGTAAGAGCAGTGCTAGTTTCAGTAGCCATGCAACAATGACAGGTAAAAAAATAAAATAAAATAAAAATAAGGGTTGTAGGTATTAATCATGTGCATCCGGATTGAGTCCCCCAATATTATAACTTTGATTCAGGGATACATTTGTCTTTGATCAGTACTTATCAAGTAGTGACAGTGTTCCAGGAAATGATCTGCATATTAGTGAATCTCAAACAGCTCACGATTTGAAGACACTACATAGAGTGAAGAAACCACTACATTGCCTACTTGGTGCTATATAGAGATTCCAAATAAAAAAAAGAGAAACAAATACCAGTGTAACGAAGGAATACTCTAGTATTCTGTTATTCAAGGTAGCCCTAGAAATACTCATTATCAAGATAATGGAAAATGTATTTCTGAGACAGACTTGCTATTGGATGTTAACAGCTTAGACTATCAAAAGATGGTGTAACATTAACTTTACTAATGGTCTCTGCCACCGATGACACATTTGACACATTTGGAGTTATTTGTTTAACAATACTTGCTAGGATCACAGTGTATTAATATTGTTTATTATAATTTCCAGAGGAATACAAATCGCTAAACACTTTGTGAGCTCTGCATTGTCTCAACGCATTCTTTTTTCTGAAGCTGAAATCATTTAAAATACAACTGGCAACATTATCTTAACTGTTTGTAGTGGTACAAAATGGGGGGGGGGGAATCAGAGTATACTTACTGCTTTCTCTTGATCTAGAATAGAGGATTTCCCTGGCTCGTAATCAAAGATACTCCTAGGCTCTGCTCTGTATTTGCGAGTATCCACTTTTCTATCTGGAGGACCCCACTGATTCCTAAGAGCGTAAGAAGAGCAATAAAATGCATTTAAATAATACAAAAACCACAGTTTTGTAAAAGCCTGAGAATTTGGCAGGTGACTACTGTATGTATGTTATATCTATTTCAGACTTCAATGCCTTAGATGTATAATACATGCTCTGTGGAGACAGTTATGCCTTCGTCTGCTTAATCTTACTATCAAGCTCAACCCAGGCTCAACAGTACATTAGACAAATCCACCTATGCTTTTTAACAGTATGTATGAGACAGAGAAGGAACTGGATCTCACATGTCCGGAGTGCTGCTGCCACTCTGGTGAATATTACGGTTGTGAGACATTGGCTGAGCTGATGATGAAGTTGGCAGGGAAGAGGAGCTGGATGTTCTGAATCCACATGTGCCATTATCGGAGATGCTCTTGGTTATGGGCCTGTATGTACTGCTCTTAGGTGCAGGGTGTGCCTGGATATTATTAGGTGGACTATGCTTCTCTGTAAAAACAGCCCATAGTAAAAATAATAATCCATTTGCAAATACATTAAAATCCCCAACTTGAATGAATTTTTATACTGCTTTTTTGTCACCAGCTGGACTTTACACTGCAAATGTTAATGCAACACTGGGAATTTAGCTGTGGACAAAAGTAGCATTTCTTCTTTATTATTAGTTACAAAATATGTTAGCAGTACCTCTGGGTAATCATGAACAATTACTTATAATTGTGTAATTCTAGAGAAAGTGAACAGGACACACACCATCATTCATAATAGGTTGAGTGGCAGTATGGGAACCAGAATATTCAAACTCTGTAAAAACAGATTGTAAAGAGAAATAAAAATGATTAGTCAAAACCTAATAGTGTTATTCAAGCAAATAGTCCCATTTTTTTCAGCAATATAAGACTTAATGTAATCTAATTTAAAGCTCATAATGAGTTAGGCAGGGAGATCAGTTGTCATTCCTGCTCAGTGCACATGTCCCTTTGACCTCTGTAATCCCCAGGACAACATTCTACTAGTGGGGCTGCGCAGTCAGGTTCGAGGAATGATTCAGCTCTAATCCACAGTCTACTGAGTGAAGCTCTTTTAATATTGCATCATTTAAAAAACTTGTCAATTGCTCTATCTGCAGATTGATCTTAGAAAGCTTGAGCCATAAACACATGGCACGTGCAGATGCCCTACATAAACCGGGATTCATCTAAAGTCATTCATCTACTGTTCGCTTTATTACAGAAGTATTAAAGGTCACCGAGAATATTTTAAAATACTGAAAGGGTTATACAGATTTGGTTGCACATGAAAAACAGTAAAGTAATTGATTATGCTAAGGGTGGTCAGAGGACATGAGTATCTACTCTGAACAGTTTCAGTATTTTGAACATACTACGTAACGATATCAGGAGTTCCTTAATGTTTGCATATTATGGAAGTGGCATTAATAAAGTTTCATGTTATGGATTTGATTATAATTATCAATATAATTGGATATAATTGTGTAAAAGATTTCATCCCACCTGGTTTATGCACCACGTGAATCTGCTTGAACATAGTCTTGTACCAGTCTTTCGGCCTGTCCACAGTCTAAGTCAACAACAAACAAAACAGCAGTTTCTCAGATGTTTTTGCTCTGCGCTCAATAAAATGATTGCTGATAAAATGTGAGTCTGATGAAAAATACAGATGCCGATATTATGTTGAGATGAGAAAAATAACTGCTGTCTGGACATTCAATAATGCTGACCTTAGCTGTCACCTGCTTCCCTGAGGATAAACATGAGAAAATGTCCTAACAGCCAGTGTCAAATACTCTAGGTCCATAAACTACATTCATATGAATGTTTGAGACAACACAACTGTACTTTCATAATGCAAGGGTACAAAATCAATGTTTCACTATATAACATAAATTTATATATAGATATACAAGCACAAAAAGACTGATAACACAAAGTACATAACTCTGCATGGTCTGCTTACATTCCTGGTGGTGATGGGAATTCCAGACTCATCCACAGGGCCAATGCCTGAGTAATGGGGAGCTTTTCCCACTGTATCTCTCCTCACATCATCCGGTGCATGCATAGAAGTCGCTGAACCCACAGTGGCATAGACTGGAGAAATGGATTCGGCAGCTGGAGGGGGAAAGGTGGGGTCAGACGGACAAGCTGACATTCTCAAGAATGCTGTTAGTAGTAATGCGATGCGACAGTTTTATTTAATAAAATTTGGGAACCTACAGTACATCACAAGAGATAAAATGAATATAATACATTCACAAACACCAACACAATGCTCCATCTCTAAATCTGTCTCCATACACGAGTGCACTTCCTGGAGTTTTGAGGAGGCTCTTATTCTGATACAGCCTCAATATGTATGTAAATTCTGTTAATCCCCTTTTATCTACCTTCAAACACTTCCTAACACAGATCTCACTTGCCGCTTGGGATTAGAGAGATCATCTGATGCAAACTGAACAAGGAAGCATCACTTGTGCTGTCAGTGGACTAAACTGTGGCTGCACGTTCACACTTATTAGCAATGCATTGCAGCTTGACATGCCACACAAGTGACTTATCTAGAAATGTGAGGGGTGAAACATTCACCTTTCCTTTGTGGTAGATGTTGCATTTGGCTGCACACATTTCTAAATATAAGAACCTCAGACACTTTCCCTTTAACCGGATAAACCTTTTCATGTGCTTAAAAGTTATCAGTTTCAGATTTATGGGATTAAAGGATAAAGCATAAACATATTTCTAATCACTTTAGCAAATTCCAGTTTGTCTCTAGCTTCTACTCACGAGTGCTCCGGCCCTGTTGCATGGCTGTGAGACTAGGGCTGAAAGAGGGAAGAGGAGGGTACGTGGAAGGGGAGAAGGGTCTTTGGAGATGACTCTTTAGGCCTGCAGTCACACCTACACTTCCATTTACAGTCATTTGGCCCTTGGTAAAAGAGAAAAGGAAAAAAAACAAACAAAAAAAAAACAGATGGTATTAATGTAACACAATGTAAAGGCGTTCATCACTATAGCACTATTATCACTGGACCATATTGTGTGTTCTAACTATGAAGGATTGAGACAAACTTCAAAAGAGCAGAGAGTAGCAAAACCCTTTGGAGTGACTAATGACAACATTAGATGCAAGAAAGAAGAAACAAAACACTAGGTTATTAGCAGCATAGGAAATACTGAATTAAAAAAAAACTTTTAATAAATCGATTTTAGCAGTATGTTTAATATGTTATTAAGGCTTTAATCAGGAAATAATTACGTCAAAAGGATAAAGACAAAATGTTAAAGACAAAGAATAAGAGTGCAGAGAGGAAGCAGGGTGTGGTATGCTTTTGCTACAGCAATTTCCCACTACACTGGTATTGTTTATGAACAATCACAATACCACCATGATCTCATCCTGTACCCAAACCAAAGTTCTCTCTACAAAGATAGGCTATCACTTAAGAATCCTAGCACTGGAGTGAACTATGAGATTAAGCGAAGATGAAAGGCAAATGCAGTTAGCAGAGTCCTGAGAAAAAGTAAATGTGGCCCTGGAACTAGACTATCATTAGTATTGTTCCACACACAAACATTCCAGGGGCCAAAGGCGGTAAAACCAGTCAATGTGAATCACAGGGTGGTTGGTGTCTGTGGATTAAGCCTTTGAATTCTGAATAAAAGAAGGCAGGAGAGAGTGAATGGGGAGGGAGAAAGAGCAATGGATGGAGGGAGGGCACTAACCAATCAAACAGAGTATGAAATGGAGAGAAAGGTCAAAGGGAAAGTGTGGGAAAATTACAAAAAATAACTGGAGGGATTCAAGAAGAGAGGAGAAAGAAGACAGGGGAAACTAAGAATGTAGTAAAGTTGAGAATATTTGAAACAGGAACATGATGATCAACACTTTGGTCAACTGAGTGAAGCTTTAGACATTGGGAGTCAGAGCAGGTAAAAGCCTGAGTTCCATTGTGGAAAATATAGAACAGTAAGAAAGAATGAGAGAGCTGTTCAGAGATCTAAGCCCTGAGGAATAGTTACATTAGCAGAACTAGCTGTAGGGATGTCTATCACCATGTTGTCAGTGGAACTGCTCAGCTGGCAGTGGGTGGGTGAAGGGGTGTCAGAACATCCCTCCGAGTCTATTCCACACGTTCTCAGCTCCTCCAGCATGGCCATGGAAGACACACTCTGAGCACGAGAAGAACAGCCACTCAGAGCTGAATATGGATCCAAGTTGGAATAGGCAAGCCCATGGGAAAGAGGATGTGAATGGTGGTCAGAGGGCCTAGAGCAGGTGTAGTCGGTGGAGAAGCGTGGCCTGTTAGGGGGCGAGTAGAAGGCCAGTGGTGGTCCTGAGTAGGCCTGACACAGAGGAGAGTGGGAGGTGAGCTTCAGTGGCTTAAACAGTGGAAGAAAGTGGTAGTTTGATGGAGATGATTGTCATGTATGAGACAGTGCTGTGAAAGTCATGTCATCTGCTTTAGGGGGAAAAAATTGATTGCTAGATGGTTAAAAGAACATGTATGCATTGCATTGCAGAACAATAATTAGTTATTAATTATTACAGCCTTAGGAAAGATGTCTTCATTTCTATGATGGAGGTTTGGTATTGTAAAACTATCAGATTTCAGTAATCATTTTGCACTTGCAATAAATGCCATGAACATAAAATAAAGATGATGATTAATATGAATATGAATGTGAACAAATACCAAAATGAAATGAAAAAAACCAACAAAAAAACAACAACAACAAAATCCAAATTACTTCAGATTTACTATACTAAGATATAATAGGATCAAATGACATTAGTACTTGGTCATGGTGAACTATAAATATGCTGGGTGTTATTATGTTGATGGAATAGCAACTATGAATATAAACATGAATACCACTTGTTGGACAGCAGGGGGCAGTGAAGGGTGAAAGACTGTTCTGGAATCCAGAGGGTCCTTTATTTTAGGTGGAGTATGGGGGCTGAGAGACAGAGTCTGTGTGTATCTGGCTTCTGTCTGATGCCGTGGTGTGATGCATATGGACAGAGAGGCTACATGTCTCTTTATCTGCCTAACTGGAGAGTGTGAGTTAAGGTGATCTAAGGGCGATGGATGGATGCTAGGTTTCTCAGGGCCACATACACTGGGGAAACTGCTAAAGCTGAGAGGCTGTTTAGAGTCACTGGTGTTGGAGTCAGAGAACTGGTTGCCTCTGGAGCTCTGCTTTGAGCTTGCAGACATTGCTCCCCTGGAGAATGAGCTGTGTGTTATGAGCAGTGGGCCATCATGGTATTGTGTGGGATAATTATGGAGGCTAAATGTTCCTGGATTACAGTCAGCAGGATGCAGCTGAGAGCTCTCTCTGTGAGGAGCGAGGCCCTGTATAGCCATAAAAACATGCAAACAAGCAAGAAATAAGAAAGCAGAAAAAAAATTATATTATGAGCCAAATATACTTATTCACAAGGAAATTCAAGTAAAATAATAATAATAATAATAATTTTTATAATGGGGAAAATATGCAGAACATCATAGGGTTCTACTTTTAAGCACATACAAGCATCAATATTCAGGTATAATTATATTATTATTATTATTATTATTATTATTATTATTATTATTATTATTATTATTATTATCATTTAGTTACTATTTAACCTCTAGTTTAATTATTTTATCCATAACAAATAAAAACACACAGCTCAGAGATGTGTATTAAATGGGAATTTGCCATTTGATGGTCAAAACATAATGTATTTAATTGGATCAATAACCACTGTTTTAGGAACAAGTTGAGACATGTATCTATGCTACCGTCGCCCAACAGAGAACAATAAATTTAGTGACGCTTGTCCGCTGCATTTCCACAAGTATGTCCTGTGGAAGGGGGAAAAAAATAACTTCCTGATACATGAGCCAAACAGAGTGGAGCTTAACCTACCAGTGTGGGCGATTTCTTATCCTGCAGGTTGGGCCTAACACTTCTGAATCCTTTAGCCGCCAAAGAGGAAGTCGCCATGTTGCCATTTCTCAGAGTATCTCCAGCGGTGTAGTGCCACCACATATCTAGGACATTCCACACAAAACAAACACAGCACGAAAAACTCCATTTTAGTTTACCATAAATCATCACAATATGCTTATAAAATAACTGTTGTTTAATCAGGGACTATGAATATTGTTTCCAAGAATACTATTGTTTCTAAGCATAAAATTGCAAAAAATGGTTTACCTGAATCTGTCAGTGAAGATTCTGTGCCTAAACCAAAAAAGAAAAGCGGCAGTTAGGTGTTTGAGATGCTTATAAAAGACATACGGAAAGCTTCTACTGTACCTGACCATATATTGAATATGGCTTTGCAGTCTTCAAACATTAGAAGCTACACAGCACCTGCACAGATGACTAAAGCTCTAAAACACTCATCAGTGTCCATTGTGTGTGAATATTGTGTGGTTCATCAGATATAATTGCTGGCTGTGTTCCAGACCACTGCTCCAGCTCACAGCAAGGAGAACATGAGAGAGGAAGATATTTGGATGAACTGGATGGAGTGACGAAAGAGAGTTTTCACTCTTATTCCAGATCAAGTAAAACTAAGTAAAGTAAAACAAATATTTAGATCAGAATGCAAAGCCAAGCCAAGACCTTACTCTTGGTGAGGTCACACATCCAAATACGCATACATTTTTGAAACTCTGTCTGAAAGACAAACACACGTGTGTTATTTGATATTGACTTTTTTTTTTTTTAAACTTAATAACTTTTCTTTCACCTAAAGCAAAGCTACTGAGCATATTCATTAACCTTAACTCTTCTCTCAGCCCCACAGGCAGAATAATTAAACAATGAAGACTGTGTGTGTGAGGTCATAGTCCATAAAGCCGCTCAAACAAAAAGGGTCACTACCAAATGAAATAAGGCTGCAAAAACAGGGAGGAAAAAAAGCAACGGGCTACACAATTGTTGCCATGGAGCGGCACAAATATGGCAACAATCCGGCTCCTGTGAAAGTCTGTTTCCTTTTAAGTAATGGGGAGGAACAGTTGCAGCTACTGAAACCCAAAACAAACCACCATGAGTGCTGGTTAGATGGAGTGAGAGACGGAGAGAGCGAGAGAGATGCAGGAAAGCAGGAGACAGGAGTGAATGATGCTTATCGAGTGAAGAGGAATTCCTGCCTGCTGATTAAACATAGACTGACTCTTGGCCAGAGGTTGTCAATTTACATGCAAACACTGATCTTACATGTAAGGGACCAAAAGGCATCAATTATATAAGACAGTCGAGCCAGCTTGATCAGCAGCCCTTTAGCAATGCACTTGTTAGACTTTTTAGATTGTGATATTAACTTTTGTTTCTTTTCTGGAGACAGAAGTGAGAAATCCCTCCATTATAAACAAGTAATAGTTTAGCTCTAAACCAGTCTGGGTTCAGCTTAAAGATTATAGAGAGGATTTAGATTTTTGTGTTATAGTGCTTTGGGAAAACTCATCTTATATACATCTACTGCTTGGTATTAAAGCAAAGTAGTGGGTGTGTGAGTTTGCAGCGGGTAGAAAGAGTACCTGCAAGCCCACATAGGTTTGGGGAACTCTGGACTCTCTTCATGGGGGTTAGAGTGAGTGAGAGCGTGGTGCTCTTGTGAGCTCGTCCTCCGCTGTCTGTGAGAAGCGTGGCAGCACACACATACAAACAACCCACATGGGGCCAAAGCACATGCATCAGAAACACTTTCTGGCACAATCATTTAAAAAAAAAAACAACCGCAATCTGCATTCAGGCAAGCATGTTATGATTTCTTCAAATGAAACTGCATGCAAAGCTTTTGATTAAGTGACACATAAGTAATGACTTTAAATGTTTCGAAGGCTGTCCACAAGTTTGGAAAACTGCTGCTCACTAGCTGCTTAATAAGTGCCCGGGTGTCAAGAGAATCTAATAAAATGCTATGATCCCCTAAAGTATGGCTGCATGATAGCTAGAATGATTGTACATCATACTGCTGTATCCCTTCACATGTATAAATATTTCAATCAAAATAACCCTGCTTCATACTCATGCTATCGTGTTAATAACTTTTTCTAGACATGAACACAATTACATTCCAACAGACAGTTAAATCATATGAATGGCGAGCTTGTAATTAAATGCACCAAAGGCTAAACACTGCTGTCTAACGCTAGGCAATTAGATAAAGCCTGATCAATATCACAGTTGATTATGCTTGACTAATGATCACAATTAAAATATAATTGTATTGCATCCCTACTATGAACGATCAACATGCTTCAGTGCTTCAGCAACATTTACGATTGAGTCTGTGTGAAGAAAATGAAGCTGTATAACAGTGCATCAAGTGTGAGAGACAGTGTTTTGCAGAGAGCCAGGGTGGGGTGCTAACAGTGCCAGACAGTGCCTGGTGGTTTCCCTCCTGAATCCCACGCCTGGTTCTGTGTCTCAGGAAGTGTTGTCTGCTGAGTGTTAGCCTAGCACTATAGTTATCTAGCTTCTTCTTCTTTTTTTTTTTTTTTATTTTAAAAAACACATTATCAAGGAGCATTGGCACAGAAACCCTGAGCTGAATGCACAGTAGCATGCTACATAAACAGATCTCAAAGACACTACACGATGACATGGAATGAACCGCTTTCACTCGGTTTCACTGAGGAATCAAGTGATCCATCCGATCACAATCAAGCATTTATACATCTGAATAATGAATAACACTGCTCAGTTTTAATTTCCCCCTAAAACCTTTCTCTTTAGCCAAGAAACCTATTTGAACACACGGTAACTGTTAAAATATTGTAATTATATTTTTAATAAAGACTTTACAGATGCTACACATGGAGTCTGATTATATAAAAACCTGCAAATCAAGCCTAAGGTCAACATTTAAATAAATAAATAAATAGAAATCGTTAACTTGCTTTGGAATAATGGTAACTCTTGAGCAATTAATTTTCACAGTGACATCCTTAATGAAGGCTTCATCATACCTGTATTCATGTTGAAGAACTCTTCCTCTAGTGTGGTCGTAAAATCACACGGTCCTGAAAAACCACAAAGTCCATTAATGTACTGTTATAAAAAGTCTAAGCAAGTAAACATGGCACCAGCCACATAGTAAGTATTGATAATGTGACATTGATCGTAAAAAAGTGCTCCGTGAGCCTCTCAGTTTCATGACTGTGCAGCGTGGGGCAGCAAGTCCTCGTTACGTGTGGTGCTGCTCAATCCCCCTGTGAGCCAGCTCCCATGTGAAAGGTAATACAAGCCCAGCATTTCTGCTCTGAAACATGCAGCTCAGTTTCAAAACACACACACACACACACACACACACACACACACACACACACACACACACACACACACACACACACACATACACACACACACACACACACTGGGAAAGAAACATATTACCACTTTTGGCATGTCACAGCTTAACACCTGACTGAATATCTGAAAAACATGCACTATAGGCACTTGTCCAGCTGAGCAGCGTCAAGAAATTTTACTCCAATTCCGACTGTCCTAGATTGATCACTTTTGGGTGACAGATTGACAGCTCTTATGACCCTGTTCCTAAAATACCCAGTTTATTTTGGTATGAGCCGAATATTTCTAGGAGAGTCTACGTGGGGAAGTCATTTCATTACTTTATTCTATTACCTAACCCTCCGACATATGCAGAGCTAAGGAGTGTATGTCATTCTTAATAAATAAACAGCAATATGTAAGCACAAGACAAGGTGCACCTGTGTGTCTGTATAACCAGGCACCTGCCAAACATGACAGTCTATCTAGGAAACAGCACAGCACATGTTATCTCAGAGGTCAAATGCCATACAAGATGATGTTGTGCAGAGTCAGTGATGTATGATTTACCATCCTCATCAAAGACTTCAAGTTAAATCATGCCAGATTAAAAAAAAAAAATTAATGTGCTCTTTCCAATCTCAGATTAAAGAGAAGCACTATATATTTCTTTCGACCCGTAATAAAATGTGACACACTCTCATATTACTCCCGTTAAAAGAGAGCTTGATTGTCAAGCTCAAAACAAATCTTCAACCAGTGTGGCCGATAAATCGGAGGTGAAACACACGGGGGACACATTTGCCTGTCACACCGCCGGACATGGGGTAAATCAAATGTTGTAATGGCCTGTCAGCAATAAATGAAGAGGCGATTACGGAGTTGGGTTTCAAGAGGGCAGACTAGTGGCGACAGAACAGCTGGGATGGGAACAGGACAGCCACCCAAGAAACCACATGTATGACCAGGACTGAAGCGCTTGGCTTCTTTTAAACACACTGGAATACCTTGTGAGAAAACATGACACCAAAGTCGATATTTTAATGTGTCATGTAAAAACTGCTTTTGTCTGACACTTAACTGACCTACACATAATTGTGATTAACTATACTCTGTTGACTTTATATATATATATATATATATATATATATATATATATATATATATATATATATATATATATATATATATATATATATATATATATATATATATATATATATATATAGCGCTAGTACAATAATGCACATGCACAGCTAATTATGAACACTAAAAGTCTGTCTATAAATAAACAGCAAACAAAGGGAAGACATGAAAAAACCCAGCAACAAATAATGTACTATTTTCTACTGGTGTAACACATTTTATCACCTTCTATATGTTTTAGTGGTAGTGGTTACTTGTGGTTTAGTGTTACATACCAAAACATAGTTACAAATAGTTCATAGCTCAAAACAAAGAATAATGATTACTATATAATGGTGCAGCCACTTGATTATGTCAGGAAATCAGTTGAGAATGAGTGTCATTTTTACTGACTACATGGATATAGATGGAAACATATAATTGTGGAGTCTAACAGTTAATCACAATCAGATCAGAAAATCCCAGACAGCTCTAATAATGGATTAGATGGTTATGTAATAACTGTGAAAGGCTTTGAGCTTACTGAGATACAACAGCAGAAAGCATTGTAAACATAGCTGGCTCCTGATAAATAGTATTGTCTCTTGTTGATAGCAGCTTATGTTTAGCCTGATTTATGGCTACAGTGTATTGGAGAGATAGGAAACTGAACCCCCCACAGACCTGATTGCTCTTGGCAGGAGACGCGTGAAAGTCATACCTCACACCTCATTGACAATCAGCTAACTGTTGATACAGGACTAAATGCCTCATGGTGACATGCCACACTATCTACAACATCACAACATGCACCATTAAAGCTCACACATTAAAACTCATGTTCATTTATTAAGAGTAGAAAAAGAAGGAAAAAAAACTGACAACCAAAAGTATAGATCAATAGGTTGTGATGGGATTAGGATAAATTATCATGCCACAGGTTTAATTAGTAGTTATGTGCACTTTGGAAAGACACTCATACACAAAATAGCATGCAGACTGCTGGGTATTTCATATATCCGAATTGAAAACCTGCACAAAAACTCTAGTAACATGACCTGATCATTGTTTCTACCTAAACTTGCTTATCTGGCACAGTGTTTGCATATGGAAATATAAGACATGGACTCTACCCTGGTAATCGATAAGACTACCAATATACAGATAACAAATAACAATTAAAAACAAGTTTTCACTGAATAAGATGAATGTATTTTTAACATCATGCATATTGTTCATCCTGTAACATCTCCAAACTTTTCTTATACTGCTCATAAACAAATATCACATGCACTGCATAACAAAATAATCCTACCTGGTACTGCTATTATAACAAATTCCTTGCCTGGGTCGTCCTCGCGAAAAAAACTGCAATGTTTACACTGAAAAGTGTCGTCTATCAAACAACACAGTAAAATAGAGTGTGCCAAACTGTGCTCTCTGTCAAAAGCCAAATAGCGCTCAGGAATCTTGCCATGTTGCTTACTAAAGCCAAAATAGGAAGAATCTTCTTCTCATCTGGGATTTGCAGTTGAGCTATTTATATTAACATTTTTGTGAGGACACAAGATGGCCTGTGTGGTTTTAAAAAGCAGCTTCTCAATCAAAAGTATATTAAAAGAAACCCTGTGAAACATTTGTTGTGATATGGTTTATTGGCTAGAATATCACTTTTTTTCTGTGCCGTCACCTGGAAAAGCAGATATAATGTACCTTTAAAAAAAGATTTAAAATATATCATTGGACCATACTTACCTTTTATAATAAAGATTTAAAACTACACTACATGCACCTTTCTAGGTAAAAGATATATGCTAAAGGTATGAAATGGGGATGTAATAATTGGACAATCTGGATTGATGCATCAATTTAAATGGCAGTGATTGGAATTAATCAAGGCAACAACCATAATGCGATTATTATCCATAATAATTATAAACCAATTATTATTATTTTTTAAAAAAGGACAGACAACTACTGTACAAAAAAATAATTTAAAATAAATCTGATACAGGAAGCCTGCGATTAGAATAGCAAGGTGATGTATCCCCTAACTCTGATACTTAAAATAGACCTGTAAAGCATCGTTCACAAATTAACAGTAGGCTATTGCAGATTGTGAATAAAGCATCAACTGGAGGGTAATAAATCAAATCATGTTGTAGCAGATTCAGGGATATTGTCAAACATCAAATGGTTGTCTTAAGAATCAAAATCATACCACATCATACAGTGCCCTTCTCTGGACAGTGTAAATAAACATTTAAAAAAGGATTTTTAATAAAGAAGCTAACAAAAGTGACATTGTGCTCTGTTAAGTTTTAATTTAAGCAACAGGCTGTAAATTCTTAGATTTGCTATTTAAGCTCATCAATACGTTATTAGAATACAGGACACAAGCTGTAAATATCCAAATAAGGCATGGTTGTGTTTGTGGACTGGCAGTCTGCAGTCTCTCTGCTGGGGTTAAGTGACCATGCAAACTACACGCCTCTTGATGCAGCTGCCTAAGATAGAGACTGAATTCAAACCCTCCCCTCGTGATGCAGCAGATTTTGTGCAAATATCTCTATGACTGCTGTCTGCAGGGTTGGGTGAGAAAGTGCGAGCCAGGCTCCAGCTGGGCGCTGTTAGGCTGCTGGGCTAGGAAAAGGCGGGAATACATGCCAAGGCCGAGTGGTCCAGCTGGCAGAGTGGGCAGGTGCTAGTTAAGAGCTGAGCGGGACTAGCCAACACTGTGGAGAGCCTCGGAATCTCAGAGACAGCCACTTAACATTCAAACAGCTTGAGTGTAAGTCACTGAGCCTCCCTCAGCTCGACAATCTGCCTCAATCACACACAGAGTTCAAGAGCTTCTGAGAAAAGTCAAGCTTGGCTCTGATAGTGTTATTTATTTCAGTATGAAATTCAAAGCATGGCGCGACGCTGAGTTATGTTTGGGCCAGGGTGAATGCTGATTGCAGCACTCACAGATAAGATTTCTTTTAAGAAACTTTATAAATAGGGTTGGGGAATTAAAAGGAGCCTACTGAGAACCTGTAAAGTCACTTATTTGGCTACTTAAGCTATTGCTCCTGTCCTCATAAACAAAACATCACCAGCTTCAGACACATCTCATAGTTGGTTCAAAACACAAAGGTGCCTCTGAAGTAACTGTGTTCACAGTAATGATTCTGGGAAGTGGAGGAACATTATTACGGAAATAAATTAACCAGAAGTTTATTACTGGGTATGAAGTGGTTGTGAATTATCATGTTAGAGGGAAAAGTTGCCACTTGAGAACAGATCCCAGAACAACGCAAAAATAAATAATTAGATTTAAACTTATGCTGCTGTGCTAGTTTTTAAAACATTTATTTGTAATATTTACACATAAATATATAACAGAACAGGGATTACATTTATACAGGGGTTACACAGACCAATGAGAGGACAACAGCAAGTTTACATAAGGGATAATCCATGGCTAGGTGTGCATTACACGATTTTAATGCACTCTGCGGAGGCAACCATCCTCCACGTGGTTCTTTTCCTCCTAGCCGTGGATTATCCCTTACATGAAGTTCCTTGCTGTTGTCCTCTCCTTGGTCTGTGTAACCCCTGTATCCCGCTTATACCATGGTCACTTGCCAGCATTGACAAGTTAAATCTGTCACTGCTGTTGATCACTGAAAATTTGACGGACAGGATAAAAATATTAATTGTTAATTTTCATTAGTTATTTTATATATGGGTCGTTAGATCTAGAATTCTGCCCGCTCTAAATCATACACAGAGATAATGCAGTGCTATATGATTACATTTATTTGAATGAGTTATAATAAATAGTTATTAGAGAGAGAGAGAGAGAGAGAGAGAGAGAGAGAGAGAGAGAGAGAGAGAGAGAGAGATTGTGTGTGTGAATTACCTGCATCTGGGCCCATCTCTACTAATAATGAAGCTGTGAGTTAACTACTTTATGCAATTATAACTGTATGTTACTATGGTTACAATTCTTTATAGGCAGCGCATTAATTTAGAACGGTGATTCAACTGACTGGAACTACCGGTGTATTATATGGTTTGAACGCACACCTTCCAGCCAATCAGAATCAAGTGTTCAGACAGACCATGGTATCATTTAAATGTATAAGAATATGCGATATGTGCTGCTGTGCTACTTAGCAAACTAATTGCAACACAAAGTGTCTGTGCAGTAAGCAAAGCAAACATTTCTACACATATCAAGTACTTCTCTGAAACGTGCAAGACATTCAGAGCAGGAGAAATTATGTCTGTTAGCAGGGACGGACAGGCAACAAAAAGCAGCCCGGGAATTTGCTGTCAAGCGGCCCCAATTTGAGACACCAAATTCGAACTGACACAACATGTTTCTCGATCAGCGAATCATTAATTAAAAAAAAACAAAAAAACACACAATCTGTTCATTTGTATTGTTTGTGTTAAGCTGATATGTAAAACGATGAAAACATCCCAAACTTCCTGATGGCCAGTCCTCGCCTGTCTGCTAGATTCTTTCTTGGGGTAACACTTTTATCACATGCTCAAGTATGTTCACACTGTGACACATGAGCATGTGAAATAGAATAGTGAGAGTTAATATGAGCACATATGATTATTTTCAAGCATAGGTTTCTAACAGGGACTTTCCTTTATTTGACTGTTATAGCAGCATGATTAATACATGATTGGCCTTAGGAAGGCTTCAGTCTCTAGTGCCTCTTCACTGCGTTTCTTTAATCTTATTAGGTCACACTAGTTAATGCTTACAGAATTCAATGTTTCCCACAGATCTGAAATATACTTGGGTGGGGATCAGTAGACTGAATGGGGGGCATGTCCTAGTGTGTTTTTACAGATATATTTTACAGATATTGCAGGTATAGCATATATGGCCAATCGATATAATGGATCTTAGAAATAAGAAAGACTAAGACTATTTCTCTTACACGTACACTTTTGCATCAACTCGACTGTAATGGTTTCTGCTACCTACCACTCTCAGTTCTCTCCCACTCTCACCCACAGGCACTGGAACATCAAGAATGAGGGAGTCACCGCAGAGGGGGTTGAACTTGCGGTTTGGATTTGACCATATATAATGGGTGTTAACTCATACTCAAGCGCCAACAACTAGAACATGGAAATGTAGGAATAAATTATGTGCATCATGCCTGAGGGCGGTGGGTGACTCAGCTCATCAGTTACTGTTGCTCTGCCAAATTAGAAACAAGGAATGTTCATTTCTTGGAAAGAATTAATCAATAAAATGTCTATACTTGGGCGGTCATCAATATACCTGGGCACAGTGCCAAAGTATTACTGTGGCATTTACATAGTAGAAGAAAATCCCAAAATGCTTCACAGCTCAAACATCACATTGAACTAATTTTTAATCATTATTCCAGTTTGGTGTTATTTACCTCTGAGAGAAAAGCTCGGGATGGTGTCGTACATGAGAAATAAATTTGAACCATCAGTGCAGACACAGACCAGAAGAACTTCCTACAAACCACTTAACATTCATGAACAGTGACACTTTCAGATCTGTGCTTTGTGGCAAATATATAAATAAATCGACATGTGCAGCTTCAGTTGTTTTGCTGGCAGCAGAAGTCCCATGGTTAAGAACAGTCTATTGACTAGAAATAAAATGAACTATTAACAAGAACTTTGACCTTTGGAGGAGAGCTGACCTTTGTTTTGGGAGCTATTATGTTAATAATGAGTCAAAGAATTCAACATTCAAAGAATATCAAGCAGTACTGCATGTATCTCTTACCAGCAGTCAAAAATCAGAAGCACATGATCTTACTTGGTGGAATGGGGAGTCAGTTACTGTTCAATTTCACCCCTCCTAATCACCAGGTGCTGTAAATAACAAGTGGATACTGCGTACAGATATATTCTAACATGGTCACACAGTGATGTATGGTGTAGTACTCGCTATAACGAAAACCAACACACATCATTCCCTTTCTCATTCTCACTGTGTGCATTTCAGATTACATGAACATGGCTTGGAGCTATGTGCTTAGCACAGGTTCCCGAACTAGGGGTCGTGACCCCATGTGGGGTCTCTTGAATTACAAATGGGGTAGTGAGTGTTACAATCTCCTCTTTTGTTTGTAAAACAAATTAATATTACAAATGTCACTCTAACTATGGAGATGAATTTTGTGTGCAGCTATTCTGAAATGTTACTGGGAGTGGCAGTCAAACAAGCTATATTTAAATTAAAAGTGTACACGCTGTTGTGGTCTTTTTCACTACCCTGACACACAGAATTCTTGTAGGAGATAAGCAGTAAAAATGGTCAGATTTCTCTGTCCATCTACTGCCACTAGTTCCTCGAAAACATCCAGTGACTGTGACTCAGCGGAACAACAGAAGTCAAGAAAACAAACACAAAAATATGCCAAAAACATTTATTGAATATGGATTTAAAGTCCTAAATTGTAAATCTGGAGTAAGAAAAAAATTTAAGGTGGTCAGGGTTTGGGGTTATTTGGCCAAAAGTTTGGGAACACCTGGCTTAGTAGCCAGTGACCACAGCCTGAGCTACAGGTAACCTGCCGTGTAGGTGGAAATTGCCTCCTCTCATTCCTTTCTACCTTGTCAAGTGTGCTTTTCTTCAATATTATGTGCATTATTTGTGGAATGATACTCGGCTACATAGCACCCGTTAGCCTCAAGTCACTCATTGTTCTTGCATGTGAACATTTAACACTACAGGGTGTAAGAAATGTTCTTCTCAGCAGTATTAATTGATGTAAATATACTCAGATTAAAGCTGAAAGTCTGCACTCTGAGCTTATATTCATTATTTAATTTCAAACCCAATATACTGTGCTAAACAGATAGCTGAAATAACAATAACATTGTCAATGTCCAATTATTTACGAATCTGACTGTATATTCACTACATGGTGAGTGACACATTCTGCTAATTTTTTTCCACTGAGGCGATCCACCCATTTGCATTTTCTCGTTATTCCACATTCCCTACCAACTAGCAGGCTAGCAGAGATTGTGGCTAACACACTGCTAGCATTTTAGAGTAGAAATTCCATACATTGTTAATTGCTAAACCCATCCATTTTTCTCTATACTTGGGTTGATTTGCCCCCATAGTTCACATTATACCGAGTGGGTAGTTACCAATAACCGTTCAAAATAAGGTCAATATAATCAGTTGTCCTTGTGTATATGCGTGTTTCCTCCATATGCCAAAAACATGCCAATAGGTGTATTGGCTACTCTAAACAACCCCTATGTGTGGATGAGTGTGTGAACATGTGTGTGTATTGTGCCCTGCAATGCACTGCCATCCAGCAATGTTGCTGACCAGGATAAATCAATTACAGAAAATACAGATTGAACTGCAGAAATAAGACAAATTTCAAATATAAACATGAAAACGCATATAATTTGGAGAAATGGGAGTATTATTACACTATGTTCAAACAATTTTGAAAAAAAAAAAAAATTATTTGTCCTTCTAGCAAACACTATTCTTTAGAGAAATCCTGTCATGCTTCCATATCTTTGACCCCATTTATACTTCTCATATCTTCTCATGTGCTTGTATATGGACTGTCTCCTGGAAATATTTTGAACACATGCAAATCAGCTCATTACATTTGACCATCTTCCTCTATTGTTCATTTCAAGTTGTTTAATTCGAAATATGGCTGCCAGACCCAAAATAATGATTTTGCAAAGTGTGTTTAATGTTCTTATAGGTGCAAACTTCAATAGTTATGTACCGCGTTCATTGAATTTGTTTACTCCTGAATTTATTTTAAAATGGATGATCGTAATACAGATGTAGTACCAATACTCAAGACACATGAAACAACCAAATGCAAACAGGGTCTCTGTGTACCTGCACGTAAAGTCACATGGATTAGCAAGTTTCATTGGGCAAATTATGTTGGAAAAATTAGCAACAGATACCACAACCACAATAAAATAAATAAAATAAAAATAAAATACATTTTTAAAAACTACAGCCTTTGTTAGCTTGTGCAGTGGTGCAATAAAAACGTGTCAAAGTCCAAGGTTGAGAATCACATATAACTGAGACATGTCTCTGTTTTAGGGAAACCCCGCCCATGTGCGCAAATCTCTGAACAGGAGAAGACGATCTATGGCTTCTCAATACCAATATGTGGAATTGCCTCAATAAAACCTCAATACATGCACATTACTCAACTCTGAATACAGCCACCAGGGAAACTTTTGGGAAATGCACCTCAAATATTACTGTGGCCAAAATGTAACAACGGCATTTAGAAACAAGTTTACTAGTAGTAACAAGCTAGCAACTTAACAGGTGGTAGTCTAATACTTCTTACTCTTGATACTAGCTAGCAAGCTAGTTTGCCACTAAATTACTTCCGTTATAATTAGCTACATCAACAAGCGGAAACAGGAAAGCGGAAAATCGACCAAATGCAATTAATTAGCTTTCATTTCTTACCAGTGTTTTGGAGCCATTTCTCCTCTTCTGCTTTTGTGTTTCTCATTTCCAAATAAATATGACCATTCCACGACCTTCTGACGTTAGTTACCTAATTTAAACTGCAGTTTCTATTCTTTTCACTGCGACTAAACCTTTTCGCAAAATGACAGCAAAGTTTGTTATTGCATATCTGTTTTAAAACTCATTTAAAACCCTAAACAACAGCTTATACAACTTACAGCAAGAAACAACCCTGCTTTTTTGCATATATGATTTAATTAGATAGATTTTAAAGATCCCGAATAAATAACCCTTTTAACAAAGACTGTCACCTAGATAAATATATAAATATAAATAAAAACTAATGGTGTTAATTAAATGTTTAAGTCATGCTGCCCTGATCTAAAAATACTATTCTGGCTAAAAATGTACTGAATCTATTTATTTAATTTTTTTTAAATAAACAAAACAAGGAAAATAAAATGTTCACATAATAATATCAAATAAAGGCTAAAGCCCTATTATCAACACTAACAATATTAATGTGTTCATATAAAAAATTATGTTGAGATACACAATATAAGAAATATTAGACCTTGTCCATGAAGAAGTGTTCTTTCCCATTCCATGACAGAATATAAATAGGAGCTAATATGAAGATAAGACCGTTATGAATCCTTTGAGCCTCCTTTAAACACTCTAATTTATCTGCATCCCAGCATGAAAGGCAGAGACGACACACTCCTTACCAGGCATTAAGAGCGAGCCAGGTTACGCGTTAGAGCTGACAGACATCTGTGCTGCCAGGCAGCAAGCTCCACTTCCCCTTCTTCCTCTTCAGCCTTCAGCCCAGGAGGACTCTGAGATTTTCAGCCTTAAACTGGTAGGTTTCTGGAGGCAGAAGAGGGGAGAAAGTAAGCCCCCCGCTCTGGAGCGCAAGCCCTGCGGTTTGAGCTATTTTCAGATGGAGACATGCATGTCTGGAGGCTTGAAAGTTACTCCGTGCCTCAGGAAGGGAAACTGACAACACTTAAAGTGCACAGAAGGAGCGCAAACATCTGAGCTCGGCTGGGGTCTCGGCATGCCACATGCTGTGCACGAGCTGAAAACACTAATGCTAACTGGCAAGTTAGCCAAAATCAATCATTGTCTCTGAAGCGTTACAGTTTCCCCTAAGCCAAAAAAATGTCTGCTTTTTTTTTTTTTTTCTTTTTTTTTTCTGATCACATTATCTCCTAGTTTAACCTCTGAGGAAGCGAACACGGAAAACTGTGTAACATAAATAGAGATATGAAAAAAGCAAACAAAGTCAAGGGCTCACATTTGAAAAACAACCTCGGGCGAAACCGTGTTCAGTTCTGCTATCATTTATGACGTGAACTCTATTTTTGCTTGGAAAGATTGTTTGCGATGACAGTTCTCATTTATCATGTAAGCAACAACCCTCAGTCGAAGGAGTCTCCATTATGCAACAATTTCAAAACAATTGATGATGCTACTTAAATATGTTCGTTACACGTGCAATATAACATGGATATGACACAAATTCCAGATGTTATGAAAAAAAGCAAGCGCACACACACTCCTTCAGGAATATGTCTAAAAGCATGAACATGTGCATCAAAAACTATGACGCGATCGATTTCCGATCCTCATAACGAGGTGCATGACGTCATGTTAAGCAGTTTGCAGCACGAGAAAGAAAACTATGTACACGGTAGATCAGTCACCTGGAAACCTACTAAACAGAAGGTTTAGGAAGCATCACCCAGGAGCTCAGAAACTGCAGCATGACTGAAGGAGTCAGCACAAACCTGAGCCAAAGAAAACCACCCCGTAAAGCTAACATCGCTCATATTCTCATACCAGAGATGGCTGCAGTGTTACGCCAGACCGACCCTTAAAACTGATACTGATAGGATCTGATACACACCTATGACTCTTTCCAAAAATGGACATGCACACATGAAACATGAAGAACATTAGTTTCTCTTGGTTGCACAAAATGCGACAAGGTCAATAAACATACGCTAGATTCGACCCAACGATTACAGCATTTAAAATATTAACCCTGTTATCAAATATACTGACGGCTGCAATAAAAACCACAATGTTTCCTGAAAAAGGCCCATCACTAAGTTAACTTCATATGCTCTCCCAAAACATCTGCTGCTGTTTATTCGGATTTGCATTTTGTCAGTGAATCGCACGTTGTGTTTCCTCTTATACTTCACTCTTTAAACATTTACAATACTGCAATTACAGCTATGTGCTTTAGAAAGTTTTTTTTTTTTTTTAATTTTTTTTTTTTAAGAAAACAAAACTTGCTTTGCTTTTTCAATGCAAACACATTTCTCATTGTTAATTCTCACTGTGGGAACAAACTACAAAATTTAATTTACTAAACTGCCTATTGAGCACAATGAAATTTTATTTAAATACAAAAACAAATGTCTTACCTTGGTTTTGTACGGATAGCAGATTATCAATTTAAACAGTGTTAGAGCACTTTAGCAGCCACAGCTTCACATTATTCATTTATCTTCAGTTACAACTGCTCAGTATCCTGGTTGGGGTTGCAGTGAATCCCAGTCCTTTCCAGGATTTAGCGATTATGCGATCGCAGTAATTAACGCAAAATCAAGCAAACTCCACAATATTTGGAGGAGATTGGAATTTTTCAAAATTACCACTGATTTTCCGTAGATTTGGGCCAAGACAACCCGCATTCAGCCAAAGCTCTCTTCGATTCACGTGTGTCAAACATGAGTAGAGCTAAAAGGTCTCATTTACCAACAAACATCACTGCGAAAGACTGTGCAAAATAATTTTGTGCCATAGC
This sequence comes from Cranoglanis bouderius, assembly GCA_023630585.1. Taxonomy (NCBI): domain Eukaryota; kingdom Metazoa; phylum Chordata; class Actinopteri; order Siluriformes; family Cranoglanididae; genus Cranoglanis; species Cranoglanis bouderius. Next base: position 13,694,071 of record CM042561.1, read on the forward strand.
AATTTCGCCAATTCATGTACTTTTCCGGCAAAAAAAGTACAAAGGACTCTGCAAATTGCATCACACATTTTGAAAGAAGCCGCAGCAAAATCACGCATTTTTGGCCGCAACAATAAAAAATAAATAAATAAATAAAAACTCCACAAAATCCTGTATGGACTGGAATCTGGAGCCTATTCCTGGAACACTGGGCATAAGGCATCAGGAATACACCCTGGATCTCCCAGTCCATCGCACACACACACACACACACACACACACACACACTCTCTTTTACACCTAGGGCAATTTTAGCTAATCCACTGGCATGTTTTTGAGAGGGGAGGAAATTGGAGAACTGGAGGAAACCCGCGCAGTCACAAGGAGAACACGATTCACATCATTGACTATTAAAACGCTTTTCTCTTCTGTTAACTTTTGCTATAATTTAAAAAAAAAAAAATGCAATCCATCCATCCATTTTCCATACCGCTTATCCTACACAGGGCCGGGAGGAGCCTGGAGACTATTTCAGGAACTCAGGGAACGAGGCGGGGGACACCCTGGACCGAGCGCCAACCCATTGCAGGGCACAACTGCACACACATTCACGCACTACGGGCAATTTGGAAATGCCAATCAGCCTGCAACGCATGTTTTTGGACTGGGGGAGGAAACCGGAATACCCGGAGGAAACCCCTGGAGCACAGGGAGAACATGGTTCACATCATCTTCTAGTAAAATGCATTTCTCTTGTTAACTTTTGCTAGCAATTTTCTTTGTTTTTGTTTTTTTATTCCCCCCACGCTGTGTTTCGAGTGCAATAAACGCTCATGTTTTCATGAAATCCGCCGGCTGTCAGTGCAGCTCACTCGTGACGTCACGCAGCTGCATGACTGTATCATCACCCCCGAGTCTGATGTTGGAGCTTTATAGACTCCTGGAACCTGCAGCAAACCGGATGGACTACACGGTTTGTTACACATTAATGACAGCTGCTCAGCAACCGTTTGCTGGTTAATGTTTAAACAACCCCCTGCTGGAGTTTATCAATACAAATACCCAGTTTGAATAACCTGAACGCGCGGTTTAACTGCCCTGCGTCCGTAATTCACTTTGTTTATGTGTTGACAGGGCGTCTGTCTTATTCACAGGAAGCGCTATAGCCAGGTGTGCTAAAGAAATATCTTCATGATTCATTTGTCCTACCTTAAACAAGCTGTGTAGCCAAAGAAAAGGAGCCCGAGTAACCCCACAGGTCCATATCCTCCAGTCAGACACGCATACTTCTGTCTCGTATCTTTTTTTTTTTTTTTTTTTTATCAGGACAAAAAGATGCAAATACACACACCGTGGCGCGCAAATGTAGCTAGCACTCAACACGTTTATGGACAAGTGAGCGTGCTGGAGCTAACAGCTAACCGACTACAGCTCTCCAAACCATCCTTCTTCTGATTAGTATTCAGTCTCCCGCGTGTTTTCCTGCTGAGGAGCAGAAACGAGCATCACTGAGGCGGCATGGCGACCCCGCCTGGCTTTAACGCTACTGAGGAACATTCTCATTGGCGTGAAGAGGATCCTGGTTGCCATAGAGATGTCCAACAGCGCGCTTGGCTTGTCGCGCGCTCGGAGGTGGCGCAGTACACCGCACACAGCAATGCGTACTAGAGAGCAGCCTACTAAGCAGTATGCCAAAATAGTACTTATTCGAGGGTTTTGCTATGCTCTTTAGTACGGTAGTACGTTTCTATCAATTATTAAAACGTATTATACGTGAGAGGGCTTTAATATTGACGAGATTCCCCCCCCCCCAAGAAAATAAAGTTTGTTTGTTTATTTATTTATTCACCCTAAAATTCAGAATATTCTTGTTTTATTTTTTTCCTGCGTAAAATTGATGGTAATAAACATTTTTAGGCTAAACACAAGCAACTACTTGACCTATCCAAAGTAATCAATAATTGTCTAATGACTTGTTATTGATGAAAATTGCTAGCAATTGGATCTAGATTTATGAATTTGGTATGTGTTGTGCATGAGAGGGCTTTTATACTCAAGAGAATTTTTTAACTTAAAAAAAAAATGAATATTATTATTAAAGTGTTTTTCCTGCATCAAAATTTATATTAAATATTAATAAGCTAAACACAAGTAACTACTTGGCTCATCCAAACTACTGATTGATTGTTTGATGACTGGTGAAAAAAATATTAATTATGATATGATAAACCCCAAAAAGTTTATGTGCTTAAAAAAAAGAAAAAATGTACCAAAAATGAACCCATCATGCCTGACATGTGAAAATAAATGAATCATGTGAGAAAATTACAATGCAAAAATAAAACAGCATGTCCGAAACAGAAATGTTTACGTGAAAATAAATTACTCATGTGATAAAACACCTGGAAGAACAAAAACACATGAACTACATGTATGTGAAAAGTGTGCAAACATGACATGTGAGATGTTTAAAACCCACATTTAAAGCATGAGATTATTAACATGTGAAGTTCATGTGACTTTTCTGTAAGGGTTAGCATATTATATCAGAAACGCTCATATTACATATTTGCATGATAGACCTAGGTGTAATGTCAAATAGGGAACATTTGTGTTTTTAAGGTTAAACATTAATTCTTTGTACACTTTGTCACATGTGCAATATACAAATAATGATATATGAAATGCACATGAATGGATAGTGTTAGTATACTATGAACACCGTCTAAATACAAACTGCACAGCATTTCATCAAGGAGCACTCTGGGCTTGATAAATTCAGCCGCATGTCTAAATTTAACAGAACTGTCAACAACCCTTTACTACTGCATGTGCTACCAAAGAGGGGCATAATTATACCTTAGACACAGAGCCACAGTCGATAAGAAGACTAGACACTGCTGATAAGGAAACTAAGTGGTGGATAATGGCCAGTATTAGAAACACACTTGTTTACGCTTAAAGGTTTGTGGTACCTGCACAATCAATCATCATAAAACTCAAATGCATAACATAAAGCTTAAAAGCTGAGATTTATCTCATGTATGTATTTCACCTGCTTCAATCAGTCCTCAAAGTAGTTATGTATAGTAACTAATTTGAATTAGTCAGTAACTGAAACTAATAGGAAAGGTATGTTACAAGAGTGAGGAATGTAAGTCTGGCTCACCAACAGGTCCCGTGAGTTTAAGTGGTTAACCATCAAAACTGTTATTTCCCCAAAGTGGAGCGTGTTTACTTAGTGCTCTGAATTCAGCTCAAAAGCTTTATTCAGCTCTTTAAGATCGTAGGAATGCCACTCATGTTAATCTGGTTCAAAGGAAATATTTGTTCTCTTTTTAGGATTTACTGAGGAGAACAAACACCTGGCAGAGACTAATAGGCCAACTCAGTAGCCTGATGTAATATCACGTACATATAAAGGGATAAATAGAGATATTTTGGTACGTCCATAGGTGGATTAAACCTCAGTATTATACACACTGTCAAGCCTATTTGTGTGTAGGGTCACACATGTCCTCAACAATTTGTGCAGTTGCAACATACCAATACTTGCACTAGATACGCACTATAGTTACATATATATATATATATATATATATATATAACTTTGTAATAGGTCAGAAACATAGTGATGATGTTTGTGAAACTAATTCACATAATAATGTCATGACATTATTATGTGAATTGCACTACGACTGTTATAGCCAAATATAGAGTACTACCAGCACTATGTATAGTATCCTTTTATTATTTTTTGCATGATGCCCTACATTTTTTCTATCCAACTGAGACATACCACTTAATGATGCCCTGAGATAACCCACAAACGAGTCAAATTATTAGAGATATATGTAACTGATTGACCGAATTTAATGTTGCCAGAAAAACATAATGGCCTATTACAGAGGTGATTGACTCAGGAGGGCTTTTGTCCAGCACAGTTCCCCTGGTCTAACACACCTGCTACAGCTACTAATGAATTGGTCAATCAGGTGTCTTTGAACAGGGAAATTGTGCAGGACTGTGTTGTCTTTTAGGTACTGGAATCCTTCCTGTCCTGGAATTCTATAAGGACAGTCAAGGAAATTTCCATTGTAACATTTTTTTTTTTTTAGCAGTTTCACCTTTAAAGAGATTTTCTTATATTATTTGGACTAACACATAGAGATGCATAGAGCACATTTTTGATATTTCAATCTGTATTGAAACAGACACCATAGAATGAAACACCTTAAAGTTCACTTTCACCAGGTCTACAGGCTACCAAAACTAGAATATCAACCAACACGTCCAACAGGATTCCTTTCATTGTTTTTTGGTGTACACAGTAAGAAAAGGATCTCTGATTAGAGGTGTAGGAAACCATCGGTACCCTGATCCGATGAATCCCTGTCGCTCCTGATCGCTGGGGGACGCCCAAAAGGATAGGTTTACCTGAGGACAGAGAAGCCTCTGTCCACTAAAGAGTGGCTTCCATGCCATTCTTCTTTTATAATTTCCCACTAACACACCCACTTTGGCGAAACTGGAATCTACTTGAGTATAATGACACAGGAGACAAGCACGGTTGCTCTGGAGCCACAGGCTGGGAAAAACAGGTCATATTTGTCCATACTCCTCTTGCACAATGGTCACAAAGACACACTAAGCCCTGAAGTTCACAGGAAACTAGACCAAGTGAATTTGTAACTGTATCCAGGTAGGCTATTGAGTTTCACAAACATCATCACTATGTTTCTGACCTATTACAAAGTTATATATAGTTATATGTGGTGTATATGTAATATTGTATGTTATTTTATTTGTTTACCTGCCCAGGGACAGCAGATGTAAATTAGCTATTAGCTAACTCTGGTGCAATTACTTTTAATTGTGCATTATCCCTGTAAAAATAAACAATAAAGTAAAATAAAGTAATATATATGCTGCACAAATTGTTGAGGACGTGTGACCCTAATGTGAATTTTACCTTCAGTGTGTAGCACAATGGAAATCTATTTCCATTTAAAATATATATATATATATATTAAAATATAATTTATAATGGGACTCTTTTAAAGAGTTTTTTTCCCTATAGCTTTAAAAAGAAAATAATAATAATAATAATAATAATAATAATAATAATAATAATAATAATAATAATAATAATAATAATAAAGCACATGAAGAACAATGTATTTGTCTTCAAGATATATAGGGATCAAAATAAATATAAGACATATTTGCAATTTAAAATAAATTATATCCAGAGGTCAGAGTACACATAGTTTTGTGTTCTGTACTTGTTTTCTTTTTTTTTTTTTTTTTTTTTTTAAATCAGCACAGCAGGGGTAAATAAGCAGGTTAATGGCTTGTCAACATGCTTGGGATTTGTCAATGTGGCATAAATAAGACCTCTGTTTCTGTGAATGAGACAAAACAGTGAGCAGTTCACTCGAATGCTATTCAAGGAACACTAAGTTCAGAAAAAAAAGTTCACTTTGGAGCTGGATAAAACACACAGGATCTGTGGCTAAAACACAGAGGTAGCCTTGTTCCTTATAAATTAGTGTTTCTTAATAGTGATCTACTGCTTTGGTAGAGTATAGCTTTCTCAGTGCAGATAATAATTTCAATAAATGTATAATGTACTAATGCAAACCATAAAATCCACAGGTTACAATCTGACTGATATCAGATCATTCCAAACCTAAGCTATTTATTCAGTTGGCATGATTCAGTTCAGATAGTTTCACAAAGAGAAGGTATATGGTTACTGTGGACTACACCTGCACACAAAAGCTTGGACGGCTGTTATAGAGGACATCAGCAACAGCAGGGTTCAAGCAGCTCACAATTTGCCTGGTCTTAGAGAGGAAACGCTGTCTAGCCTGGCATTAGCAACCCAATAATATGTCACAACATCACACATTCCCCCTATATTTCATCTGTATACACTCACAACAGCCTGCCTGTGAACAGCAATTTACATCATGCTGGTAGAATGTAAACAAGGACAGCTTTTCTCAAGTCATATATCACAAAAACATACATTATCCAGTACTCACACATTAAGTCAGTTCATGTATCACCAGACGTTAACAGTCAGCAGAAAATTATACTAAACTGGTTTATTGATGACTACACTTGACTCACACCCATTAAACAGAATTTATTTAAAGACGTATTGGATTCCAGTGTAAGATTAAACTTGGCACAAGTAATGAGAATCTTTCAATGAGTCGCTTTGAAATGTAAATGAAGTTGCCCAGAAACATAAATGTTAAACACACAGATGTCTATATAAGACTAATGTATAAGGCAAAGCACCAACTGACTTATACTACAATATTTAACTGTGCCACCAGGTGATCTTGTGTCATGCAGCCCTTGATAATTAAGTTTTAAACTGAACAATAATTCAGAAATGACAAAGCCAGTATGTGGCCCTGTGTCTGGACATAAGCAACAGCATTTATTAGTACACTGAATATCTTAATGAACATGGTGTAGATTGTGTTTACATTTTTCATTTATATGTATATGTTTATATTTTTATATTTCAATTTGATGTTTTATTAACTTGTATGTGAGCCATAGATAGCATCTTTAACAAGCTATATAAGTAATTCCTATTGATTCCTATTAAATTTACAATCTTTTTTTTTTTTTTTTTTTTTAAATCAAGTCTACTACCTTTGACTGGGTAGTTATCTTACTACATCGTTGTGCTTGTTGTGAAAATTGTGGAGAATTACAATTTAATAATACACATTACTAGAATGCTTAATTATATAATTAATATAAATAATAAAATTACAAAGTTGCTTGTTGAAAAATAGACTAACTGATAGACTTAAATCCTACATGTTTAACTTGCACTCACCTTCATATGAAGGCATTCTGGCTGTATATTGTCATTAAGGGCTGTAAGTTCTGGCACTGGGACACACAAATGAACACAAACCCAAAGTCACTGATAAATCCAAAGCCCTCTGGCTATCTTCTCTGCATGAGGAATCATATCAGCCCCTTCTGCTGCTGTCCCAAACACGTATCTGTCACCTCAAGTGCTCTTTTGCCAGCTATCCAAACTGAGATGCCTGCTTGTCTTCTCCTTTTCACTCTGCCACTGGAATCTATCTCCTTTGTGTTTAACCTTCAGCTGAGGACAAAGCTCCCAAAAGCTTTCACACAGACCTAATTGCCCGTTGCTGCTCTATGATGCTGCAATCTGACGCAGATTGGAGTGCAAGCAGGAGATGAGTTGGTTTTCAGCTATGAGGAGCATCCTCTACAATGCAGCACCAGACAGAGCCTTCCAACAAATGGAACAAACGTGCTCTTTGTGTCTCACGTTTTACAAATACGATAAGCTGTCTGGGATTAGCACAGCAGCCGACCAATCAGAGCTCAGAGGCAGTGGGGTAGGCTGGGTAATCGGCATTAAATCAAAACAGGCTGACTGAATATATCAGTGAAGGTTATAAGTGCTCAGTGTGTGAGAGTAGGAATAATCCATTTTATAGCACTCTACTTCCAAAGCATAAATTCTACCCAATTACCATGGAGATTCACCAGAACTATTAGTTTGCTTTCACAGTAACATTTTAGTCAGTTGTGATGTGGCTGGTAAGCTATGAACTGTACAGTATGTACTAAAAATGAGCACCAGTGATCAATATTCAGTGCAACACAAGCTAATCAATCAGAATGAGACGAATAATGTAACACTATGGATTGATCATACAAGTATGATCAGAAATCTATTCGTGTATAATACATCATGATGGCTTGAGGGCAGTTAAGCTCATCTGATTCATTTCGATTACATCACACCTCTCATGGTTACTGCCTATGTTTAACAAAGATGTAATGTGGCATCCACAGAGAGCTGGTTGATGTCTGGATGAGGGGCTTGAATTATGGCCCTATCACTTTCAACATGACCTTTCAATACCTCTCAACACAGGCCCTCCCAAGGCGACACCAGTTCTCTCATCTCTCCATCTCCCAGGATTCACAGCCCCTAACCCGCAACCCTGATCACAGTGTATCCCCTTGCTCTATTTATACCTGCTTTCATAAATAAGCCTGCTACCAAAGCGCCTTAAAAACAAGAGCTCCCTATAATGGCCCTAACAGCATATCCATATATCGTTGGTGTATGTTGGTCATTTGTTTATTTTAGTTCCATAAAGGTTTTGTACAAAGACAAATCAAGGTAATGTTTTTGTACAGTTGTTACTGTGTTACACAATGGTCAAAGTGAAGACCATGCATTCTGTCATATCTCATGTTATTTTTAATCCAAATTATAGAAATGCAAGCTATATTATATATTTCAATAATAATTAAATGCGTAATTACTATTATAATTATATGCTTGCCATATTTCATGTTATAGCCTATGATGGATGACTTAAGTAGCTCTTGTGTTAATAATTTTTGTGTCGTTTAATATATAACGGCACCAACTTCAATCACACACACAAACACACAGTACCTATACCACTGAACCATATATACAGACAAAAATACAATTACAAATTTATAAAAATATACACATTTAAAAATTTTTTTTAGATATTTTCTTATAGCAAATATGTACATTTCAAGGCATCCATTAGATTTGTTCTGTACGCATATAAACAATTATTGCACCTGTAGTCACTTCTGAGGCCCCAGCTGTGGTAGCACTTAATGAATGCCTGTGTAATACTTAACAAATTTGACAGGCAGATGAAGGGATCACTTGCACATATGTTGCACATTTATGTAAGGAGTAGCCTCGTGTTCACAGTGTTGTACGACATGTGTTTGTTTCACACCCCAGACATGTTGGCAGCAGGCCAACATACATAAACAACTGTTACAATGTTAGGATATATTCCTAATAATGCAAAGTGAATTAAGATTTTTTTTTTTTTGCCTTTGTGGTCTTTTAAATGTAAATAGTTTAAATGAACTGAAAATAGCAAAGTCAGATAACCATTTTATTAGTTTCTATTGAAGCTAGTTGCTGGGCTCTTCTACAGCGTGTAGGTTTTGATTTACAGTATGTTTCCAATACTGTGGCTCACCCTAGTGGTGAGAGAGACTTTCTACACATGCATGTGAGGTACACTGGAATTTCTTGGTCCTCCATGTCTATAGGCCGCTCACACAATCTACTAAATACAATACACAGTCAAGTAAATAAAATATAACTTTACAACTTTCAATGAGTTTATAGTAGCTTTTACTTTAGATCAAACAGCACTGACACATCAGTTGACTAAATCTATAACACTGACCATACAGTTCACTGTTTTGTGAAAGTAAAACACATGATCCACTCATGTTCAGTAATATTAGCTGGCTAGCCTGTTGTTAACAAAACACATGCATTCATGTAGGCGTCCATGTTTTTCCCTACTTTGCAGCTTGAATTCAACAAGCTTGAAAATTACATAATTCATGTCGTTCATTTTTAGTACTAAATGATGCTAAATGGGATTATACAAACCACACACAGCTACAGTGCCCTCCACTAATATTGGCACCCTTGGTAAATATGATCAAAGAAGGCTGTGAAAAAAATATTGTTTAACCTTTTGATCTTTTGTTTAAAAAAAACAAAAAGTTGTGCCTGTCCCCAACTTTATCCCGGAGATCTTTTGACAGTGCCTTGCCACCCATAGTTGATTGTTTGCTTCAGTTGCACTACAAAATGCTCCAGGAAAGCTCTTTTCATGCTGAGATAATCAAAATGACCACAGCTAAACAATTGAAAAATGGCTTTGTGTGCCATTGAGAAAGTGATTAGCTACACCTTTTTAGAGTAAGGTGAGGTGACCTTATATGAGTTTACAAGTTATTTTTAGGAGGGGGGTGATCCTTTTTCCAACTCAGTGATTCTGTTTTTTTTATTTTTACTTATTTTTTTTCTGACATGTTGGTGTTATATCTTTCACTTGGATGTTGCACTGAGTAAATACAGCTGGATTAAACAAAAACTGTGTCCGTCTTCATTTCAGGCTGAAAAGCAACAAAATGTGATTATTGTAAAGGGGGGTGACTCTTTTCTATACCCACTGTATGTTTTGGATTATTGTCCTGCTTGAAGATCAAAACCACGGCCCATTTTAAGCTTTCTGGCAGAGGCAGTCAGGTTATCATTTTATATCTGTTGATATTTGATAGAGTCCATGATGCTATGTATCCTAACAAAATGTCAAGGTCCTCTGGCAGAAAAACAGCCCCAAAACATTAAAGAGACACCACCATATTTAACCGTGGGCATGAGGTACTTTTCCATATCGCTACCTCTCTGTGTGCACCAAAACCACCTCTGGTGTTTATTGCCAAAAATCCCATTTGAAGTTCCAGTAGTGTCTGGTAAATTGAAGACTGTTTTTGGATGAGAGTAGAGGCTTTTTTCTTGAAACCCTTCCAAACAACTTGTGGTGATGTAGGTGACTTCGGATTGTAGTTTTGGAGACTTTCTGACTGCAAGATGCAACTAACTTCTGCAATTCTTCAGCTGTGATCCTTGGAAATTTTTTGGTCACTTGAACCATCCTCTTCACAGTGTGTTGAGACAATATAGACACGTCCTCTTCCAGGTTGATTCATAACATTTTCAGTTGACTGCAACTTCTTCATTATTGCCCTTATGGTGGAAATGGCATTTTCAATGCTTTTGCTATATTCTTATAGACATACGGCGCCTTGCATCGTGGTGTTTCTGACCATGACATTTGTGTTGTGACCAGCTGGGCAACAGCACACACATTTTATCGACTGATTTTATTGATGTAATACCACTGCCCATTTTTGTTGGTATTTCCAACACATGCTCCAACAATTAGGCCTCAGTGCTGGAGCATTGGAAGAATAGAAATAATAAATAATTTAGCTGTGTCTAACTAGTGGGTGGGAGCTGGTAATGACTAAAACATTGGGAAGAAAAAGCTGGGGTAAAAATCCCAAGTAAACAAAATTAAACCAAAACCAAAACAAAACAATCAAACCAAACTACCCCCCCCCAAAAAACAAACAAACAAACAAATTAAAAAAAAACAGCAACAACAACAAAACAAACAAACTCTGGAGTGTGTTACCTGTTTACATCTCCTTCTGTTAAATGCCTCCCCACAAATGCCTGTCTCACCATTCACTGTATCAACAGAACACCGTGAAAGCAATTGTGGATTTAAATCAAATTAATAAAGAAATCTGCCAATGCCTACCCCCGAGTAGCCCTGATTTTAAACTTATTTTTTTCCACATTGAATTTTGCAAGCTGAATATGCCTGGTTGATTTTGAGCGTCAAATTTAACAACCTGAATACATTTATTATTGTGTCTGAATTTGTGAACACTGAAAGAAGTATATTTGTATATAGATACTTGATTTTTTTTTTTTTTCTTTGAAAACCTGAATTGTAAATGTGAAATGTGTCTGAACACTGAAAAAAAGTAATTTGAATTTCAAGGACGTTTCATTATTATTAATCAATTGTCTTTAATTTTCAATATTAAGAATTCATTTTTTTTTTTATTTAAATCTTTGATTTGAATTTTTTTGCTTCCATACACCTGCAGGGACACAAACTTAAACCTACAAAAACATCTGTTTGCTAGTTATAATGTTGGTTGTGCCCTGCTGGAAAAAAAAAAAAAAAAAAAAAAAAAAAAAAAAAAAAAAAAACAATCACAGAAATTCTAATGGTTTTCACTACAAATACCATTACAAACCTGTTACCATTACCATTATTGGTCCTTAGTTGTATCCACTCGACATAACATGCCACCAAAAAGAAGGCAACAAATTACCAGTAGAGACCCACAGGGACCATTATAGCTTCCATTAAAACAAATAAAATTCCCATTATAGCTAACCATTAAAACCATTACAAATTCTACAAGTTTCTATTTTTTTTTTCTTTTTTCCTTTTTTTTTTTTTTTTTTAGCAGGATGTATATGGAAATTGCTTAGGCTTCCAAGTTTCAGACTGATACCAGTTGTTCACCTTAGTGACTCGTTCAAAAAGACCAAATCGTTCCCGGACCTATTATTTTCATTCGTGCTTAAGAATCGATTCACATGGGTCTTTCAAAGGAACCCCAAAGGAATCCCATCAGCAGTGCGTTTATGGTGTGTGTCGAGTTGTAAAAGTTAGGGCGGGACATTTCTTGACAGACAAGCGACGGACGCCATCTGAACCAATCAGATAAACCCATGTTCAGCTCCACAGAAACATCTTCGGTCGTTGAGGAATTCAATCAGTGACGCATCGAGGTCAGGTTTTGACTTTAAGCGTCCTTAGCTACCTTTTTTTTTTCCTGCCTGTCTGAGGAAGTCGGCTGTTACAGCTCGTGACCGCAGATCTTTTATATGTGGAAACTTCTTAAATGCAAGTGACCATGGAGCACATCCCAGCGCCACGGAGCGCCTCTATCGCCTCCAAGTGCTTTGGCTCCTTGGTCAGAAGTTCCGTCTCCAACTTGGAAAAGCATCAGTCGCAACTTAGCCGGACATTTCCGGGGAAAAAGATGAGGAAGGAGCCAGACATAATCAGCTCGAGCCAAGACAGCAGCCTAAGGTAAGACTTCTGCAGGTAAACATTTTCTGAGAGATGTAGATGATGAAGAAGAATCAGGTGCGTTAAGTGCTTTATTAGTTGAATCCTGTTGAGCCAAATGTTTTGTTTGTTTGTTTGTTTGTTTTTTAACCTCTACTTGTTTGACCGTTAGTGACTTGTGATGTAACGAATAGGAAGAAAATAAAAGCAGTGCTACACAACATCTTAGTCCGAAATGTATTGTCATTTTTATTTATTGTAGGTACTGTCACCAACCAAGACTTTTCCTGGGCAGTGCTACACATGCAAGCCTAATGTGAGTGAATGTGCGTATTGTCTTTCCTTTGGGCCTAGCATATCTAATTGCTGCATCTACACCAGCATTTAGTTTCACCTTTGGTCTAATTTTAGCCCTTCTTTGGAAACATGGGTAGGCTTCAGTTTTCATTTTCTGTATAACTGATTTGTCGAAGATGAAGAATATGCGTATCTTCTCACAAGGCCACTTGTTTGAGCTTAATCAAGGATAAGTAATAAAGTATTTGATCAGCTTGAATTAGGCCATCTTTCATAAAATCAAATACTTCATAGCACTGATCTTATTAAGTGTGTACATTTCCTTGTGCATTCTGTGGTTATAACTGTAAAATCAAGTCTGCTTATTTATAACACATTGCATTGATCAATGTCCATCACATACAGTGCTGTGGAAAAAGTATTTGCCCCATCCTGATTTCTTCTGTTTTTGTGTCTCATGTCTCATACTAGATTGTTTCAGAAATTAAAACAAAATCTAAGATAAAGGCAGTTTTTAAATGATAATGTTTTATTTAATGAAGCAAAAAAGCTATCCAATACCAACTGGGCCTGTGTGAAAATGTATTTGCCCCCATAGTTACTAATTCCTCAAGTCTATGAAACTGCATTCATAACAGGGTTCAGCTGGACTAGACGCAACCAGGCCTGATTACTGCCAGCCCTGTCCAATCATATTAGCACTTGCATAGAACATTTTTACCAGCATGAAGTTGGTTAAAAGGTCTTACCCAATAACACATTATGCCAAAGTTGAAAGAAATTCCAGAAATGGGCATCATTTCAGACACTCCATGGAAGAGTGGTGAGGTGAAAACCACTACTAACCCAGAAGAACATTAAGGCTCGTCTGAATTTTGCAAAACACACCTTGATCCTCAAACCTTTTGGGAGAATGTTCTATGGATTGATGAGTCGAAAGTGGAACTGTTTGGAAGTTATTGCTGCTAATGGTGGCACAACCAGATTTAAAATTTAAGGGGGCAATTATTTTTTCTCATAGGAGATAGGTGTTGGAAAACTTTTTTTTTTTGCTTCAGTAAAATAAATAAATAAATAAGCTGTATTGTGTGTTTATTCAGGTTTATGTTGTATTTCGTTTGAAGATCTGAAACTATTTAGTATGAGATGTACACAAAAACAGAAGAAATCAGGTCACACTTGCCTCTAAGCTCAGTACAGTGTGTGTTCTCTAACAAAACCACATAAAGAAGCATGGTATGTTGTACACATGAGTATTATTTATACGTATGCTGTGTGGTACAAGAAATAGATAAATGAATAAACTTACCTAAAGTAAACTAGGCTATATAATTTAATGGTATAATGAAGATAAGGAGAAATGGGATAGAGATGCAGAAATGATTAATGTAAATACACTATATGGCCATAAGTTTGTAGACTCCTGACCATTAAACCCATATGTGCTTGTTGAACATCCCATTTCAGATTTAGTCCCCCATTTGTTGTATTTAAAAGCCTCCACTCTTCTGGGAAGGCTTTCCACTAGATTTTGGAACATGGTTGTGAGGATTTGTGCTCATTCTGAGGAAGGCCCTCATAAGGGTGTGATGGTTGTGTCCACATACGTTTGGGCATATAGTGTATACGCAAGAAAATCTAGATGTTTGAGGTGTGTGTATTTACATTTATGGAATTTATGTTTATCTCATTTTATACAACTGATCAGTTGTAGTAGGACCAGCAGTGGCAGCCTGGGATTTGAACTCATGACCTTCTGATTGGTAGTCCAACTTTTTAACCACTGAGCCATCACCACCCACTTATTGCACTGTTTATACATGACAGTACAGTTATATTTGGTGTTTTAAGTGGTGCTGAATAATGCAGAGTGGTGATAATTGGTACATGATGGTACTTGATGGTGCAGATTATATGTTATGCGTTTTAAGTGCTACTGAATTATGCAGACTGGTCATTTCAGGCTAAAAAAAAAGTGTCTTCTGTGGTTAATGAGTGCCACAGCTCTGGGGAAAAACATGGCTAGTTGTACTTTGATTTAATCAGAATGATTGGTGGATGCTTAAACATAAAAATATACACATATAATTTTTTAATTCTACTAATTTATTTTTTAATGGTGCAAATGGTGAATGAACTGGTAAGTGAGATTAGTAATAGATTGATGTTCTAGTGCTAGGACATTTTCCAGAACATACAGAATGGCCCACAATGCACCCACAAAAAGAACCCAGATGAACCCATTTACTTTCGTTCAGTCATGTCAAAGCCATGCCTCTGAAAATGAGCTGTGAATTTACAACATGTCTTTTCTGTTAAATAACAGCACCTTTGTTTTTGGTGGTAAAAGGTTGATGATAAACTCAATCCATATCAGTCAGCCACCTATTGTGGCTTTCATGAAGCTCATGCATGTTTCATAAAGGCCTGGCAAGCAAACAGCTGAAATTATTTGCTGTTTGCTCTCTAGGGGAAACATGATCTGTCACCAGTGCCAAAGGTTACTCTTCAGTCTCCGTCACCCGTTAAAGCCCAAACTCTTCTGCTAATTAGTTTTCTATTCACTGTTTCTTGGCTGCCATGTTGCTTCTGTGTTGCACTTTAGTGTGAAAGTTCAGCAGATAGCTAAATAATTTTGTAGGCTGTCAGCAATCAGCCAACATATGGTTCCCCAGGCTTTTTGTCATTGTTAGACAATAAGAATAGGGTTTCTCAAGGGATCTTTGGACAGTTGTTATCTAAAGTAGATCATTTAAAGGGTCTTGCAGAGGCACTAACCAAAAAAACCTTTAATATATAATTAATAATGCCCCATAAAGGTTGTATAGAAAAGCGCATTCATTAATGTGATGCTAATTGAAACAACCACTGTAGATAATTTGTAAAAGGTGATAATTTTTTTTGTAGAACCCCTTCTAAATCTAAAATGGGTAAACATCCAAAGGAACATTTTGGAGCCCTTTTTGTTGAAGAATATAGGGTGAAATGAAGCTCTCTTGAATGGTAGCAATGTCGAGAGTCAAACTCTCAATGTCTTGATGGCAGGGTTATCAGAAACCTTAGACAGTTGTGCACACTCTTTTGGGAGCCCCACTGTGTAAGTTTTGACTATATGAAATGTGAAACTCTGGTATTATCAAGTTTTGGAATTCCTTAGCCCCTTAAACTCAGCAGAACTGCATCTCTGTTTTTTGTTTTTTTTTCCAACAGAGACGCATCCATCAATTTTTGTGATTTTTTTATTATTTTTTTATTTGCCCAGCATTTTACTTTGCATCCTTCTCTACATCTTGTTTTAAATCTTGATTCTTGTGCAATGCTTTAAATTCGCTTTGCTTTATCAGTTTAAAAATTTTGGATTAGCTAATTTAGCAGGTATTTTATGTGACTATAGAGGCTAGGGCTGGGCGATATATCGATATCGTGATAAATGATTATGCTGTACACTTTTCTGAGATATCCTTGGTATGGTCATGTATTTTTTAGGTTTTTAATAATTATAAATTAAAAGGTACTGAATGGATGCCATTGATTTGATGCAATTAAAAAAAGTAATATTTGTCTTTGTAGGCATTAAAGAAAAGTACCATCAAAGTCAGTTTAACATTTTTTTTTGTTTATTTTACTACTGTTTTGCAGACAGTTTGTTAGCTAAATTGTATATTGTGAAATGCATCATGTACTGTAGAAATGTGCTCAAGTATTGTGATCTGATATTTTTGTCATATCGCCCAGCCCTAATAGAGACCACATATGTGCATTGCATTGCGGTGTATTAGGATCATGTCGGAATGCAAATAGAAAAAGAAGGAAAGAGGGAGGGCAGAAAGATTGAAAGGGAGGGAGGGAGAAAGAGTGGACAGAGGAAAACCTCCCAAAGAACCATAAAGTCATCTCAAGTTATCTAAGCCTGGATCAACTGTGGTACAGAAGAGTAGCAAGGAGAGCAGCAAGGAAGAACATTGTTCATTAATGGACCATAGATATGTGTGAAGGCTGGGACAGGAGAGGAAGGAATTTGAGAGAGAGACAGCAGGGTGAAGATGAGTTTCTGAGCTGGATGAGGCTGTCTTTAACCCTGTGGTTTGCTTTGACCTTTTCAAGCTGAGAGAGCAGACAGGTAAACAGATCCTCCTCCAGACTCGGAGGGTTTATGAGGATGCACAGGTGAGGATGCTGCCTGTAAATGCATTCTGGCCCCTGGCACTATAGCGAGTGGCACCCATGAATGCAATGTTGGGTAGTTTTGGGTATTCTACTTCAGTACCCAGTTTGCGCTCTCTGCCCACTCACGTTTACACAGACTGCTACAGGCCAGGGTGGTCCGGCAGGAATGTAGGACTCATTGTTATTGGGTAAGTTGGTGCATTTATGGAATTTCAGAGCTCCTTCAATTGTGGAAAATTAAGTGTGATTTCTTAAGTAAATGTTATTTTCTCCAAATGTGTAAGGAATTCCTTTGAGATCAGTGTGGTATTACATTTTCGATTTTTACTTTTCTAATTATAGTTAACAGATTATTTCCTAATACTAAAAACTAATGTTTATGTTCTTCAATACAATTTTAAAAGTCCGAAGACAACAGTAGAGCCATGTGTTTCATTGGATTGTGACACTCCATGTCTCGCATGCCTGCATTTTGTATTTTGTTCTTGTTATATCTGAATTATTCATTACAGTTACAATAATCAGCTGAGTGAAGACTAGCTTCATCAGAGTGAAAACTTGGAGCAGCACACTGTAACCCATTACAAATTCATGTCATGACATTTATATTTTTAATGGAAAATTATACTCTGTACTGACAGGCAGTTTTACCACAGCAATGACTATAAAACTGATCCATTGTATGCATTTATGTTCCTGTCTGTCTTTTATGCTCTAGGAAAAAGCTTCTCAGAGAACCAAACAAATACAGTTGTTCAGGCCCTGAACAGCTCACCAGAAGTTCTAACAGAGTCCTAACGAATGACCAAAGGTAATTTGTCCATCTCTAAATAGACTTGCATTCTCTCAGCTTTCACTGGAGAAGAAGACATATTGTGATTCTTTCATGACTAGTGTCATACAGTTTTAGCTTCATGCCCAAATAAATATCCTCTAGCAAGCACTCGTGTAAGTGGGGCATTTATGGCTGTATTGTGTTTCAGTGTCTCAGTGTGTTCTCAGAGCTCCACTGGTGACTGTAGCCCAGTGAGCCTTCTCACAACGTGTTCACGCAGTGCTGGCAACTCCACAGGCTTCTCCACCGAACACAGCTCCATCTACTCCTGGAGATACGATGTAAGAATGTTGATGCCATCTGTTGTTCAGTATATCCCAGCACTGTTTAGTATGTGAATTTGTAGGCAACTAAAAAGGATAAACAACTCCCCATCAAGCGTCTCTAATCTGCAATGAATTCCAACATAATTTTGATCTGAAAGCTTATGCTTGACATTTGTTTCAAGTAGATGCGAATTAAACACACTCAAGTAAAAAGGCTATTATTTATAATCTAGAACAGTGGTCACCAACCCTGTTCCTGGAGATCTACCTTCCTGAAGACTTTAGCTCCCACCATAACTGTGCCCACCTGACCATCTAATCATTTCCTTAAGAAGGACTTGATCAACTAAAACAGGTGTGTTAATTTTGGTTGGACATGAAACCTGCAGGAAGACAGATCTCAAGGAACAGGGTTGGTGACCACTGATCGAAAATATAGGGTAGTTTTGATTCTGCCATATATCAGTCACATGGTTGATCGTTTTAATTAGCTGGATATACAGTCGGGTCCATAAGTATTTGGACAGTGACACAATTTTTATTTTGCCTCTGTACACCACCACAGTGGATGGGAAATGAAACAATCAAAATGTGACTGAAGTGTAGACTTTCAGCTTTAATTCAAGGGATTAGTCAAGAAAATAATCCTTTTATTATTGTATTTTAATAATATTTGTTTATTTATTTATTATATATTTTAATTTATAATTAGGTTAGTTTGTCCAATTACTTAAATGGATGGACTGTGTAAAAAAAAAAAAAATGGCTGTAATTCCTAAATGGTTAATTAAATATTTTTGTTACATCCCTTGACTTAAAGCTAAAAGTCCACACTGAAATCACATTGTGCTTCATTTTAAATTCATTGTGGTGGTGTGCAGAGGCAAAATTACCAAAACTGTGTCACTGTCCAATACTTACGGACCTGACTATACCTGGCAGGAGTGAAGTAAATGATTTGTCTAATAGATTACAGCACTCTTGCATGCAGCCATTCGAAATAATTGACAAGTTTATTATTAACACAACCACAGTTAATATTCAGGCCCCAAAGGATCAATTGTTGTCACCCATACATCACTGATAGGCAGACAGAGAGAACAGTTCTGTCTGTCATGCTTCTCAAACATGGAACACTTGCCAGTGCAGAATTTATGCGAGTGTCTTTGCCAAGAAAAATACATGCACTGCTGAAATAGAAGACAGCTGTCCATATGCTGGCATCCAAATTGAACACTCTTTATCTTTGTTGTACACAAACATTTTGTAGAATTTCTCCCTACCCAGAAACTTGTCTTCCAAATGACACACGAGGGCATTAACAGTATTTTCAACTGAAGAAAACATATTGTGTGGGGAATATCACAATATACTGCTGATTAACTGATTATCAGCACATTGCTAGTCCATTGGGGTGATGATGTGAGATATGTTCTGCACTATGCATGCAGGAGTTTGACCGGGAGAATACTCGGCATGTACGACAGCTCTTTAGCGCCCTGGATGAACTGCTGTATGAAGGAAAAATGTGCAGTAAATCAGAGTCTCTACGCAAGGAGTGTGAGGAGTGGAACACACACTCCCCCCACCTCAGGTACATGCCCATCTACATGTTCTCAGTACTTCAGCACCTGTGTGTGCTTGTGTCTTTCTGACTTTAGAGTGTGACTACTGTTTTGTTCTGAAGTAGGAGAAATACAGTCATCTCCAGAATTATTGGCACCCTTAAAGAGATTTGTCAAAATGATTTCATAAAATACAAAGATTACACACACTGATTAATGGTACTATAAATCATAGTAAAACTCAAAATCACTCTAAAAAAACATACAGCTGTGATACTTGCCAAAAGGGGTGTTACTAAGTATTGACCATGCAGAGTGCCCAAACTTTTGCTTAGGGCCCTGTTCCTTTTTTGTTATTTTGAAACGGTAAAAGATGGAAATAGAAGTAATCTTACTAAAAATATTAAACTGCATATATTTTTTCATGACAAGTAGCAATAATTCTGGAGTTGGCTGCAATATCAGTATCCTACATGTGCAGATGCCTTAATGAGAATGTATTATAGATTGTAGAAATGCTCATTTTAAAAATTTATTTATTAGTTTATTTTATTTACTTTATTTTTGCTAATAGAAATGGTGTGTTGAATATTATTATTATTATTATTATTATTATTATTATTATTTTAAGAAATATGTAACAGAGTAACAACATTTTCATGTAACAAAAAAAAAAAAGAAGTAATGGCTAGGTAAGCAAACTGCATTTGGTGATGCTCCAGGATTTTAGGCAATCAGTTGGAGCCTCCAAAGCAAGAGGGAATTCAGTATGTGCACTGGAGACCCACCAGCACTAGGACTGCAGCATCACCTCCATGCCTGGATCAAAGAGACAACCACAGCGAGTAAGCTCTCACTTATCTACCAGTCCACACACACTAGAACCAACTATGTTATAATTTGACACAAACCTGTGAAAGACAACATGTTTGCTGACAGCATGCCTAAATTAGTCTGATTAAGACTCATTTTCTGTGAGCTACTTAGAGATCCATGTCTCCATGTCTACTTCCCCTAGTCCCTCATATCTCCTGTGATATTATCCCACTTGCAAAATGTTGCAATTATTTTTCGATCCTGAGTTTCCTCAAAGGTTTACTGTTTCCTTCCATCTTCCAAAAACTTGGTGGTAATTAAAATAGCTATTCTAAATTGCTGGTGTGTGTGTGTGTGTGTGTGTGTGTGTGTGTGTGTGTGTGTGTGTGTGTGTGTGTGTGTGTGTGTGTGTGTGTGAGAGAGAGAGAGAGAGACTGTGTGAGAGAGAGAGAGAGAGACTGTGTGAGAGAGAGAGAGAGAGACTGTGTGAGAGAGAGAGAGAGAGACTGTGTGAGAGAGAGAGAGAGAGACTGTGTGAGAGAGAGAGAGAGAGACTGTGTGAGAGAGACTGTGTGAGAGAGAGAGAGAGAGACTGTGTGAGAGAGAGAGAGAGAGACTGTGAGAGAGAGACTGTGAGAGAGAGACTGTGAGAGAGAGACTGTGAGAGAGAGACTGTGAGAGAGAGACAGAGACAGAGAGACTGTGAGAGAGAGAGACAGAGAGACAGAGACAGAGACAGACAGACCTTTGATGGATTGACAGGTGTTCCTATCTTGAACTGAGTGTTACTGCGATAGGCTCTGGATCCACCATAACCCTGACCAGATCAAACTGGTTACTAATGAGAAACTGCATAAATAATATTTATTATAACATTTATTTAAAAAAAATGCCTACTATATATTACTTTGTCTTATTTATTAGGAGAATTCATATATATGAAAATAGATGCACAAAATCCCTTAACATTCTTGAAAAAAAATTGAGTAATGTCATGACTGAATGTCAGATTTTGAATAAATCTAAATTTGATCATATTGATCATATATTTTTCGTAATAAACTTTTGTCTAAATAAAACTAATTTATTCATGTTCATTACAAAAAATAAGCCAAGGATATAATGTTTCATGGTATGAATGTTTAACCTTTTATAAACAAATTATGGTTAAGCAGTGCATTTTGAAAGAAGCAGTGCTAATTGACTGGTATTACATTTCAGTGTAGGAGGCCTATTAGAGTCCCAGTTGGAGAGTGACGTTCTGTGTTTGAGTGAATGAGAGTGATGACCGGCTCTGTGGGAGATTCTGATAGCGGAGAGTAATGATGACTGGCTCCGGTAGGCAACAAGGCCAACAGACAGACAGATAAGACAGATGGATAAGGGATGCACGTGCTACAGAGCAGGGAATGACCAGATTAAGAACACAGCCTACCCAAGATATCCATCCCCTCTGGACATTTCAGTGCTTTGAGAGTTTGCCACAGACTTCTTGTGGTGTGAAGTTCTACATTCAGTCTTTTTTTTTTTTTTTCCTATAAATTTGACAATTTGCCTATAATTTATGCAAGTTAAAAATAAATGAATAATTTTGTAGTTTTGCTGTAGTTGTTATTTCAGTACCAGCACTATGGAGATTAAAGGCTATGTTGTGTGTATGCCATCACAGCTTTTATTAATTTAGTAGTTTGCATGTGTTGGGCTAACACTTTACTATATCATAAATACAAGCAAATGTTTATCTGATTCACATATTGCATCTGCTGAGGAATTGTTGTCCCACCGTTTAAATGAAAACTACAATAATATGCTCATGAGCCCCACATGCATGGCAAAAATTGCAGCTATGAGACTAACCTATAAATTCCATCTATAGTTTGTTACCCCAATATCTTTACCTCTGTATGCCTTATGTGTGGTCTTTTTTTTTTTTTTTTTCCTTTCCCCCTTGATCATTTTCTTTAGAATTCCTGAAGCTAGTAAACATTTTGAAAGGTACTTTATTTTTATTTTTATTTTACTTTTCTTTTCATTTCAGGGCTGTAATGTGTTAGTCCTTGATGCATGGATTCATGCTATTGCTTGGTTTCAGGGCTGTTTTCTCATTCACTAGAATGCATTCATCAATGTGCATCGCAAATCATGTTTTTATTTTACATGCACTGCCACATACCAGCCCTCTAGCAGAATACTTCACACCTGATTCAAAATATGCAGTGCTTTGTGGAGCAATGGGATGAGATTGCTGTGAAAATGCCCATAAGTGCTGCATTTATCAGTCTGGCCCATTTATGATGAGTTATGATCTCTCTCTCTCTCTCTCTCTCTCTGTCTCTCTCTCATATTCTTTCATTCACTGTCTTATGCTGCTTTCTCTTTTTCCTCCCTTTCTGCAGGCTATGTGTGGAGGGCCACCGACTAGCTCCAGGATCCTGGTCTGGTCAGTCTGTACACTCCGGGTTGCCTATTTCAGAGCTATCGTGCTCACTTATCCCACAAGAGGAGGAGATCTACGAGGTAGAGGGCAGGATAGAGGAGTTTCTAGCTTATGATGGGAGAGAAACGTAAGCCACAACAGTTTTTTACACAATGAATCTTCTGTTTTTCCCCGTTAACATTATGCATGCCTTATTTAAGCATTCGCTGTGCACTGTGTAGCAAGTAAGTAAGTAAGCAACAGTAAGTACAGTAAATAAGAGAGACATTTCCTAAAATGGAATCTTGTGGGGTTCTCGATTAAAAACCTTAAATAAAGGGTTCCTTCACAGGGACAAACTGAATAAGCCTTTATGATCCTAGATGGAGCTTTTTTTTTTTTTTCCCTTCTTTTATTCACATCAAATTCAGGCACACAAATTTCCGTTCTGTTGACTACACATAAAAAAATAAATAAATAAATAGCTTCCTGATGGGTTCTTTGGATGGTTAAGTAATAGAGCTACCTAAAGTGGTTTTACTGTGTTCAACATAACGAATTATTATTGGCACCCATTAATAGAATTGGCAGAAAATATTGTATAATACAAATGTTATGAGCAATGACTACAGTAAAAATGTGAATTTTTAATAAAAATAATTTCTAATATCCAATAAAACAAATTGATTTGGGGAAAAAGCTTTTTACCAGCAAATCATAATTCTTTTAAGAACGTTTTTAATAGTAGTGTTCCCCTCAAAAAAGTTACTGTAATTAAAGCAAACTATAATAGTTTTTAATGCATTCAGTGTACATTTAGTGCATTCAGTATACATTACACTGAACCTTTTTTACACAGAGTATACATAGAAATAGATGTCACACGCCACTGGCTTTTGACATAGACACACAAAACCTTTACACTCTGAGATCCTGCTGATGGCAGGTGTCTGTATAGTTAAAAATATCAGGAATGTTACAGTGACTATATAAAATAAATTATATATACATTGATCCAAACTCATAAAATTTGATGATGTAAAAATCAATTATAATCTTGCTTCATATTTAGTAAAATTTGGGCCTAAAAAAACATAAGCACTAAAATAGGACCATTTCAGTGACCGAAAAATATCAAATTTATTTTATATCTTATTACACCAGTAGAGACTTGTGTACATTACACATTGAGGATGAAGTGTGTGAGCGCGTGCATGGCTCTTTTGTGTTAGGGACAAAGAGAGAATGGATCAGCGGAAGGCCTCAGCCGTTGCCTCCTGGGATGGTATACCGTTTGTGTCCCCCAACGGCTGTATCCGTGATGCTGTGGCTGATGAGCTGTTTGATGATGTATGGCGGAAGGTAGTGAGCTTACTGGAAGAGCTGTTGCGTAAACACTGGGAGAAGCAACATTCTGGTGGGTCTAATTAAATTCAAACTGACAGAGATGCTTACATTTGTATGCCAGTGCTTCAGTCATTCATTTTTTTCCATAAATTTCAGGAAGCATAGTGAAGGCAATCCTTAATTCATATTTGTACCAAGTTGCAGTAATAGAAGACACAATCCAAACAGAAAGAAAGAAAAGGAATGCATTAAGTAATTTATTTGGAATTAAGGACAACTAGGCTCATGATTAAATATTTACAAAGGCTCAGTGCAACAAGAGTATTGTATAGAGGATCAAGTGATCTTGAGTGATGTAACGTATGCACGCAAAGTGAATATCACATATAGCAGCCTGTTTGAACTTCTTTGGATCTGTGATTTATCTGTTTATATATTTGTATATTTTTTAAATAAATTCAAAGTTACTATTTGGTAGTACTTAAGAGCAGTGTGAGAGTTTTCCCTTGTCTTCATTATGCAGTTTTGGCATCAGATGGAGCAACACAGAGATGGATGCTGGAGAGCTCAAGCCAAATCTTCTGTGAACCTTCATCACATCTCCCATTAAGGGGAAGCCACATTTCTCCTAGCAGAGGCCCTAATAGCAGGAGTATGTTTCTATGGCCAAACACCTATAATGGGCAGGTACCAACCTACAACAAAAACACAAGACAGAAATATAGACTGCTGTTATGTGAGCAATACAGTTCTTCTCTTATAAATGAACTCTCTCATTTTGTGTTTGATTAGGACTCAAATGTCTTTAAGACTAATTTAAAGGGTGTTATGACAATCCAAGCAAAGCCTTTGCAACAAAGACAGCAGGGATATGGCGAAAAGTCATTGTAAGTCTCATATAGTCACAAAATCTCACACAAAATCATTGCAGCACTTGTAAAACCGATATATATATAAAAATGTTTGAGCAGTGCTCTTCTTTTGATCATTTGCACTATTATACCTCTGACTTATAACTTTGCTGATTTTATAAACTGATAGTGCTTCCTAACATGTACAATATTCTATTATTTAATATTCATAATTCATAAAACATCAGGGGGCGATCATATTTTCATTGTACTGTCTGGTATACCACACTCAAAGTCTTGGTTATCTTGGTATTATGTAACTGGTAATGGAAAAAATACATTACAGTATCTCACAAAAGTGAGTACACCCCTCACATTTTTGTAAATATTTTATTATATCTTTTCATGGGACAACACTGA
This sequence comes from Cranoglanis bouderius, assembly GCA_023630585.1. Taxonomy (NCBI): domain Eukaryota; kingdom Metazoa; phylum Chordata; class Actinopteri; order Siluriformes; family Cranoglanididae; genus Cranoglanis; species Cranoglanis bouderius. The sequence continues at coordinate 13,719,581 of CM042561.1, forward strand.
AGAAATGACACTTTGCTACAATGTAAAGTAGTGAGTGTACAGCTTGTATAACAGTGTAAATTTGCTGCCCCCTCAAAATAACTCAACACACAGCCATTAATGTCTAAACCGCTGGCAACAAAAGTGAGTACACCCCTAAGTGAAAATGTCCAAACTGGGCCCAAAGTGTCAATATTTTGTGTGGCCACCATTATTTTCCAGCACTGCCTTAACCCTGTTGGGCATGGAGTTCACTAGAGCTTCACAGGTTGCCACTGGAGTCCTCTTCCACTCCTCCATGACGACCTCACAGAGCTGGTGGATGTTAGAGACCTTGCACTCCTCCACCTTCCGTTTGAGGATGCCCCACAGATGCTCTATAGGGTTTAGGTCTGGAGACATGCTTGGCCAGTCCATCACCTTTACCCTCAGCTTCTTTAGCAAGGCAGTGGTCGTCTTGGAGGTGTGTTTGGGGTCGTTATCATGTTGGAATACTGCCCTGCGGCCCAGTTTCCGAAGGGAGGGGATCATGCTCTGCTTCAGGATGTCACAGTACATGTTGGCATTCATGGTTCCCTCAATGAATTGTAGCTCCCCAGTGCCGGGAGCACTCATGCAGCCCCAGACCATGACACTCCCACCACCATGCTTGACTGTAGGCAAGACACACTTGTCTTTGTACTCCTCACCTGGTTGTTGCCACACACGCTTGACACCATCTTAACCAAATAAGTTTATCTTGGTCTCATCAGACCACAGAACATGGTTCCAGTAATCCATGTCCTTAGTTTGCTTGCCTTCAGCAAACTGTTTGCGGGCTTTCTTGTGCATCATCTTTAGAAGAGGCTTCCTTCCTCATGACAGCCATGCAGACCAATTTGATGCAGTGTGCGGCGTATGGTCTGAGCACTGACAGGCTGACCCCCCACCCCTTCAACCTCTGCAGCAATGCTGGCAGCACTCATACGTCTATTCTGCAAAGCCAACCTCTGGATATGATGCTGAGCACGTGCACTCAACTTCTTTGGTCGACCATGGCGAGACCTGTTCTGAGTGGAACCTGTCCTGTTAAACCGCTGTATGGTCTTGGCCACCGTGCTGCAGCTCAGTTTCAGGGTGTTAGCAATCTTCCTATAGCCTAGGCCATCTTTATGTAGAGCAACAATTCTTTTTTTCAGATCCTCAGAGTGTTCTTTGCCATGAGGTGCCATGTTGAACTTCCAGTGACCAGTATGAGAGAGTGTGAGAGCGATAACACCAAACTTAACACACCTGCTCCCCATTCACACCTGAGACCTTGTAACACTAATGAGTCACATGACACCGGGGAGGAAAAATGGCTAATTGGGCCCAGTTTGGACATTTTCACTTAGGGGTGTGCACACTTTTGTTGCCAGCAGTTTAGACATTAATGGCTATGTGTTGACTTATTTTGAGGGGGCAGCAAATTTACACTGTTATACAAGCTGTACACTCACTACTTTACATTGTAGCAAAATGTCATTTCGTCAGTGTTGTCCCATGAAAAGATATAATAAAATATTTACAAAAATGTGAAGGGTGTACTCACTTTTTAGAGATACTGTTTATTTGCTTTAGTCAAAGAGGTTCAGATTTATATATTTGGATTGAGCTATTCTATCCATAGTTACCAAAAGTAAAATTTTGCTAACACTTTTTTTGCTTGCTTTGTGTTGATTCTGTTGAAGGTGTGACTCAGACGACGGAAGCACCACACTCACCACACTGAAGGCCCCAAGTGGAATGAGCACACACTCACAAAAACCCTCTGGCCAGCGGATTCTCCCCAGACTCAGTGGCAGAGCTCTTCTGCGTCACAACTTCGCAGCACAAAGCTCCCTGCGAGGAACCAGGCTGTTAGTCATAATCCCAGATTTATCCACTGATACAGCCTCGCAAAGCGAGATGATACTCAACAGTATCTAATTTTGCTAGTTAGTGGGAACTAAAGTTACTTAATAAAAACCCTTTGCTGTGACGGTTCTGTGTATATATTTAGGCATCTTTCCCTTTTTTGTCTGTGTGGTTAAAACCATTTTAAACAAAAGAGTTTTTTCATGTCAAAAGCAGACTTACATAATGCAACTTTAGAACAATGTGACGACAGCAGGATTTACTCTGTAGAAGGTCTTCTGAGGGTCTCCGTATACACAGACAAAGCTTAGTAAATTCACCCCTAAACCAACAATTGCACCTTATTGATTGTGAAACTTTAATTTGTAGTCACCCGGAATGATCGAAGAGCTAGCTCAGCGCATCTGCAGACATATCAGGAGTTAGCACACTTCTGTTAATTGTTGACTGTGTGTTTGTGCTGCAGATCCACTGTGGTTGAGGACCTGCTCACCCCACCTGTGAGTGCAGTTCAGAACCACAGACTTCCTCTCATCCACTCCGACTCTGCAGAGCAAGATTGTAACATTCCTGCTCTCAGACATACACAGGTAACATACATTGTCACAGGTGGCCTGATCCAATCGCCTGCTTGATTTTTATTTAATGTCATGACATACACATCTCTTATTTACACATTGATGTATATGTCTCATCTGAGACTGCAAAAAGATCTAATTTGCATATATTTTATGTAACGCTGATTCATAACTCTGGTCACTCTATATTTAGTTCACATTTTTTTCTAGGACAAATATATGGTTTAATGCATAATAATGTTTATGAAACTGCATGAATGGCAGTGTGATATGACATTCACCTTTTCTAGCTCAGGGGTCGGATCATGAGAGGTGGTGCAATGCACACAGTGGCCAGTCTTCCACCTCTGAAAGAGCCCACTCTACTGCTGGAGTCCCTATCCCGCCCCAACACCAACCACACGATCAGAGTAAGAGTCCTTAAAGGAGCTGTTTGTAGAGCTCGCTGATAGAGTGATATATACTGTAAGGTGTTGGGCCATCATGAGCCACCAATACAACTTTAATTCCTTTGGCACCATTCTTCCAAAATATATTCCCTCAGGTGGGGTTTTGATGATTGTAGTAGAGAGCACTGTTTATCATGTGACTCTAGAATCTCTAATAAGTATTTATTTGGGCCAAGCTCAGGGTTGCGGTGACTGTGGATGCCATATTATTCCATGCTTGTGATTATTGTATTATTGTGAATATTGTATTATTCCATGCATCCTACACCTTACTAGGGTGCAAATTACAATGAAACATGGCAAACAAGAAAAAACAGAGCCTTGACCTCAACCCCATTAAACACTTTTGGGATGAACTGGAACACTGACCCAGGCCTCCTTGCCCAGGCACATCAGTGCCTGACTTCGCTAATGTTCTTGTGGCTAAATGGAGAAATCCCCACAGCCATGTTCCAAAATCTGTCTGTCTGTCTGTCTGTCTGTCTGTCTGTCTGTCTGTCTGTCTATCTATCTGTCTATCTATCAAGGTATTTTACCTTAAGAAGGACAGCTGCCCCTTTTTCAGTTATTCCTAATGCCCAGTCATAACAGCCTTGCATCAGCTGGGATTGCTCAACTGTCTGTTCATAGATAAGAATGTTATAGCAGGTGTTCTGGAAATATCATTGGGCTCCCAAGGAGCTTAAAGTTGTTAGGTGTTTATAATTGCTGCAGTGCAAATGTTCACTGAACTGTAAACACTAGATCCATCTGGGATTACATTAGTGTGTTGTTAAAGTACAGTGCTGCTCTACAAACAATCTATATGGAGGGTAAGATAACAAGGTCTGGTGTAATTCATGTCTTGTTACATTCTGCAGTCAGACACACCCATGAAAAGTTCCTACACAGCCATGGATTTTGCCTTTAGTATGAGGACAGGGAGAAGCCTTTTCACTGGGAACTTCTGCAAAACAGGTGACCGAGTGTGAGCTAGGCTACATGTGTGTTACTGTTACACACACATTAATCTTACTTGTTTCTGATAATTAATATTACATACAGTCCCCTCCAAAAGTATTGGAATGGCTGGCCAATTCTTGTTATATAATAAAGATATTTGGTTTTGAGATCAAAAGATGAGTATGAGATGATTTTAAGACTGTCTGTTCCAGTACTTTTGCTCACTTAAAAATTGAGTGGTCTGCCACCGAAGGTGCCATGTTCTAAGTTGTTTAATACATCTAAGTGTAAATATCAGGAAATTAAAGCTGAAATTCTGATATATTGTCTCATATTTATCTTTTGATCTCAAACCCAAATGTCTTCAGTGTATGGTAAAAAGAGAAGAATTGGCCTTGCTTTCGGGGGCACTGTATATTGCTAATGTATTGCTTTAATATAAAGTCTTATTTAATACTAAGTTTATCTCCTTAAAAAACAAGTTAACGTATATTTCAGTAGTTTATCACAGCCCAAATCCATGCACATTATTACATATAACTCATAAATAACTATTATCTTCTTCTTCTTTTCCTTTCGGCTGGTCCCTTCAGGGGTTGCCACAGCGAATCATCTGCCTCCATCTAGCCCTATCCCCTGCATCCTCTTCCCTCAGACTGACTACCTTCATGTCCTCCTTCACTACATCCATAAACCTCCTCTTTGGTTTTCCTCTCGGCCTCCTGCCTGGCAGCTCTAACCTCAGCATCCTTTTACCGATATATTCACTCTCCCTCCTCTGAACATGTCCAAACCATCTCAACCTGGACTCTCTAACTTTGTCTCCAAAACATCTCACATGTGCTGTCCCTCTGATGTACTCATTCCTGATCCTATCCATCCTCGTCACTCCCAAAGAGAACCTCAACATCTTTAGCTCTGCTACCTCTAACTCTTCCTCCTGTCTTTTCCTCAGTGCAAGTGTCTCCAAACCATATAACATCGCTGGTCTCACTACTGTCCTGTACACCTTTCCTTTCATTCTTGCTGGTACTCTTTTATCACACAACAGACCTGACACTTTTCTCCACCCATTCCAACCTGCCTGCACACGCTTCTTCACCTCTTTTCCACACTCCCCGTTGCTCTGGACTGTTGACCCTAAAATCCTGCACCTTCTTTATCTCTTCTCCCTGTAACCTCACTGTTCCACTTGGATCCCTCTCATTCACACACATGTATTCTGTCTTGCTGCGACTAACCTTCATTCCTCTTCTCTCCAGAGCAAACCTCCACCTCTCTAGAGTTTCCTCCACCTGCTCCCTGCTCTCACTACAGAGTACTACAGAGGACTACATCATAGTCCATGGAGATTCCTGCCTGTCCATCACCACCGCAAACAAGAAGGGGCTCAGAGCCGATCCTTGATGCGGTCCCACCTTCACCGTGAACTCCTCTGTCACACCTACCGCACACCTTACCACTGTCCTACTGCTCTCATACATATCCTGCACCACTCTAACATACTTCTCTGCCACTCCAGACCTCCTCATACAATACCACAGCTCCTCTCTTGGCACCCTGTCATACACTTTCTCTAAATCTACAAAGACACAGTGCAGCTCTTTCTGACCCTCTCTGTATTTCTCCATCAACATTCTCAAAGCAAATATTGCATCTGTAGTGCTCTTTCTTGGCATGAAACCATACTGCTGCTCACAAATGCTCAATTCTCCCCTTAGCCTTGCTTCCACTACTCTTTCCCACAACTTCATTGTATGGCTCATCAGCTTAATACCTCTGTAGTTTCCACAACTCTGCACATCTCCCTTGTTCTTGAAAATCGTCACCAAAACACTTCTCCTCCATTCCTCAGGCATCCTCTCACTCTCTAAGACCTCGTTGAACATCCTAGTTAAAAACTCTACTGCCATCTCTCCTAGACACTTCCATACCTCCACTAGTATGTCATCAGGGCCAACCACCTTTCCTCTCTTCATCCTCTTCAAAGCTCTCCTAACTTCACCCTTGCTAATCCTTTCTACTTCCTGCTCAACAATATTTGCCTCTACTACTCTTCTCTCTCTGTCATTTTCCTCATTCATCAGTTCCTCAAAGTACTCCTTCCATCTTTCCCTCACCCTCCTGTCACCTGTCAACACATTTCCATCTCTATCTTTAATCACTCTAACCTGCTGCACATCCTTACCATCTCTATCCCTCTGCCTCGCCAACCGATACAAATCCCTCTCACCTTCCTTACTATCTAACCTTGCATACATGTCCTCATAAGCTTTCTGTTTGGCCTTTGCCACCTCTATCTTAACCTCACGCTGCATCTCCCTATATTCCTGTCTACTTTCCTCTGTCCTCTCACTGTCCCACTTCTTCCTAGCTAACCTCTTCCTCTGGATACTCTCCTGAACTTCCTCATTCCACCACCAAGTCTTCTTGTCTTCTTTCCTCCTTCCTGATGACACACCTAGCACCTTCCTACCTGTCTCCCTGATCACTTTGGCTGTAGTAGTCCAGTCATCTGGAAGCACCTCCTGACCACCTAAAGCCTGTCTCAACTCCCTCCCTGAAAACCGCACAGCACTCTTCCTTTTCCAACTTCCACCACTTTGTCTTCTGCTTTGCCTTTGCTCTCTTCATCTTCCTCACCACCAGAGTCATCTTAAACACACCACCATCCTATGTTGTCTAGCTACACTCTCTCCTACCACTACTTTGCAATCGCTAATCTCCATCAGATTACAGTGTCTACATAAGATATAGTCCACCTGTGTGCTCCTGCCACCACTCTTATATGTCACCCTGTGTTCCTGCCTCTTCTGAAAGTACGTGTTCACCACAGCCATCTCCATACTTTTAGCAAAGTCTACCAACCTCTGTCCTTCTGGGTTCCTTACCTGAAGAACAAACCTGCCCATTACTTCCTCATCCCCACTATTCCCTTCACCAACATGTCCATTAAAGTCTGCCCCTATCACCACTCTCTCACCTCTGGGAACACTCTGCATCACTTCCTCAAGCTCGCTCCAGAATCTGTCTTTCTCCTCTTGCTCACAACCTACTTGTGGGAGCGTAAGCACTAAGAACATTCAACATCACACCTTCAATTTCCAGCTTCAGACTCATCAACCTATCTGACACTCTCTTTACCTCCAGAACATTCTTCACAAACTCCTCCTTCAGGATCACTCCTACTCCATTTCTCTTCCTGTCCACACCATGATAAAACAGTTTAAACCCTGCTCCAATGCTTCTAGCCTTGCTCCCTTTCCACCTGGTCTCCTGGACACACAGAATGTCGACTTTCCTCCTCTGCATCATATCTACCAGCTCTCTGCCTTTACCTGTCATCGTACCAACATTCAAAGTCCTTACTTTCAGTCCTAAACTCCTGCCTTTCCTCTTCTCTCTCTGCCTATGGACACGCCTTCCTCCTCTAACACACCTTCCTCCTCTGCTTCTTCGACCAACAGTAGCCCAATTTCCACCAGTGCCCTGTAGGTCAACGGCACCAATGGCGGTCGTTGTTAACCCGGGCCCCGACCGATCCGGTATGGAAGTCATGTTAGTGATTCGCATATTGAATTTGGCAAAGCTTTTACGTCGGATGCCCTTCCTGACACAACCTTCTCTATTTATCCGGGCTTGGGACCGGCACAAAAAGTACACTGGCTTGTGACCTCCTGTGACTAGAGTCATAAATAACTATTATGACTTTTAAATCTATTAGCGTAGATGTGTATGTATGGTCATTGTGATCTGAGTTTTGTTTGTGTCTGAAGTGTTACTAAATTGTATGTTGAATTTGTATCTTAGGTGAAGGCACACCTATGGGTGTAACAGGCTTCAGCATGGGCATCACCTCTTCTACAGCAAATGGCTTTTCTGACTGTGCCACACTACCAAAGAGACGCACACATCTTCTGTCCTCCTCTGATGGCGAGGGGGGGAACATAACTGTACTTGGATCAATAGGTAAATATACAGCAATAATAATTAATTTGGAATTAATGAGTTATTATTTATGCTTAAGCAACACACATTTGAACAGTGGCAGTTAGATTTCTGGTTTTCTAATACAGCACTCTGGATTTGAAATGAAACAGTGCAGATGGACTATATTTGCAGATGGCCATCTTAAATTCTGGGATGTTTCTGGGATCATTCATTCATTTTGCTTGCACTTTTCCTGCTGGGGGTTGCAGTAGAAACAATGAGAAGGTCAGCCCAGACTTCTCTGTCCATAGCCACAGACTCTAGATCTTCTTGGGGGATCTCCAGATGTTCCCAAGTTATGAGATATAATCTCTCCTGTGGGTCCTGGGTCTGTCCTGCAGTGTCTGTCCAGTGGGACATGCCTAATACAGCTCTAGAGAGGGAGCTGACCAGGGGCATCCTTTTAAGATGCCTGAACCATGTCATCTGGCTCCTTTTGATACGGTGGAGCAGCGGCTCCTCATCCTATCATAGATAGTATGCCCAGCAACCCTGTGGAGGAATCTCATTTATTCATTCACTCACTACCCCTAGCTCATGAGCATAGGCAAGGATAGAGATGTAGACTGACAAACAGAGAACCTCATCTGACACTGAGCTTTATCTTCATCATCCAAGACCGGTAAAGAGACTCCAACACTGCCATTTGTTAGTCTCTCATCATAAGATCCAAAGGGTCTGTCCTCTCAGCTAAAGGGAACATCCCGTTCTTTTCCAATTCAGTATGCTGGACAACAAAGCCAGGCATTGCACTGTTATCACTGTTATACAAGTGGCATAAGTAAATCATATTAAATCTGATGTGAGGTGTCTAATGTGATCCTGATCTTAGCTGTTTTAGCTCAAACTAGCTCAGGCAGGAGGCGAGTAGAACTGAATTTTCGTCTCCATAGATATAATTTATACAGTGCATTCTTTCAAACTAAATTGTAAGTAATCAAAAATACAAGAGGGGCTTTTAAGTATGAGAAACCATTTTAGAATAATGCATGAGCTGAAATATTGTTTTGTTTGAGTTACTGGGATAATGTTTAATGAGCAGAGTTGAAGGACAAACACAAAAAACAAGAGCAGTGCATTGTTCTTTGATTTATCAGTAAACAAATACAAATGTATCTTAACATTTCTCAGGTGCTCGGAAGGCATTGAATCGGTTTCCAATACATGGGAGGAAGAAGTTTCATGTGGTAATGCCACAGCACAGTTAAACAGTGTTTACAGTGTTGAAGGACACTGCAGAGTGTATCTAATTGCTGACTGTAACAGCGTGGAAGAATAAAATAATTTGGTGCTTTACAGTATACTTGCACTAACAGAACATGTTGCTTTATGGCCAGTTACATAGTTATTTTATATACATAGTAAATATATAATATTGGCAATTATGCTGGCAACATTTAAAATTAACGTGTTAGCATTTATGTTCTCAATGATTTTGTATTACATACCTGTTTTAAATGCCAAGTCAATGTAAATGTGAAAATTACTGTATGATTTTGTAGTGCAATAAATTTGTTTTACTGTAATTGTAGAACTGTGTATTGTATGTTGCTTTCCCTAGAGATATTTGACTGATATTACTTTATATTTGTTATCTTAGTCAAATTCATCCCCTTGAACAGAGTGATGAATTTTATTTTTTTTAATCTTAATATGAATTGAACTTTAACTTCTTTGTACTTTACTTTTTTATATTTTAAATACTAGACTGTATTTAAGTGATGAAATTTTCACTTGAGTATAATTTGACTTGCTGATTTCATGTAGTTTGAGTAAGATTTTGACACAATACCTATACCTGCACATAAATATATATATTTTTTTCTGTATTTTGTCCCTGGTTAGCCATGGGTGATATTACTGTTTCTACCACAATATGAATTGCAGGAACTTCAATATTTACCATTCATAAGCAAACATAGTAGCAGTGTACTTCATATTCCTGCATTTTTATTCTTCACAGTTTCTAGCCTAGCTGAGTAGTGAAATACTGAATAAAGCTAGTGTTGTTCAACACTAGCTGTGTTGTTAAACACAAACACACCACTTTTGCAGTTGTCCAGATTGAAGAGCAGATTACATGCAACCCAATATGTGATATCCTGTTGCTCTCCTGTCAATGATTTAACTGGAGGCAGTAAATAAACTAGCCTGACCCAATAATCTTTTGCTTTGTTTGTGATCAGTGAAAGTGAAGGCTGAAGTTCGTGTGCGAGGGATTTATCCACCTTTTCAGAACATTCACTGATGCCAATTCCATTACAGTAGAATGGAAATTCTGTTTGGATTACACACTCTGGGGAGCATAGCTTCCATCATCCTGCTTATTCTTCTGATGTGTAGGTTATATTCTCCAATTAAAAGCTACATACATAAATGGAGGGAGATGAAGCCAATTCCAGGAATGGAAGGTGCCTTCCCATTCATTGGTAATGCTTTGCAGTTCAAAGCCAATGCAGGAGGTAAGGTGTTGTAACCATGTGTTTTTGTCATGTTTCCCCGTTGAATAGAGTTTCAGTGTTGTAGAATTGGTGCATTGCATTTTATATTTGTATGTCATTTAAAGATTTTTTCAACCAGATTATTGAGGGGACTAATGAAAACAGACACAGGCCTCTTGTGAAGGTTTGGGTGGGACCCATCCCCTTCCTTGTTTTATTTCATGCAGAGACAATTGAGGTGTGTATAATTAAAGCATTCTCTTCTGGCAACAAAATGTGATGAATCATGTTCATATGGTCACTCTGTGATACTGGGAAAGTGCCAAATATTGGAGCATTTGTTCCACATTAAAAATCAGCAGTTTATTAGTGGCTTGTTTAGGCAAGACATTTATTTTCTTGTTGTATAAATTTGGTTGCTTTTTTTTTTTTCTCCAGGCAGTCCTCAGCAATTCCAAGCATCTAGATAAATCTTATCCCTACAGATTTCTGCACTCTTGGCTTGGCACAGGTTTACTCACCAGGTACAGATACAAAACCACCTGTCTACTGTGAATTGCATGGATTTATGGCTGAATTCACCATTTGGATTCACAAGCTCTTTTAGTTAAGAGCTTTACATTTAAGTCAATTGACCGATGCTCTGATCCAGTGCCACTAATGCTGGTTTGTACAAGTGCTAGAGTCATCTAGGCAATAACAAATTGCTAGAGAGTCTAATGCCTGTGTGAATTTTAAACCTAAATGCACAAACTTCAGAAAACCATGAAGTGTTACAAAAGACAATAAATACAAAGTAAGTGCAGAGAAAAAAAAAAGAAGATCATCTTAGATATTGTTTAGACTTTATAAAGAAAAAATGGGCCTAGTTAAAGTGGAGAGAAAGTTATTCCAGTGAGAACCAGGACACTGAAGCAGTGAGTTTTTTGTTATGAGCAGGCTTGGACCCCAGAGATGGATTTGTCAGTTGCCTTGAGTTTGAATACCTGAGTTCAGCCTTATGACAGAATTTTGGGAAGTTACGAGCCAGGCAAGCAGCAGCATTCTAAATGCATTGAGAGGAGGTATGACATATGAAGGGAGTCCAACAAGTAGCAAGTTGCAGTCATTAGGTCTGGAAATTGGAGGAAATTGGAGATCTGTAGTTAGTATGAGAATCTGTAGCCAGGAAAGGTCATATTCTTTCATATTGTAAAGACAAATCAATAGGATCTGTTGGTTGATGTGATTGGAGAGGTAGAGTCCATCCACACATAGATTCTTAGCCAGGGGTCTCAGGGATGATTGATAGGTCCCACATAGAGGATTTCTTAACTGGGAGGTAAATCACTTCAGTTTTGTGAATGTTGAGTTTCAGATGATGGGTCTTCAACCAGGAAGAATTGTCTGAAAGGCAGTCTGATGTCTTCTGAAAGACCAAAGTTGTCATTAGAGTAGCAGTGTTAGGAGAAGCAATGCGATCTGACCACTTATGCTAGAAATTTGGTATACAAGGAGAGGACTGGACCACAAACTAAATTCTAGGGAATTCCGGTAGTAAGACTGTGAGGTGAATAAACTTAACTTTGCCACATTACATGGTAGAATCTATCCTGTATCTATAGTGATCTTTACTTTGAGGCCAGAATCTCTTGCAAGGGATCTGAAATGTTATGAGTACTGTGAAGTGACATTAAATGTTTGCTCTTCTTTGTATAACTTGCCAGCCTTGTATAGTCACGACTGAAATGCCAAGAATGCTTTTTACAGCAGTTCTCAACAAGCATTAAAAAACATTTATCCAAATATATCAGAAAGCGAATCTCTGTGGAATTCATGATTTGCCTCCCACACATTACAGTACAGGAGACAAGTGGCGCAGTCGACGCAAAATGCTGACCCCAACATTTCACTTTTCTATCCTCACTGACTTCCTGGAGGTGATGAATGAACAGAGTGATATTTTGATCCAGAAGATGCTGAAACATGTAGGCGGAGAACCCTTTAACTGCTTCAGCTACATTACACTCTGTGCCTTGGACATTATATGCGGTTGGTATTTTCTTTCCACTGGTATTTTTCTGAAATACCAGTAATATTTGAAATTAAACACTTAACTGCTAATTACCAAATAATCATATAGCCATTATAATTAGGTACTAGAGAGATACAGTACATCTGGCTATGCAGATATATAGATGCAGTAATTTTAATATTGTGAGCTTTCCACACAAAACAGAAACAGCAATGGGCAAAAGGATCTATGCGCAGAGTAATGCTGACTCAGAATATGTCCAGACTGTGTATAAGTAAGTATTTATATTCATATATGCATAAATAGGTACATCTACTATATAGGTGCACTTTGTAGGATAATGAAATTAAATTATTGTCTGGTTCTCACTCCCCTACTCACTGGAAACAGACCACCAATGTCCAGCTGTCATTTCAGTGACACTGACAGTAGTAACAGTGTAGTGTGTGTGTGCGTGTTGCCCTGGTATTAATGTATTATGCACTGCGGTGATATCTGTTCAGTGGTGGTTCTATAGCGGTCCCTTTGAATGGATAGAGTAAAGGGAGGCTGCAGTTTTTGTAGCTCTATTTTAGGGACCTGTAATACTGTAGGTATAACTCTACAATATGTAGAAGTTTCATATATTAGTTATGATTATTTTGCTTTTGGTTCAGGCTAAGCCTTTCTAAAAACAGAATCATCACACAAGTCTCTATGGTCATTTCTTATCAAACAAATCAGTTAAATGCAAATGTTACTGAATAACAGTGATGTGATCATCAGAAAGGCTAGACTAAGCAGTACTAAAAAAACGTGTACTTGGCTATGAGTAAAACTACGTGATTAACAGCAAAGATCTCATACACAACAAGAGCTCATGGAATCACACAAGCAAGACTGCTTAAGTGTACAGGTGCATCTCAATAAATTAGAATGTCGTGGAAAAGTTCATTTATTTCAGTAATTCAACTCAAATTGTGAAACTCGTGTATTAAATAAATTCAATGCACACAGACTGAAGTAGTTTAAGTCTTTGGTTCTTTTAATTGTGATGATTTTGGCTCACATTTAACAAAAACCCACCAATTCACTATCTCAACAAATTAGAATACTTCATAAGACCAATAAAAAAAACATTTTTAGTGAATTGTTGGCCTTCTGGAAAGTATGTTCATTTACTGTACATGTACTCAATACTTGGTAGGGGCTCCTTTTGCTTTAATTGCTGCCTCAATTCGGCGTGGCATGGAGGTGATCAGTTTGTGGCACTGCTGAGGTGGTATGGAAGCCCAGGTTTCTCTGACAGTGGCCTTCAGCTCATCTGCATTTTTTGGTCTATTGTTTCTCATTTTCCTCTTGACAATACCCCATAGATTCTCTATCTCAGGTCTGGTGAGTTTGCTGGCCAGTCAAGCACACCAACACCATGGTCATTTAACCAACTTTTGGTGCTTTTGGCAGTGTAGGCAGGTGCCAAATCCTGCTGGAAAATGAAATCAGCATCTTCAAAAAGCTGGTCAGCAGAAGGAAGCATGAAGTGCTCCAAAATTTATTGGTAAACGGGTGTAGTGACTTTGGTTTTCAAAAAACACAATGGACCAACACCAGCAGATGACATTGCACCCCAAATCATCACAGACTGTGGAAACTGAACACTGGACTTCAAGCAACTTGGGCTATGAGCTTCTCCACCCTTCCTCCAGACTCTAGGACCTTGGTTTCCAAATGAAATACAAAACTTGCTCTCATCTGAAAAGAGGACTTTGGACCACTGGGCAACAGTCCAGTTCTTCTTCTCCTTAGCCCAGGTAAGACTCCTCTGACGTTGTCTGTGGTTCAGGAGTGGCTTAACAAGAGGAATACGACAACTGTAGCCAAATTCCTTGACACGTTTGTGTGTGGTGGCTCTTGATGCCTTGACCCCAGCCTCAGTCCATTCCTTGTGAAGTTCACTCAAATTCTTGAATCGATTTTGCTTGACAATCCTCATAAGGCTGCGGTTCTCTCGGTTGGTTGAGCATCTTTTTCTTCCACACTTTTTCCTTCCACTCAACTTTCTGTTAACATGCTTGGATACAGCACTCTGTGAACAGCCAGCTTCTTTGGCAGTGAATGTTTGTGGCTTACCTAGTGAACCAAACTGAGAGACCATTTTGAAGGCTCAGGAAACCTTTGCAGGTGTTTTGAGTTGATTAGCTGATTGGCATGTCACCATATTCTAATTTGTTGAGATAGTGAATTGGTGGGTTTTTGTTAAATGTGAGCCAAAATCATCACAATTAAAAGAACCAAAGACTTAAACTACTTCAGTCTGTGGCATTGAATTTATTTTATACACAAGTTTCACAATTTGAGTTGAATTACTGAAATAAACGAACTTTTCCACGACATTCTAATTTATTGAGATGCACCTGTATGTGTGTGAAAGTGCAGTATATTTCAGGAAGTAAATAAATGGGAGACGGGTCATGATTAGTACTCAGGGGGCTGTGAAAGGAGATTCTGGTGACTGGTCATTGAATTATGCCGGGGGAAAATGTATACCATGCAGTGGGGGGCATATATTTACACTCTATACAATGTAATCAAAACTTCCCTTAAATGTCCCGCAGGATGAGTGACATCATCACTCGGAGACAGAGAGCACCGTGGTGGTGGTCTGACTGGATTTATAACGTGTTAGGAGAGGGTAAAGAGCATGCAAAAAGACTCAAGATTTTACACTCCTTCACTGCAGGTGTAAGTAACTTTTCTCATTTTTGATTAACTGTAAGGCATGAACATTTTGATCCATATATTTTGTATGGCCATTAGTAATTAAATGATTAAGCTTCAGATAATTTTAATATACAGTCCCCTCCAAAACTATTCAAACGGCAAAGCCAATTAATTTGTTTGTGCTATACCCCAAAGACATTTGGTTTTCTCTCTTTGGGCGAGATCAAAAGATGGATATGAGACGGGAGCTTTTATTTCCTGGTATTTACATCTAGATGTGTTAATAGAGCCTTTTGTATTAGACCATCCAATTTTTAGGCGAGCAAAAGTAGGAACAGATATGTCTTGAAGTAAATTAAAATAAATAACACTTAATATTTGGTTGCATATCACTTGCTTGCAATAATTGTATCAAGTCGGCGACTCACTGACATCACCAAACTGTTGGTTTCTTCTTTTGTGATGCTTTTACTGCAGCATCTTCCAGTTGTTGTTTATTTCAGGGATTTCTCTCTTCAGGAGGTGAAATGAATGCTCAATTGAGTTAAGGTCTGATGCTTGACTTGGCCAGTCTAAAAACTTCTACTTTTCCACTCGATGAAGTCCTTTGTTGAGTTGGCAGTGTGTTTTGGGTCATTGTCTTGCTGCAAGTTCCTCCTGATTCATTTGGATGCATTTCTCTGTACATTGGCAGACAAAATGTTCCTGTAGACTTCTGAATTTATTCTGCTGCTACCATCATGAATTACATCATCAATAAAGATTAGTGAGCCTGTTCCAGAAGCAGCTATTCATGCCCAAGGCATGACACTACCTTCCACCATGTTTCACAGATGAGCTTGTATGTTTTGGATCCTTTCTTTCTACATACTTTGGCCTTTCCATCACTTTGGTAGAGGTTAATCTTGGTTCCAAAACTTTTGTGGCTCATCTTTGTATATATTTGCAGTTTCCAATCTGGTTTTCCAATTCTTACTGCTGATGAGTGGTTTGCATCTTGTGGTATGGCCTCTATATTTCTGCTCTCTGAGTCTTCTTTGAACAGTGGTCTGCGATACTTTCAAGCCTGCCCTGTGGAGGTTGTTGGTGAAGTCACTGACTGTTGTTTTGGGGTTTTTCTTCACAGCTCTCACAATGTTTCTGTCATCAACTGTTGTTGTTTTCTTTGGATGACCCATTCGATGTCTGTTTCTCAGTACACCAGTGGTTTCTTTCTTTTTCAGGACATTCCAAATTGTTGTATTGGCTATGCCCAGTGTTTGTGCAGTGCCTCTGATTGATCTTCCCTCTTTTCTCAGCTTCAAAATGGCTTGCTTTTCTCCCATAGACAGCTCTCTGATCTTCATGTTGGCCTATCCTTTTAAACAACAAATGCAGTCTTCACAGGTGAACTGTGAACTGAAGGCTACAACCAAGAGTGGATGTTCAGAGCTATTTATTGTTTAAACAATCAATCTAACAGAACGCACCTGGGTAACAAGAAACACCTGTCAGTCACATGTTCCAATATTTTTGCTCACCTACAAATTGGGTGGTCTGATCCAAAATGCTATATTCTATGTCTTTTAACACATCTACACAAATACTAGGAAATAAAAGCTGAAATTATAAGCTCTCTTCTCATATTCATCTTTTGATCTCAAACCCAAATGTCTTCAGTCCACAGCAAAAACAAATTAATTGCCTTGTTATTCCAATAGTTTCAGAGGGGACTGTTTTTATTGCATTTTTTCATTTCCATTTTTTGACAGTTTTCATCCAAAACAACTTACAGTTGGAAAGGATGGTGAACAACAGACTCGTTGTAACTACCATTTTAAATCCACTTGTGTGTTGTATCCCGGAAACTCACTTATCCCCAAGTGATCCCTTAACCCTCAAAAATTACTCAATGTACAATGCATATGGACCAAACTTACAATGACCCAAGAGGATCTGGAACATGATTTGTAAGATGAAGGGCGTAGGAAGTGGATCACACATTCAACATATCAAAAAACAAGGCACCCTTCAGACAAAGGCAGTAGACATAGCTAACACGCTAGCAGAGTCCTTTGAAGAGAGCTCATCAGTCGGACTACAGATTACACGAGCCCAACAGGAAAGTATACCGCTGAATTTCCTCTCTAATAACAAGGAACCATATAATCAACCCTTCAAGATGGAAGAGCTATTAAACTCTCTGAAATGCTCACACGATACTGCAGTCGGCCCAGGTAAAATCCATTACCAGTTCTTAAAGCACTTGCCTCATAGAACACTAGCCCTACTTTTGGATAGCTTCAACACTGTTTGGACCACTGGTAAAATACCACCTGCCTGGAAAGAAGCAATAATAATCCCCATCCCTAAACCAGGAAAAGATCACACTAACCCAAACAACTATCAGCCAGTCGTGCTCACCAGTTGCCTCTGCGAAACCATGGAAAGGATGGTGAACAACAGACGCATCTGGACTCTGGAATCAAGGAAACAAATCAATGACTTCCAGTGTGGGTTCAGATGCGGGAAGAGCACCCTGGATCACCTGATCAGCCTAGAGTCATACATCTGAGATGGTTTCATAAGAAAGGAACATGTTGTCGCTGTCTTTTTTGATCTGGAAAAAGCATACGATACAACCTGGAAGTACGGCATCTTGAAAGACCTGTACCATATGGGTTTCAGAGGACGACTACCCATCTTCATCTCCAACTTCTTAGCCAGCAGATATTTCAGGGTCCAAGTGGAAAACACCCTATCAAACATACACAAACAAGAACTCGCTGTTCCGCAGGGAAGCATACTCTTGGTTACCCTCTTCAGCATAAAAATGAACAGCATTGTAAATAACACTGGACCCAGCATATTCTGCAGCCTGTATGTGGACGACCTTTGCATATGTTACAGAGGGAAGAAGATGAGCACAATCGAAAGGCAATTACAGCTATGCATTCACAAGATTAACCGGTGGTCAATTGAGAACGGATTCAGATTCTCCAAAACCAAAACAGTCTGCACTCACTTCTGCCTCCAGCGATCCCTCCATCATGACCCAGAACTCTTCATTAATAGAGACCCCATTAAAGTAGTTAAAGAAATCAAGTTCTTGGGCCTTCTCCTGGATAACAAAATGACCTTTATCCCACATAAAGCAGGGGAGCAGAGAACACTATACTGCTATGACTCTATAGAGTATTGATCAGCTCGAACCAATCTGGCCATTTTCCTTATCTTATCAACAATGCATTTCCACCCATAGAACTGTCACTCACTCAATAACCAGGAGATCAGCAGATTTTGAAATACTCAAAGCAGCCCTTCTGGTACCAACATTCATTCCACGATCATAGTCACAGAGATCACACTTTTTCTTCATTCTGATGTTTGATGTGAACGTTAACTGAAGCTCGACCTGTATCTGGAGGATTTTTTGCATTGTGCTGCTGCCACATGATTGGCTAATTGGATGAGTGGACAGTGAGTGTAGGAGGAAATTGTGCTGCCCAGTGCTACACCTATTGCAACACACTCAAACTACAAATGATGCAATCATATATCATTGACATAATGCATTCTCAAATAATAAATATCAACAATACATTAATACAATAAAATGGCATAAATGCATGATAAAATAACAAGTTTTTGATAGATCCTACTCTTTTTTTATTTTGTTTATTTGTTTATTTTTTTAAAGCACCCACAGCTTGGAGCCAAAACAGTAAACCTTTTGATGGAAAATATAGCTGATGGACTTTGACCCAAAATCTCAGTGTGTTTTTGATGCCATGTTTTTCATGCCGTTTGTGTTTTGAAGGTGATCAAAGAAAGAGCAGAGTATGCGAGTGAAGGATCTGACAGTGATTCAGACCATGATCCGAGAAAGAGAAGGGCCTTCTTGGACATGCTGTTAAAAACCAAAGATGATACTGGTTCTGTGCTGAGCCATGAGGACATTCAGGAGGAAGTGGACACCTTCATGTTTGAGGTGGGAGCAAAATACACTACACTATACTACACCAGAAGTGGACAAGCTTGTGCCTGATACCAGCCTTTTATGGTATCTTTAATAGGGGCATGACACCACAGCAGCTTCCATGAACTGGGCCTTACATCTGGTAGGCTCTCATCCAGAAGTCCAGAAGAAAGTACAGGCAGAGCTACAGGAGGTGTTTGGTAACACCGCTTATACTCTCATGTTCTGTTCCATTATTAGCTATCAAAACAATATTTATGGTAGTTAACACATATGGTAGTTAAACCCATTCACATATTGATGTGTTAACTGTCTTAAATGATGTTTTTTTATTGCTAATAATTGAGCAGATCATTATTAGCAATAAAATAGTGGCATGCAAACCCCCTTCACATGCTGATGGAGTGTAAGAGTGCAAATAAGAAGTGAAATGTGACAGGGACCAACTTTTGTTTAATATTTAAGATTAAATATTAAGAACAATCATTTTAACACATTTTGCCTTGCTAATCCCAGGTCCAAATAACGAGAATATAAGGACTGTAATTTAAACAATGAAATTTCATATTTTAAAAAATTGTGTATTTTATCAACTGCAGGTTTTGCAGCTTTTATTTCAAATGTCATTTTAAAAAGACTGAATTATGTCTCATTTTCTGTAGACAGAACTTAAACCATACTGATTGGTAAATGCAGCTATGAGAAATCTCTTACTTGCCCCTCTTCTCCTCTTTCTCTCTCTGCACTGTCGGACAGGTTCATCACAGCGCCATGTGGGAGTGGAGGATCTAAAAAGGATGCGGTACCTGGAGTGTGTCATCAAGGAGAGTCTGCGAATCTTCCCTGCAGTGCCGCTGTTTGCGCGCAGCATCTGCGAGGACTGTACAATAAGTAGGTTACAGCACATTAACATATCATTTGGTGCACCGAAACATGGATCACTGAAGTCACTGCCACTATTTGTATCTCGGTGAAACAGCAGATGTTTCGTCTTCCTGAGTTAGATTCTAAGTGGCTACAACCTTTTGTACCTGCCTGAACGAAAACATTCAGCTGCTTCAGTTACATCACATTCTGTGTGAAGCTAAATGGAATTACAACCGAAAGAGAGCACAGTTAATGAGCACTGTTGTTGAAAATGTTGCATAACAGAAAGAAAAAATTTCAGGGTTTTGTGACGGAATTACTCATTGTGATACAGTGTTCACTTTCAATCAAATCAATCAACTTTTATTTATAAAACACATTTAAACACATCATTAGTAGATCCAAAGTGCTGTACAATAGGGAAAGTAAAACAATAAGAACATCTAGACATTTTCAAAAGCTAAAGAATAAAAAATATGATTTAAGGAAGGATTTAAAAATTGCTAATGATGAAGCTCACATGAAAGCGGAGACTATTCCAAAGTTTGGGTCTTGCCTCAGAAAAATCCTGATCATCCTTGGATTTACATCGACAATGGGGGAGAGACTAAAATAATTGGTCACTAATTATTAATTACAAAAATGCTTGTTGTAAAAAAAAAAATAAAAAAAAAAAAGTATGGCTGTACTATTTTTCCGCAGACGGTTTCAAAGTTCCAGAAGGAGTAAATGCAGTGATCATCCCATACTCTCTCCATCGTGATCCTCGTTTCTTTCCGGAGCCTGAGGACTTTAGACCAGAGCGCTTCCTTCCAGAGAACAGCACAGGAAGACACCCATATGCGTACATCCCATTCTCTGCCGGTGCTCGAAACTGCATTGGTAAGAGACAAAAGGGAGATGCTGAAGCATAAACAATCACGCTCCATTCCAATCACACCAAAACAGCCTGTGACCCATAACATTGTAAACCACTTCCACAACTCTTACTGAAGAAGTGGAAAAACTTCAGGGTGCTAAATTTCTGGGTCAGGGTTATTTTGTTTTATCAGGCAGGTCGCATTATATTAGCGAGACCACTTGTTATGATATGGCATCCCAGTACCATTTCATTGCAATTCATGGACGTGCATCTACACTCCACCCAGAATCAATCACCCATTTAGCATGGCTGGCTAAAACAGAGGCGCTGCTAACTTTCCTCCCACATTTATCTCCAGAGAGCACAGACCTGTCTTCCACTGTTGACTGAGACAGAGTGTCTCTCATCAAGTGGTGCTGGCAGTTCCAGCCCAGTGGCCACTCAAAAGGGAGCATCACTGCATGTGCGAGAGAGAAGAGAGAGAGTGTGTAAAAGAATGAGATATGCCTTCGGAGATTAATCATTTCAGCCCTCTGTCTGCTGCCTTCCAGCACTGAATTGAAAATCAGAATACAAAGATATGATGTGAGGTAGAATATAATATGGTATACAATGTGATGTAGAATTGTAGTACATGACAGATTTCTCCTGTGTCTTTGTGTGTGTGTAACTCCAGGCCAGCGATTTGCTATGATGGAAGAGAAGGTGGTTCTTGCCACTGTGTTGCGTCACTTTGATGTGCAGGCATGTCAGTGTCGGGAAGAGCTGAGACCCCTGGGGGAACTCATCCTCCGTCCAGAGAAGGGCATCTGGATCCGACTAGACAAGAGGGCCAACTAAACCCGAGCCACGTCTTTTATGCAATGTATGTAGTTCTTGAGGTATTGGGTAGAGAGGTTTTGGCTGTCATTTGTGGTACATTTCATTCTGCACACACACATGAATGGCGTAGGAATACTCTTGTACTTCTGTAGACTTTGAGTCACTGCTTTGTGTGTTCCAGTGCATCCAATAGAAATCTGCAGTTTTCCATGCTTTCAATATCATCCAATGAGAAATGTTTGCTCTCTTCTATAGCACACTGCATATACATTAGTTAACACAGAAATGTCTAAAAATAAATAAATAAATTGCATAAATAATTACTGTAAACAAACTGCATAAATAATGACTGCTACTTTGAATCGTTGTTACAAGTTACATAAAATGATCTGTCAACATACTGAGTGGATCAGATGATTATAACAATTCATAATACAAAATGTTACTATTAACATTAACATTTGTTCATTGTTATTATGTAAGGTATAATGTATTTTGGGGACAGCTTTTATACTGTAGGAAAAAGTTCAATGTTTCCATCCACATATTTTTATGCAAATTTTGGGATATCACATAAAAACATGCTGCATGGAAACACCAGATGTGAATCAAATCTCCAAAATGTGCATAAAAAATTTATTGCGCTCAATTGAGGTTGATAATTTATTTTTATTTTTTATTAAGGAGACATATGCGTAAATTATGGGGGAAATGTATTTACTGAATGGATTCCTTGATGCGCATCAAAAAAGTCATGTGACTTTTCTGATCTAATCACATGATTTGTTGAGGCAAAGTAAAAATGGCAGAGAGTGAGATCCACCAGTTTCCCTGGAAGTGACACATTTTTCTAATAAGTTAAATACGTAACTTGGATGGAAACATAATTAATGAAAGGGTCATGTGATTGGGTTTGAAGAAGTGGTTTGTTTTTTGTTTATAATTAATTTAAAAAAAAGAAAAGTCATGTTTCACAACATTAAATGAAACTGTCTGCGAGACAAGTTCCTGTTATCTCTTGTGTTATAGCAGCTATAAACAGCCATCCCCTCACCAGCCTCTTTCATTTCATCTGAAGTTAAAAAGACAAGGCAAACCAAGACATCTATAAGCGCAGAGTCCTCCAGAAGACTCCTGTGGTGGAAAACTTACTGAGCATTACAAAGTGCTGACACCTGAGACTCCTTCCATAAATGTTAAATAAACAGCTTTTTGCAGAAAGCCTCACCATATTAGCAATTATAGGTTTTTCTTTTTAAAATAAAAGCACATTTAGATCTATTTATCGTTAGTCTAAGATAGTGTGGTGTGTCCCACATACAAGTGCCTGTGAATTAGCTGTTATTATGTAATTGATATGGACCAAGCACATTGATATAAAAGTATGATTTATTTTATGTACGTTGATCTAGTGCAGAATAAACTGTCAACTCAGTGTATTTTATTTTATCCTGACATGCCTGTTTATTAGGTACCATATAAACTCTGGCAAATCAGCATGTTGGCTCTGATATGACTTCTTGAAATGATTTCCAGCATAGTTTCACTATTAAACAAAATGCTAACTTCTCAAATTCCCCTCCTCTCTAGATCAGCTGTGTATGGTCCAAACAATACAGCTATTGGCATTGTAGTCATGCAGGCTTCATTTTTGTTCCGGTTTCAAGATTGGCTTTCTATAGATTAAAAAATAAACCTTTATTAAAAAAAATAAAGCAGGAGAAAATCCTGACTAAATAGACTGTGTGTGTGTGTGTGTGTGTGTGTGTGTGTGTGTGTGTGTGTGTGTGTGTGTGTGTGTGTGTGTGTGTGTGTGTGTGTGTGTGTGTGTGTGTGTGTGTGTGTGTGTGTGTGTGTGTGTGTGTGTGTGTGTTAGTGTTACATTCCATCCTGATATTCATCTTTGCTTTAATATACGTAGCAGATTTTCCAGTATTACTAACATTTTATCCATGTGGATTTCATTATAAAATAATACACTGTGTATTTTACTATCATTCTGTGAAAGTCAAATACCTTCACAGAAGGTCATATCAATTTCTTTGAGCTGAAAATCATTCCAGGGGACGTTTTTCCATGATGTGTGATCCAAACTTTTTAAATAAGTTGAAGCATGCTCCAACGCCTGTTTGCTGGGAATTGCAATATACCACATTGAAAAACCAAGCTCAGCATGACAATTCCTTTGTTGTTGATTGGAGTTGTTACATATGTCCATTAGTACGAGTCATAACTGTTCAAACACTGTTACTGACTGAAGGTAACAGTACAATAAAACCTCAGCTCAGAATTCAGTGCGTATTCATCAGAGCAGGTGAGCACAAGGAAATTGCACACAATTAGCCATTTTCACTGTCTAGAGATGAACACAAAACCAAAAAAAACTACTTTGAGCTATTAATAATAATAATAATAATAATAATAATAATAATAATAATATTATTATTACCACCAACACTGCTGCAGTGTGAATTTCCAGTGCTAGATTTTTTTGTTTTGTTTCCTCTCAACTTAAATATCAAAATCAGTTTTGCTGAATTCCAATAGCCTTGCTCATTCTGCTCCTTTCATCCAGGGCTCAGGATGCTGAGGGAACACAGACATTGTAGCTCCTCCACACAGAGGCAGTGTTGCACCTCGTCACCTCCCTGTTCAGGTTGGTGAGAAGAGGGCAGGCCAGGTTAGAAGGCTAAACCTGAACTCACTTCTCAAAAGATTAATAAGGTTCCTGGAAAGACCTGACACAAAGACCTGGAAAGACCTACAAAAAGCTTTTTAGCTAGACACAATAAAATAGAAAAACTGGTAAAACACAACCTGTTAAAACTGACTTAAGGTGATCTTAACTGCTTCTAATGGAAAGATATTAAGATGAAGTAATATCATTTCAAACTGCTTGAGGCTCTGCAACATGTCTATATTTGACCTCCTTTCTTTCTTTCTTTCTTTCTTTCTCTTTTTCATAAAGGTTGCAAAAACACAAGATTGGTGCCATTTGTGCTCTATTTGATTTTATTTAAAAATATGTGCATGTGTACAGTTGAGTGCAAAATGGTGCATCCCCCTTTGCTTCTGAATGGAGGGAAAATATCATATGTACTAACATAATTACAGGAAGTCAAAAGAAATGTGGGTGTGTCCTGCAAAAAGACAACAGTTCAAAACACGCAGCAAAATAAAGAGAAAAATATTTTCAAAAGAAGTTTTTGCCATGACCATGTCAGTCTCCAGTCTCCATTCAAAATCCATTCACACAGGGAGAATTCTCAAACATGCACATGCCTTATCTCCTCCCAAGACCTGAGACTTAGGCACAGGGATAAGACCTCAAGTGCAGCCTTACAAGCCTTTTCTTACAACCTTACAATTTCTTACAACCGTGTTTTATGGATGTTCATTATTTATATTGCCCCATACAAACATAAAAGATCTACATGCACCAACATAAATAAACCTGTATACATTATAAATTTTGAAATTTATCTGCAATATGTAGCAACTTATTTATTAAAAAAAAAAAAACACCACCACCACAGATGTGTTGGAAATCTTTTAACTCTTTAAACAGATGTTTGCTTGTAATGTGACATAACCACTCTTTACAAACATGGTGAGCAGAAAAGCATCTTAGAATGCACAACATATTGAACCTATTGAGGTTAATGGGCTACAAAACAGAAGGCCACATCATATTCCTCGCTTGTCAGCCAAGAGCAGGAGTCTGGGGCTACAGTGGGCCCAGTCTTGTTGGAAATGATTGGAAAAAGACCAGGCAAAGGATCTTCAACTGTCCAGCTTTGGTAGCATGCCATGTAGCCTCAGATTCAGTCTGGTCATTCTTCTCTGACCTCTCTCATCAACAAGGCGTTTCTGCCTACTGCTCACTGGGTGTTTTTTATTTTTTCTGCACCATCTTGTGTAAACTCTAGAGACTATAGTGTGTAAAAGTCCCAGGAGATCAGCAGCCAAGATCGTACTCAACCAAGACAGTCTGGCCCCAAAAACCCATCATATTTTTTCTCATTCTGATATTTGATATGAAACTTAACTAAAGCTCTTTACCTGCATGTGCATGGGTATGTCTCAACCAGCTCCCTATTTCAGTAGGTAGGTGCATTCTAAAACGTCACCAAAAATTAAAAACTTAAAAATACTTAAGTTTTATATGTGATATAAATTTGTTAGCTTAATCACACGTATTTCTGTCATATGTCAAGCAGGATCAAAGGCAAGCTAGTGGATTAAAAAAATAAATAAAAACAAACAAATAAATAAATAAACACTTAAAAGTCGTTAGACTCAAACAAACCATACAGTTGCAATCAAAATTATTCAACCCCCATTGCAAATCAGGTTTGTTGTCAAAATGTACAGACTTTCCACTGTTTGCAATGAACAAATCAAACAAAAGCAGTTGAAATAGTTCAACACAATGAATGCCTCAAGTGGTTTCCCCAAATTCAACTGAAAATGCAACTTATAATGACTTCTTCAGTTTCAAAATTATTCAACACCTTCATGGGAAGCATCTTTAGTACTTAGAATAGCACCCTTTTGCCGTTATGACCTGCTGCAAACGAGATGCATAGCCAGACACTAGCTTCTGGCAGCGTTCCTGAGGAATCTTAGCCCATTCCTCATGAGCAATGGCCTCCAGTTCAGTAATATTCTTGGGTTTGCATGCTGCAACCACCTTCTTCAAATCCCACCAGAGATTTTCTATGGGGTTCAGGTCAGGTGACTGTGATGGCCCTGTAGAATCTTCCAGGATTTCTTCTGCAACCAAGCCTTAGTGGAATTTGAGGTATGCTTGGGATCATTGTCCTGTTGGAAGGTCCAATGACGCCCAAGCTCAGCTTCCTCACAGACGGCGTGACATTTTCTCCTAGGATTTCCTGATACTTCAATGAATCCATCTTGCCTTCCACATGCTGCAGCTTTCCAGTGCCAGAGGATGCAAAGCAGCCCCAGACCATCACCGAGCCACCACCATGCCTGACTGTGGACAGAGTGTTCTTACTTCGTTCTTCTTTCTCCAGACATACCACTGATCCATCGAGCTGAAAAGCTCCACAGAACAGAATCCCAAAATTCTGTGGCTTATTTATATGATTTTGAGCTGACTTTTCTTGTGCTTTTGGGTCAGTAGTGGTGTACGTCTTGTTTTAAGTTCTGGCATGGAAACCTTCTGCGTTTAGTACGTGCCATACTGTGCTCACTGAAACCTCAGTGCCTGTTGCCACCAAGTCTTGCTGCAGGTCTTTAGCAGTCACTCAAGGGATTTTCACAACCTGCCTTCTCAGAAATCTGGTTGCAGCCGTTGATAGCTTCCTTTTTCTGCCCCGTCCAGGTATTTCATGTATTTTCTGCCCTTAACCAGTTCAGGTGTTTCATGTGTTCCAGCTCAAGCACACCTGGTGCAAGTAATGAAGCTCTTGATTAGTTGCATCGGGTGTGCTTGAGACAACACCTGTTTTGCATATTTGTGCTGTTGTTAGGGATTGTATTCAGGGGGTTGAATAATTTTGAGACTGGAGAAGTCATTATAAGTTGCATTTTCAGTTGAATTTGGGGAAACCACTTGACGTATTCTTTGTGTTGAACTATTTCAATTGATTTTGTTTGATTTGTTCATTGCAAACAGCTGAAAGTCTGTAAATTTTGACAATAAACCTGATGGGTTTGCAATGGGGGTTATATATTATTATAATAATTTTTATTGCAACTGTATATAGAATGTGAAATAAAGTTAAAAATCACAAATGTAAGTAATCATTTGAGAGATACAACAATAACAAGCTACTTACATTTATAGCCGGAAGCTAAGAGTTTGTCCCCCCTTTTTTTCGAGCTGAGAGTGTAGAAACAAAGAACAGTTGTGTGAATCTCACAGGGTAGCAAACTGATGACATTTATGCACACTAAGGACTAAAATGTTTGCACTGACAAGAAAAAAAAAAGTGATAGAAATCAAGGAAAGTAATTATTAGACTCACTATATGCAAGATTAATATTTTTTCCCCTCAGAGGATTATAGAGAACATATTATTATGTATAGTATTGGACTTCTTTGAAAACAAACAAACCAAAATAAATTCTCTCTTATTGAAAGCCATAATATTTCTAGGTTCCTGGTGTTTTTGCTGTCATTGCAGCACATTCTCAGTTACTGCGATCATTTCAAAATAACAACAAAGTGTCCCCATTTATGGCAAGTAAACACAGACAACATGCACACAAGCATGAACAATGGTGACAGCTGTGTGGTGGGAAGGTGACCATGTGCTGTTATTTGGTTTAGGTGAGTGACAGACACAGGAGATTACCAGAGATAACGGAAAGTTTTAAGTGTGCCATTCTTCAAAGAACATGCCTCATCACATGGCTGTACCTACATCTGCCCTGGCATAAAAAGAGCTCAGTGCTATCCAAAAAATAAAGGCAGATGTCAAATCCCCTTCTTCCAAAAAATACTTACAATCAGTAAATGGAGTAGAGGAAGGCTGACAGGCTTTTGAAGGAGATGCAGCCATGACTTCCCCGTTAACACTGTTATTTTAATAAAAATTAAAACTATATTTTGCAGAACAATTCCTTTAAATATATATATAAAATATTTCATTCATGGTGTAGTTTAAAGGGTAGACCTAAATTATTCGTATGATAAACGGCAAAAACAAAATTTGATTTGATGGAACAGGGTTTGCAGTAATCAGGCCTGGCTGCGTCTAGTCCATCTGAACCCCATTATGAATGCAGTTTCATAGATTTGGGGAATTAGTAACTACAGGGGCAAATATATTTCCGCACAGGCCCAGTTGGTATTGGATACCGTTTTTGCATCAATAAATAACATTATCATTTAAAAACTGTATTTTGTGTTGACTCAGGTTGCCTTTGTTTTAATTTCTGAAAAAATTTAGTATGAGATGTACACAAAAACAGAAGAAATCCTTTTTCACAGTATTGTATATCTCAGGTGAGGATGTGACTCATGGTAAATGACAGTAAACTGTAAGAAACACTGTTGCACTTCTTGAAATCACAGTCCAAGTGTGGTGAATAATATGAAATATAAATGTCATCACTTAAGCAGAAAAAAATATCTGTATTTTATCTTGCATTCCCAGACTATATCTTGCATTTTTCTTTAGCACTTGAGCCCTTTTAACCAAAGGGCAGTGGGGAAAAATACAGAAACAAAGGAGCTGAACTGTTGACAGTGAAGGGAAAAAACGATTAGATGTGGGGCTCATCTTTTAAAACTGAACCCATGTCTTGCCTAAATCTGTTTATCATGTTTTGATGCCTGCCTTTGGCCTCTCCAAAGATGCACTTACTGTATATAGAAAATGTAAGCACAGTAAATTAAGTGCTAGAATATACAGCCCAAGTCCAAACCGTACAAACCTGTAATGACTTCTGTTAATGGCAGACATGCAGTAACTTCATGTTGCAATTCTTTTCTGCTCCTGGCATAAGACCCTGTTTTATAGAATCTCTACTGGCACCAAACTCTTGACATTTTGCACACTTTATTTACCTTTACCTTTTAGTTTTATTTTTTAGTAAATTGAGTCTCTAGATTTGAGAATTCGGTCTTAAACCTTTTGATAATAAAATAAAGCAATGCTTTTCCAATCAAATTAAAGGTCGGCTTTCTCATTTGAATCAGAAGTAGTAAAGCGTCTGTGTTCCCAAACTGAATGCAGGCTTATTCAGGTGTTCTTCTGAATATTTTCAAGTAAATTAGGAAATACTTTTTTGGTGCACCACACAAAAATACTACAATATATCCATTACATGTGTTGAAACAGTTCTATAATTTAAACCCATGGCTAATTAGATGTTCTTAAAGTATATGACATGCACTCTGATTTTCCAGAAGTCCATTGACTTAATTTTAACATTAGGTCCCCATCCCTTGTTTCCTACAGTCACCCTTTTTTTTTTTTTTTTAAATTCTTAGCTTAAAGCCTGGGAAGATAATTAGCACCCTATTGGTGTATGTGTAAATGCCACCGTTTCTCTGGTAAACATCAGGGTTTTGTTGCAAAAAGCAGACACAAGATTTAAGATGGAGTGTTTTCATCATAATGTAATAATCAATAAATAGTTTGCAATATTTGCTCATCCTTGTAGTGAAGTAGTCTACACAAAATAAGAACGCCAAGGAGACAAGGTTGAAACACAAAACTTGTCTGCCAATTGTTTGTGTGCAAAACTACGGTTTTATCAGTGGTCACGTTTCTGTTGAGTTGTTTTGGTTTTGTTGAGTTTTTTTGTTTTGTTTTTTTTTGTTTTTGAAAGTGCTATGAAAAGCGTGGAAATCTGGATAAAATTCGGCCTGTCTCCTGAGTCTTCTTCCACACCCTCACACACCAGACTATACAAAGACCTTTTGATGGATTATAAGTATAAAATGTTACATTAGTCTTATTAAAGTGTCCTATTCGTTAGCATGTTTGCCTTGCACCTCTTGGGTTGGGGGTTCAAATCCCTTCTCTGCCTTGTGTGCATGGAGTGTGCATGTTCTCCCCAAGTTTCAGGGGTCTTCTTGACCAAAGATAGACTGTACTCTGAATTTTAACATTGTAGGTTGTAGGTTATAGGTTGTTAAGCTAGATGGTTCTACTGAGTTGTTAGCGCCTCATAAACTGAATAACCTTGTATACAATGTCTTCCCCATAAACACAGAGTTGTTATTTCATCAGGTGAATCATCAGGTTATTTCATCACCATGGCTATTACATGGTGTTTCAATTTGGACCAGGATGTGAAATTAAAAGTTCCAGATCTGGAAAACTCCTGTTGTTTAGTCTTATTTTCATGTCAAACCAAACACATTACACGAGACTACACAGAGCAGCAAGTCACATACTGGAGCTAAAACTTTCTGAAGTGGAGTACATACAGGGATGAAAACAGGAACTGTTGAAGAAAATACATGTGGTTAACAATATGTATTCAATAATATATTTATTAGACCAAGCTTAATAAATTATTTTAATTATGAAACTATGCTCAGATGTCAGTCTCTTACTCATATTGTTGTTAGATACAATATCTAGTATGGTTAATAAATGCTAGTGATATGCATGGTCAATACAGCCAGTCTATAGATCATTTGAAAGAAAGACATTATCAATCATACTCTAAATAACACGCCCATTTTAAAGCTGAGAAAGGTAAACATATTGAAATATATTTTGGACATACCTAATGCTATTCTGACAAACTGACAATGATTTGAGATTTACTCATTGTTGATTTAACTGATTTTCTTATTTTAAAATATTTAGGGAAAATAAGGACCTACCAGGGTACAGAAATTGAATGACAAAATTTAAAATAAAAATAAAAATAGAAGTCTCGGTACAATTTGTGCAGTTTTATAAGGAAATTAGCTGGTAAGTTTTGTTGAGCATCTTGCAGAACCAGCTACAGTACTGTGTATATATACAGTATACTTCACATAAAAACTTGGAGAAGTGTTAGTTCAGACATTTAGCAGTAGGACCATATCTGTTCATTACTTGTCTTATGACTTCATAGTTTGTTGATAATCAGATATGTTCTCAGGAACATTCACTACATCATTTCACCACAGTCATAAAAATTGTTCAATGCTTTTTCAAAAAACAAACGAACAAAAAAACTCCACTTGAATTCCAGCTGATAAAATTTACCAAGTGATCCAACCATCAAAAATCAAAGTATGATTTTCCATACTCCATATGACCAAACGTTTGTAGACACCTGACCATCATACCCATGTCTGGGCCTTCCCTAAACTGTTGCCACAAAGTTAGAAGGACACAAAGGATGCTTTGTATGCACTACAATTTCCCTTCACTGGAACTAAGGGGCCCAAACATGTTCCAGCATGAAAATGCCCCTGTGCAAGAAATGAACTAAATGAAGACATGTTTTGCCAAGATTTGAGTGAAAGAACAGGATTGGTCTGCACAGAACCTTGACTTTAATTCCACTGAACACCTTTCGGATGAACTGGAATGTTGACTGTGCACCAGGCCTCCTGACCTGACATCAGTGCCTAATCTCACTAATGCTTTTGTGGCTGAATGAACAAATCCCCACAGCCATGTTCCAATATCTAATGGAAAGCCTTCCCAGAAGATTGAAGGTTATTATAGCAGCAAAGGTGAACTAATGGAATGGGATGTTCAAAAAGCACATATGGGTCTGATGGTCAAGTGACCATAAACTTTTGTCCATATTGTGCATGTGGTCCTCTGTTACATGCAGAATCACCCCTAATATGCAGTTCATGTGTTTGAATTTAAAACAAATGCATCAAAATGTCATCAAATTACACCACTAAGACACTTGATTTACATTTTCTCCAACTGGAGCTAATGATTTCATGTTGAGGTCCCAGGGAAGTAACAGCTGTTCAGACAGTGTGTGTGTGAGTGTTTATAGCAGTAGAAATGTCGTGTTCTTGTTCTATGCTGCTGCTGAAATTTGTATTTAATTGTTGCTTCCCCACTCCTATTGTAAACCTCATCAGTAACCTAATGGCTGACCAGTAGCTACTGTTTTTGTTGTTGTTGTTCTTTTTTTCCCTGCTCAGATGTATAAAAGGATTAGATACTTCATTCTATCTGTTACCTTTTAAATGTATCCACTACCTTCAATGATTTCATCTTCAGGCTAAATATTAAGTAAGGAATAAAACAAAACAGGATGTGCTGCAGAAAAATCAACAATAGTGGAGTAATGCAGCTCCCATAGTTAATTGTCTTCCTATAAAAGCACATCCCAAGTATTTTATTCTTCATGTATTACAGTAATTTGCCAATATTTACATTTCTCTATTTATTAATGAATAACACCATACTTTTTCCCCATTTATCCACATTATTCCTATGCCCCATGATTCCTTATTTCAATTATGGGTGCAATTTCTGATTATCTGTTGGTATCCAGTTGGTCCCAGTTAAGGTCCCCTGTTAATGGTGTTTGGTGTTAAGGAAAGTAAATAATGTGGGTGTACAATCTTTTCAAACCTCCTACTGCATAATCTGGTCTTTCCTCTGCCTTCATTTCTGGTGGAATGAGAGGACGATATAAAATAATGGCTTCAGATAACCTACAGTAGAATATTTAGCTTCTTCATTTATTCTGTTGATCCTGACACGTAATGTAAATGTTATCAGTATGCAGTACACAGACACAACTGGTTTGTACATTTATTTCATCTGTAGAGGAAATAATAGCACAATGTAAAAATTCTCATTCTGCACATACAGGCATTTACTTTACACTGAAAGCTCAGGAACATCATGTCAGTGTTATAGAGGACTCATCGTCTCTTCGCCAGCGTCTCTAGCTTAGCCACAGCATAGGATTCGGGTTCTTTTGTGCTGGCTTATTGTAAAAAAAAAAAAAAATAAAAAAAAAATTAAATGATCACACATACAGAGTCCTGGGTTGGCTCTTTAAGATTAGATTCTTCAGCCACGTTCTTCTTTGTTCATTCTCATTTGGTAGTAGGGGTGGGTGGTATGACCAAAAATCTATTTCACGGAATGAGTAATTTTATTTCATGGTAACGATATGTTGCGAAATTACAAAAGGGGGCATTATTATGCATTATTCTTTTCCTCCAGAATAATGTAATGGATCAACTTTAAACATGAAACGAAACAGAATCGCACGCTTGGATTCAACGCACCTTTTTAAAGGAGACGAGTTTTACAGCGTGCCCGCGTTATCTACCAGAATGTGTAGTAACTCGGATGAATCTGCAACGTTTAAAATAATATTCTCCACCAGTTACAATTCATGTAACAAATAAAAAAAAGGTGTTTAACACGTTTAAATGTATTCTCCAATTTATGTATGGAATTAGCTCGACTGGCGTGAAATATATCTGTATATCTAATCAACGCGTGTTGTGACCAGTTAGAAATATACAGGTGCATCTCAATAAATTAGAATGTCGTGGAAAAGTTCGTTTATTTCAGTAATTCAACTCAAATTGTGAAACTCGTGTATTAAATAAATTCAATGCCACAGACTGAAGTAGTTTAAGTCTTTGGTTCTTTTAATTGTGATGATTTTGGCTCACATTTAACAAAAACCCACCAATTCACTATCTCAACAAATTAGAATACTTCATAAAACCAATAAAAAAAACATTTTTAGTGAATTGTTGGCCTTCTGGAAAGTATGTTCATTTACTGTACATGTACTCAATACTTGGTAAGGGCTCCTTTTGCTTTAATTACTGCCTCAATTCGGCGTGGCATGGAGGTGATCAGTTTGTGGCACTGCTGAGGTGGTATGGAAGCCCAGGTTTCTTTGACAGTGGCCTTCAGCTCATCTGCATTTTTTGGTCTCTTGTTTCTCATTTTTCTCTTGACAATACCCCATAGATTCTCTATGGGGTTCAGGTCTGGTGAGTTTGCTGGCCAGTCAAGCACACCAACACCATGGTCATTTAACCAACTTTTGGTGCTTTTGGCAGTGTGGGCAGGTGCCAAATCCTGCTGGAAAATGAAATCAGCATCTTCAAAATGCTGGTCAGCTGAAGGAAGCATGAAGTGCCCCAAAATTTCTTGGTAAATGGGTGCAGTGACTTTGGTTTTCAAAAAACACAATGGACCAACACCATCAGATGACATTGCACCCCAAATCATCACAGACTGTGGAAACTGAACACTGGACTTCAAGCAACTTGGGCTATGAGCTTCTCCACCCTTCCTCCAGACTCTAGGACCTTGGTTTCCAAATGAAATACGAAACTTGCTCTCATCTGAAAAGAGGACTTTGGACCACTGGTCAACAGTCCAGTTCTTCTTCTCCTTAGCCCAGGTAAGACGCCTCTGACATTGTCTGTGGTTCAGGAGTGGCTTAACAAGAGGAATACGACAACTGTAGCCAAATTCCTTGGCACGTGTGTGTGTGGTGGCTCTTGATGCCTTGACCCCAGCCTCAGTCCATTCCTTGTGAAGTTCACTCAAATTCTTGAATCGATTTTGCTTGACAATCCTCATAAGGCTGCGGTTCTCTCGGTTGGTTGTGCATCTTTTTCTTCCACAATTTTTCCTTCCACTCAACTTTCTGTTAACATGCTTGGATACAGCACTCTGTGAACAGCCAGCTTCTTTGGCAATGAATGTTTGTGGCTTACCTAGTGAACCAAACTGAGAGACCATTTTGAAGGCTCAGGAAACCTTTGCAGGTGTTTTGAGTTGATTAGCTGATTGGCATGTCACCATATTCTAATTTGTTGAGATAGTGAATTGGTGGGTTTTTGTTAAATGTGAGCCAAAATCAGCACAGTTAAAAGAACCAAAGACTTAAACTACTTCAGTCTGTGGCATTGAATTTATTTAATACACGAGTTTCACAATTTGAGTTGAATTACTGAAATAAACGAACTTTTCCACGACATTCTAATTTATTGAGATGCACCTGTACATATAGATAATTAACTACAACGGATTATAATTAATTATGACTATGTATGTGGCCTAGATCAGCTTTATGAACTCTAAAGAGTGAGTTTATCCTTCTGGCCAGGAAGGATTAACTCACGAAGTTTATTATTAAAGATTAGAGCGGGTAATCGGATCTTATGCAGTATTTAATTTACTCATCCCGTCAATAAAAACAGAGAAAATCAAGCGTGGGATAATAGATTTTAATAGCTATATGTGACTATGGATACACACGACTAACTCTAAGCAGAACATACATATATACACATCTATATACAGGGAGAGAAAAGGGATAGAGAGAAAGTAATGAAAGAAAGAGAAGCAGACAAAAACACAACTATGTAGCCTTTTTCAGAACCAGCACGAACTTAATTCTCCTGTAACACAGGGGTCCAATCTTAAACGCAGATATAGATCATTAACTATACTTGCATAGCCTCAAGGTTGAGAGTTTGCATGAGGTCGTGTAGAGTTCGGTGGTTCGTTGTTGTTTGAAAAGGCGTTTCCCAGACGTTCAGTCATCAAAGGTTTCTTTTATTGCAGGGGTAAGTCCTGTGTGGGTCCCAGAGAGACTTTTTGCATCCTAAAGGTGCATCTGGTCAAAGGAGGCCTCTTGGGGTTACTCTGGGTCGCCTAAGTGGTGAAACTTTCTATGTTTAGTTTGGGTTAATTTAGAAATCAGTTTGAGCATAGTCATACGCTACAGATATATATCATGTAAAAAAATAGACATTCTGGTAAATCAACTGTAAATCAATTGTATGCTTTGACACCATTTAATTTTAAGATGATAAATCAGGTTACTTGTGCTACCGCTGCTAGCAGGAACATTCGCATGACACAGTTTGTAAATAACATTTTTCTGCTCTTTGTCAGATTTTGTAAACCCGAACCACGTCCATACCACCGATGTCGTGCCTCTTTTCATAACAAGTTCCTCCTCCTGCTCAGGATTGGTTTGTGGGACTTCTTCACCGGCTTACTTATCTTTCTCCATGTTTTTCCTCTCACAACTACTCTTATGTACAGCTTCTCGACTGTTCTCACGTGCAGGAGCGCTACGCACAAAGTTAACCACACCCACTTATTTACATTTCGCGGTATACATGGAATAGAAAAATCTGTAACGGTAGACATTTTATTCCGCGGTAACGGTATATACCGTCATACCGCCCAGCCCTATTTGGTAGAGTGCTAGGATCATTCCTGTTTTGATTGTGCTGTGTTACATAGCTTAGTCCGTTAATGGCACAAGTTGTCCCAAAACTCCGTAATGACATTTTGACTATCCGTTCAGTTACAATACAACATACTGTGCATAAAAATACAGAGAAGGTGCAAAGTAAACAAGAGTGATTTAACAAAACCACCGCAAAACCCACTTCATCCAATATCAGCTATTACTGTCACTTATGCTAGTTACTGGAAGTTTCATCCATAATGATTTCTACAGTATAAGCTTCAGGAATAAGGTGGATAGTTCCATGTAATGTTGTGGAGCATCATTGAAACGTCCAAATTAGTTCCTGTTGTTACTTATGTTATAGCAGCTAAGACGGTCATTCCCTCACTTTTTGGTTGAAATGAATAGGATCTAAAAAAAAAAAAAAAAAAAAAGTTCCTGTGGAACTACAGTACAAAATGCAAATGCCTCCATCCTAAGACTTCCCATGGACTTTCCTTAATACCAGGCCAATCGATCTCTGGGATGTTGCAAGAATGGGAGGACCTTAATCTTTGGTACTTTACTATCTGTTTCTCTTGGGAAGCCAATGCCCTTATTTTTCTGCTCTGTTTAGCTCTGCTGTCTGTTATTTTCGCTTAGTATTTTTTGCTTCGACTACTTGCAATGCATGACATATGGTGTAGTAATGAAAACAAAGGGTTTTTTTTTATTTTTTTGGTTTTTTTATATTTGTCTAGATGCAGATAAGTGGGGGGTGTTAAATTGCTTACCTTTATAATAAGGAGTTGAAGTTAAATTGATTACCTTTTTTTTTTTTTTTTTTACACACATTAAACCATACCCCATTCCTATTTTCCATTCTATTGTTGTTGCTGGCACAAGGGAGCAGTCACTGAAGCAGTCTAATGTCAGTATGAAATATGAGAGGTTAGCCAAAATCTTGAAGTATTGATGCTTTTTAACAGCAGGGACTGGGAAACTGTATACAGCTAAGGGCATTATGCATGGAGCCAAATACTTGGCAATCCTAGAAGAAAACCTGTTCTAGTCTGCAACAGACATGAGATTGGGGTGAAGGTTCACCTTCCCACTGGACAGTGACCCCAAGCACACTGCCAAAGTTACACTGGAGTGGTTCAAAACCAAGAAGCTGAATGTATTTGAATGATCCAGTCAAAGCCCAGACCTCAATCCAATGGACAATCTGTTGGAAGACCTGAAAATTTCTGTTTACCAACAGCCTCTGTCCAATCTGACAGAGCTTGAGCAATTTTGTCAAAAAGATGCAGAAGCTGATCCCAGAAGACTTGCAGCTGTAACCAAATGTTTGTTTAATTAAGCCATTACAAAATGTAGAAAGGTTAAAAGACAGTGAATATTCATGCAAGGTTTGCATGCTGTGCTGGTCCTTCCTGGTCAGGTATGGTAAGCTACAGAGCTGTGAGGAACAAGTTTGTAGTAGTACTTTGCAGAACCCAAGAATGCACATACTAGGTTCCTGGTACTGAGCTGCAGAAATGCATTAGTGGCATCTTCCTAATTTAATACCTCAGATATGGAGCTTTCATCAGTCATGACATTTTATGCAGCCTATCAAGATTCTTGGCTGACCTCATGACTATATACTCGAGTGATCCCATAGATAAGATATTGGTAAATATACTGTATCTCAACTATGAAATGTACTGCACCACACAGACTGACTTCAGACGTGACCTTAGCAATGCAGGTCATTTCAATCAATATTTTTGATTAAGTTATTTACTTGATAACAGTAATTGTCATGGTATCTTCAAACCAAAAAGGTGATGTAATTTGAGCTACTGTGAATGTATAGTTGCTGTCTATGTATGCAGAACAATGGTCAAATGTTAGAAGGAAGAACCCCAATTAATTTATGGGCATTCCACAAAGCCATTCCCACACTCATTCCACTGGCATGACTTAGGGCAAGGTTAGTATGAAGGAGTCAGTTTGGAGGTAAGGAGTGAAGACTGGATCAAAGAGATAATCCTCTGCCCAGCAGAGTAGATTTAAAGGGAATGGATGGTGAAGATAAGACATGTGAGATAGTACTGCTCATGTTGCCATCTAACTCCGAAGTACAAATAATGAGGTGAAGGTGTTGAAGTTGGATATGAAAAGCAAGAGAATAATGGAGATTAGGGTTTTAATCGTAAATTACAGTCAACACACCTTGTGAATTCCAGCTTTATACTAGTTTTCAGCTTTGCTGATTCTCAGATTTGTCATCCTTTGAAATTTGTATTCCGCAGACATTAGAAAATTGCCCTTTGTAAATAATAGAAATTGTATTTATCTGCCTGAAAACTCTAGAGCTGCGTACCTTTTCTATTGGGGATCATACCTGGTTGTGTTTGCTCTATATTTGTGTGGTTCTGATTGCTTTTGCCTTCAGGCCAATAGGCTTGTCCTTGCGCTACTTTCTTTGGTCTAAGTTCATATTCATGTTCAATTAAGTCTCTTGTGCATTTGTATCACCTGCACGTTTTCTAAATTACACATTACACATTCACATATTCATAGTAAATACCATTGTTGTAAGCATTACTGCAATTGTACATGTGCATAATTCAACAATGTTTCTGGAGAATAAAGAAGGTATTGAGCAGTCTATAAACATTAATGAATAACTGAAGGAAAGTGAATGAAGTGTACCAATACTGAACACAAATAATTCAGTACACCAATCCTTTTGTGCTGCGAAAATGAATTTTAATATTTATAAATAATGTATGTACAACATGCACAACTCAACATGACAGAAGGTCTCGTGCTAATTGTTACATTGTTTTAAACAAAAATCGAATTTCTGATGCAAGACGGTGAAACTCATTTACTGTACATGCAGACCATTTAATTGGCCTAGATTAATGCTGAAACATGTGGGAGCCTAACAAAAACATAGTATAGCAGTCCTGTTTATTAAACTGGTACTAAATAAAACACTTAAGCAGATGCACACCATTTGGTGAGGTGCAGGCCAAAGAGAATAAATCTGTATGAAGGAGAAATGACCGCGCACTCACTTGCAAAAACAAAAAAAAGTTTTTGCAAATGTTTTTGCATATCTTTATTAAACTGGTGCACCACAGGATAAAGATTACAGTGAATATTCTCAACTCAGAAGTCATGTGTTGCAGTGACCTGCACGGTAAATTATTTATTTGAAGGCTGTCATTGGTTTACAGATTTAAGAATCCTGGCCTAATAAGCCTGATTTTTCTTTCATATCCTTTCAGACCATTTTATTTCATATACCATCAGCAAAACCTTTTGTAATAAAACATGAATCTTTTCAACTGATTCAGATCAGAAAACAATAACAGTGAAATAATCGTATTCACTTTAAGTCGATTATCAAAGTAACAAGGTAATTGAGACAAATAAAGTTAAATCCTAATAATTTCTCATTGTTCTCATAGTTCTCTTTGTGCCATTTCTCCACCAGACTGCACATTCAAGTTTTAATCTTCATTACTGCCCTGCAGGGGAAAAACTCAATTTATGCTGAAAGAAAAGCTGCAAAGTGAGGTTATCTTTCTCTGTTACAGATTGGTTTTTATAAAAGTTGTAAAATGGACAACTAACAAACTGCCTCTTGTATACTGACAAGTGCTAGCTAAGTCAACAATACATGGCAATACAATACTGTCCATGCAGCTAAGCACAGCATTTTCATTTAGGCTTCAGAGCAATACACACTGGCTTTTTTTCATTTTAATTATATATAGATTTTTAAGAAAAACTGAAGGCAGGGATTTGTCTAAAATTGAATTATTTTATGATTTTATCAAACTGTGTTATGTGACAATGCAAACACATCTCTGAAAAACAGGAAATGTTGCACCTTCTTATAAAACTATAGTAGTTTGTCATTGTTTTCTAGGTGAGTTACTTATGTAAAGGTTTGGGTTTAATTAGTAAATTATACAATTATACAATACTGTAACTGTCATCTGAATGACTAATATGCCCTGGAAGGTCTGGTTAGGGAGAATGGCCACTGTCACATGTTCCTCCCTCGTGCCGAGCGTTGTGAGCAGAGGCGTTACGGCACGCTCCTCTGTGTTGTCGTATGTTTGTTTACGATGCCATGTGTGTTTTTGTTTTGGGTCGTGTCCTGTCTCCTCTCCTGTATTGTCATTTGTTGTCTCCCTCGTGTTTCCTGAGTATTCTCACCTGTTTTCTGCCCCTTGATTAGATTGTACATTTATACCCTGGTGTTTCTTTGTGGCGAAGTATACACTCAGTTTTGTCTCTGTGCACCTGACTATACCAAGCCTGTTCCCCATGTTCGCTGTTCTGCTTTGTCCATGCTAAGTTTCTTGATTCACATTTCTTGTCTTTGCCCAGTTAAGCCTGTTTCTTTGCCCAATCACCTG
Organism: Cranoglanis bouderius; assembly: GCA_023630585.1. Taxonomy (NCBI): domain Eukaryota; kingdom Metazoa; phylum Chordata; class Actinopteri; order Siluriformes; family Cranoglanididae; genus Cranoglanis; species Cranoglanis bouderius. The sequence goes on from CM042561.1 coordinate 13,760,122, forward strand.
ACCTCTGCCGGTTGTGTGACTTTGATTCTGCCTAACGTCTTGGATTTGTTGAACTGTTTGTCATTACAGCCCAATTACCTGTAATTGCATTCGTGTCAGCCTCTTTACATGACAGCTGCAAATAAGACATGCTAGACACGAAAAAATACTTTTATTTAGACCCAACAATTAAAACAAAGGCTTCTTCGTATAAGATTACAAAATAAGTCATACACCGATTATCATTTAAGACTAAAGAACATCAAAATAAAACTCACACTTCCACAACCAAGTACATACTGTGTAACCTTTACAATATAAATCACTATATGGCATATAGTCCTTTTTAATCATTTAACTAAAATGTATTATTTTTTCTTAGCATAAAGGCTTTATGGTATCATGTATCTTTGTGAGAACTAATGACAACACTGGCATACAGTCCCCTTCACAAAAGCAATACAGAGATGAGCCACAAAAGTTCTGGAACCAAGATTAACCTCCACCAAAGTGATGGAAAGGCCAAAGTGTGGAGAAAGAATGGATCTGCTCATGATTCAAAACATAGAAGCTCATCATTCAAGTATCGTAAAATAAAAATGCAACAGTTTGGTGATGTCAGTGGGTCACCTGCTTGATGCAGTTATTGCGAGCAAGGGATATGCAACCAAATGTTATTTACAGTAATTTAATTTACTTTAAGGCTATCGGTTCCTAAACTTTCACTCACCTACAAATTGGGTGGTCTGCCACCAAAGGTGGCATGTTTAACACATATAGTTGTAAATATGAGGAAATGAAAGCTGAAATTCTGATCTATCATCTCATATTCATCTTTTGATCTCAAACCCAAATGTCTTCAATGTATAGTGAAAACAATAGAATTGGCCTTGCTGTTCCAGTACTCTCAGAGGGACTGTAAGTATTCAACCCATTTAGACTAGTACTTAGTAGAACCACCTTCTGCTGCAAGAACAGTGTTAAATATATTGGGGTAAGTTCCTAGCAGCTTTGCACACTGTTTGTGAGTAATTTTTGCCCATTCTTCCTGGCAGATTTGCTGCAGGTTCTTCAGGTTGGTTTGATGATGCTTGTGGCCTTGTGCTTGGGATCATTGTTCTGCTGAAAGGTGAAGTTTCTCCCAAACTTTAGTTTTTGTTTTATTTTGTTTTTAGCAGACTAAAGCATAGCAAACTATAGCAGCATAGCAAACTATAGCATGTTGTCTCGCAGCATCTCCCTGTATTTTGCACAATCCTTCCATCCTTCAATTTTAACAAGATGCTCAGTCCCTGCTGTGGAAGAGCACCCACACATGATTACGATTATGCCACCTCCATGCTTCATTGTTGGGATGGTACTTGTTGAGGAATGGGCAGTGTTAGGTTTGCGGCACACATAACATTTTGAATTTTGGCAAAAAAGCTCCACTGATGTCTCATCTGTCCACAAAACCTTCACAGGCTGTCAGTGGTACTTGAATTCATCTTTCATCCAGAAAAGGTTCACTTTTTTAATGATTCACAGGTAGAGGCCAATTGTGTTGTTGCTAGGGCAAACAGAATTTTTCAGTTAGTATTTTTTTTTTTGTCAGAGAACATTCTCTTGCATAAAACCAATATTACTGCAATTACTGAGTGTCAGTCTTTTAAAATAACATATTACACAGCATACAATATCAGTGTCATTTGTAATCCAGACGAATCTGATGATCTTTAAGGGGGTTAAATAGTTTTGTTGAGCTGTTGACCTACATTAATAACACAGAAATTGAACAGTACTGTACCTATATTGTAGGACTCCCCCACCTACTAAGTCCTCATTTAACCCCTTCCTGCACAATAAACATGGACAAATAATGCAAAAGGAATTTAGATTGAACATACAGCTGTGACCAAAAGTTTTGAGAATGACACAAATATTAATTTTCACAAAGTCGACTGCTTCAGTGTTTTTAGATCTTTTTGTCAGATGTTACTAACTGTTACTGAAGTATAATCACAAGCATTTCATAAGTGTCAATGTCTTTTATTGACAATTACATGAAGTTTATGCAAAGAGTCAATATTTGCAGTGTTGACCCTTCTTTTTCAAGACCTCTGCAATTCGCCCTGGCATGCTGTCAATCAACTTCTGGGCCACATCCTGACTGAAGGCAGCACATTCTTGCATAATCAATGCTTGGAGTTTGTCAGAGTTTGTGGGTTTTTGTTTGTCCACCCGCCTCTTGAGGATTGACCACAAATTCTCAATGGGATTAAGGTCTGGGGAGTTTCCTGGCCATGGACCTAAAAATGTCGATGTTTTGTTCCCCGAGCCACTTCGTTATCACTTTTGCCTTGTGGCAAGGTGTCCCATCATGCTGGAAAAGGCATTGTTCATCACCAAACTGTTCTTGGATGGTTGGGAGAAGTTGCTCTCTGAGGATGTTTTTGTACCATTCTTTATTCATGGCTGTGTTCTTAGGCAAAATTGTGAGTGAGCCCACTCCCTTGGCTGAGAAGCAACCCCACACATGAGTGGTCTCAGGGTGCTTTACTGTTGGCATGACACAGGACTGATGGTAGCGCTCACCTTTTCTTCTCCGGACAAGCTTTTTACCAGATGCCCCAAACAATCGGAAAGGGGATTCATCAGAGAAAATGACATTACCCCAGTCCTCAGCAGTCCAATCCCTGTACTTTTTGCAGAATAGCAGTCTGTCCCTAATGTTTTTCCTGGAGAGAAGTGGCTTCTTTGCTGCCCTTCTTGACACCAGGCCATCCTCCAAAAGTCTTCGCCTTACTGTGCGTGCAGACGCACTCACACCTGCCTGCTGCCATTCCTGAGCAAGCTCTGCACTGGTGGTGCCCCGATCCCGCAGCTGAATCAACTTTAGGAGACGGTCCTGGCGCTTGCTGGACTTTCTTGGGCGCCCTGAAGCCTTCTTCACAACAGTTGAACCTCTCTCCTTGAAGGTCTTGATGATCCGATAAATGGTTGATTTAGGTGCAATCTTACTAGCAGCAATATCCTTGCCTCTGAATCCCTTTTTGTGCAAAGCAATGATGGCTGCACGTGTTTCCTTGCAGGTAACCATAGTTAACAGAGGAAGAACAATAATTTCAAGCACCACCCTCCTTTTAAAGCTTCCAGTCTGTTATTCTAACTCAATCAGCATGACAGAGTGATCTCCAGCCTTGTCCTCATTAACACTCTCACCTGTGTTAACGAGAGAATCACTGACATGATGTCAGCTGGTCCTTTTGTGGAAGGGCTGAAATGCAGTGGACATGTTTTTTTTGGATTAAGTTCATTTTCATGGCAAAGACGGACTTTTAAATTAATTGCAATTCATCTGATCACTCTTCATAACATTCTGGAGTATATGCAAATTGCCATCATAAAAACTGAGGCAGCAGACTTTGTAAAAATTAATATTTGTGTCATTCTCAAAACTTTTGGCCACGGCTGTATAGTGAGGACAAATTAAAGCAGGAACAGATACCAAAATAATTTAGATTTACATTTAATCATTTAGCAGATACTCTTGATGTTGAAGGTTCAGCAAAACAAAGCACCTAGTGCACCTGTGCAAGTATTCATTATCTGAAGAGTCAGCTGCTAGTTTGTAGAAGTGCTGGAATTTTAACCTGTGTTTAGTGTTTAGACAATCAGTAACAAATGTACACATTCAAACCTAGGTGCATAAATAATTATACAAATTAATTCAAAACTAACATGCTATAATTTAAGAAGATGCAACTTTCACAACCAATCATTCTCTCTTAATCTTTTTAAATGTGATCTTCTGAATGAAGATTCAGTATGATGACAAATGATAGTATTTATTTGTGAGAACTTCTGAGATGTTTTAGAGACAGCTTAGTGCAGATGGATGGAGAAGATATCAGTGTAATACAGAGCAAATATAGGGATGACACTGAGGGTGGAATCAGTCTGTAGGCCTGGAGCAAACATCTCTCAATATGACAAAATCATTTGTACTAAAACAAGCATATATGGTGAACTATGCAGGATGTGCTCATGTGAGTTTCAGTTTTGCAAGCATCCAGAATTGAACACTCCCAAAACCACATGCATGAAAGGATATTATATTTTCAGCTTTTAGTATTGTGAATTGGCTTCAGATGTTATTTTTTGACACAGACTATGATGTTGACTAACACAGACAAGATTTAATTAGGTTAATCATGTGGTAACAGCACAGCCTGTGAATGAGGCATCTTTATGAATAATCTACTCTACACACACACAGAACTGTATCAAAGATGCCCGGGTGCACAGTATTTGTTCTCACTAATGATGTGTCTGGAGATACAAAATAGGGCTTGGTTGAAAACTTGGAAGAGAAAAAGGGAGCGGCAGAGAAAGTAATAAAGAGAGATAACTAAAGGGAGTTAAAGGAGGTAAAGTGGGAGAGAGAAATAAGAATGAAGCTAAGAATGTCATGTTTGGTGAAATTATGGGGCTGGTCCCTAAGGCAAACATGCCAGAGGTCATGATACGCAAGCTAATTGAGAGAACGCCATGTGTACAGCTGTTTCCTGCCTTCATCTTGCATGTGCTCTATTTATTGGTATGTGCAAGTGTTTCCAGCTTCCACATTACATAATCCTGTCAGAGTAATATAGTCCACACTCCTGTGCAGCAGAAAACTGGACATAACTGCAAGCGCTTTTGTCCTGATGCATATTAATAAATCACCCAAATACATAAGTATCATACATTTTTCAGAACCCTACTGCAAGGCACGTTCACAATACACTGAAACACACAATGACACTAATGGAAACAGTTTTAATGTTGTCTGTCATGAAATCCTGTGAGTCAGATGCAATTGCAGAAGTCTTTAATAATAAAACAACTGAAAATTAAAAAACAAAGACTGAAAAAGAACCCAAAAACTAGATAAACTAAAACAAAGTACTAGACTGAAGCAAGGCAAAGAAAACTCAACATGAAAATAATTATGAATAAGCACTCATGCAGATTGAGCGAGATTGATTTCTGACTAATACATGAAAGAATTGTTTGAGTTATAACAAAAATAGCATCTTTTAAAGGAAATATTAAGTATAATCTGCCATCTGCTTGAAAACCTAAAGCCAGGCCAAAGATGATTCAGACAGTTCAGTCTTGGAAATAATGGAGCACAAAATTCATTAAATAAATTATATATATATATTTATATTTCTCATAATATCCAGTTAAGAAATTTTAGGTGTGAAAATTGCAGAATTATGTTCCATTTGTTTGCCAATTAGTTGTCTTATCAAACTTTATTATTTATACTAATATGTGCATTTCACTATGGTGGTAAAAAGTCGGGGATATAGTGCGGGAAAAAAGTATTTGATCCCCTGCTGATTTTGTACGTTTGCCCACTGAAAAAGAAATGATCTGTCTATAATTTTAATAGTAGGTGTATTTTAACAGTGAGAGACAGAATAACAACAAAAAAATCCAGAAAAATGCATTTCAAAAAAGTTATAAATTGATTTGCATTTTAATGAGTGAAATAAGTATTTGACCCCTTCAACTTAGTACTTGGTGGCAAAACCCTTGTTGGCAATCATAGAGGTCAGATGTTTCTTGTAGTTGGCCACCAGGTTTGCACACATCTCAGGAGGGATTTTGTCCCACTCCTCTTTACAGATCCTCTCCAAGTCATTAAGGTCTTGAGGCTGACGTTTGGCAACTCGAACCTTCAGCTCCCTCCACAGATTTTCTATGGGATTAAGGTCTGGAGACTGGCTAGGCCACTCCAGGACCTTAAAGTGCTTCTTCTTGAGCCACTCCTTTGTTGTCTTGGCTGTGCGTTTTGGGTCATTGTCATACTGGAATACCCATCCACGACCCATTTTCAATGCCCTGGCTGAGGGAAGGAGGTTCTCACCTAAGATTTGACGATACATGGCCCCGTCCATCGTCCCTTTGATGCAGTGCAGTTGTCCTGTCCCCTTAGCAGAAAAACACCCCCAAAGCATAATGTTCCCACCTCCATATTTGACGGTGGGGATGGTGTTCTTGGGGTCATAGGCAGCATTCCTCCTCCTCCAAACATGGCGAGTTGAGTTGATGCCAAATTGAGTTGAGCTCGATTTTGGTCTCATCTGACCACAACACATTCAGATGTTCATTGGCAAACTTCAGACGGGCCTGTACATGTGCTTTCTTGAGCAGGGGGACCTTGTGGGCGCTGTAGGATTTCATTCCTTCACGGCGTAGTGTGTTACCAATTGTTTTCTTGGTGACTATGGTCCCAGCTGCCTTGAGATCATTAACAAGATCCTCCCGTGTAGTTCTGGACTGATTCCTTACCGTTCTCATGATCATTGAAACTCCACGAGGTGAGATCTTGCATGGAGCCCCAGACCGAGGGAGACTGACAGTTATTTTGTGTTTCTTCCATTTGCGAATAATCGCACCAACTGTTGTCACCTTCTCACCAAGCTGCTTGGCGATGGTCTTGTAGCCCATTCCAGCCTTGTGTAGGTATACAATCTTGTCCCTGACATCCTTGGACAGCTCTTTGGTCTTGGCCATGGTGGAGAGTTTGGAATCTGATTGATTGATTGCTTCTGTGGACAGGTGTCTTTTATACAGGTAACGAGCTGAGATTAGGAGCACTCCCTTTGTTAGGGTTTCCCCCTCCGTGCTGCTCGCTGAGGCTAGCGAGTAGCGCACTTCCACTTTCATAGACTCTCATTTTGTTTATGTTGCCATGTGTTTCTTTGTTTTGGTTTATGTCATGTCTCCGCCCCTGTATGTTTATTGGTTCTTTGTTTTGGTTCACGTCATGTCTCCGCCCCTGTTTGCTCATTGTTTCTGTGATTAGGTTTCATCATGAGTTTCAGGTGTTTTGCGTTTATGTCTAGTTTTATTCATATTATTTAAGCCCTTTTGTTTCTTCGCTTAAACGCGAAGTATTAGACTTGCTGTTTAACTTTTGTTTTCTCGTCTATACCAAGCGGATTATTACGGACTGGATTCTGGTTGCTGGAACGTTGCTATGTCCCTCGGTTTTTGGATTACTGCCTTGCCCTTTTTCTGTGGATTACTGCTATAGCCCTTTGGATTATTGCCTTGCAATTTTCCTGGATTATTATGTGTTTTTGAACCTTGCCTAAGTTACTATTGTTTTGACCTTGTCCCATGTATCATGTTTCTTCCCTGTTCCGTTACTTTTGAGTTATCCCTAATAAAGTGACTTTTTCCCCTGCGCATGCATCCAGCCCCTGTTTACGTTTTCTAACACCCTTTAAGAGAGTGCTCCTAATCTCAGCTCATTATCTGTGTAAAAGACACCTGGGAGCCAGAAATCTTGCTGATTGATAGGGGATCAAATATTTATTTCCCTCATTAAAATGTAAATCAATATATAACTTTTTTGAAATACGTTTTTCTGAATTTTTTTGTTGTTATTCTGTTTCTCACTGTTAAAATACACCTACCATTAAAATTATAGACTGATCATTTCTTTGTCAGTGGGCAAACGTACAAAATCAGCAGGGGATCAAATACTTTTTTCCCCCACTGTAGATCATCAGTTCACTGGAGGGGATCACATAGACACACATTCTCACTTATTCACATTTTATTACATTTGAGGGAATTTAGCATACTCAATCCACCTATACTAGCATGCTTTTGGATAGGGGGAGGAAACCCACACAGACACCGGGAGAACATACGAAACTCCACAGAGAGAGTAAACTAATGGCTAGAAATCCCATAGTTAAATGAAACACCAGTAAACCATGCTATCTCACTGAACCCAAATACCCAACACCTTTCCTAATCTCCTCTGGGGGTTTAAAAACTTGAGTGCTATAAAATTTAGCTAAAATTGACAAGTTTAGCTGAAGTACAGTTACATTTACACATTTGAAGTTACATTTATAGTAAATGAAAATTGCAGTCTCTCTAAATTCCTTATCAGTCACTCCCAGTCAATGAATCAGTCTCATGGATATTGTTCCTGTTGTCCATTAGTCCATCTCTTTATGAACTTTGCCATATCCGAATGGAGACAATTATTCCACAAGACCTCCAGAGCATTAGGGGCCAATTTACTGAGGATAAAGTAATTTTAGTAATCCATTGTAAAATTATATTAAATATGTAGAATCCAGGTCACTTCATCCAGAAATAACTGCACTCTATACAAGGAGGTACATTATATGCCCCTGACACATAGAACAACATTTATTTAAAGTTATTAAAGCCAAAGTAATATTCAAGTTGACTGATTTTATGACCTTTAACAGTGAAGCTGTCTGGGACAGAAGTTGGTACTTCTTGCATTAAACGCAGTAAAATGAATTCAAAACTGCCTGTCACTCAGGAGAAGATCTGAGACTATTGCATCCTAGTTAATCCTACTCAATGTCCATGTATACTGCATCTTGTTAGAAATATGCAAATAAGGCACCTCTCATTAACATAATGCTAATGTATGCGAGTGTTTGTCAAATGAGACATCTGGCATATTTAAAATACTAGAAAAGTAATATGAGCTTGCTTTCACTGAGACATCTTCTTGCATGCTTAAGATGACTTCTGTTCCAAAAATAGTTGCTTCTCTAGAGAAGGATACTTTTGTTGTTTTAGTGTTTACAATGTGCTTTCAACTCAGTAGAAAACATCCAGTTTCCTCACCCCGCACTGGAAGCAGACGTGCACATAATTAACATTGAGTGTGTGTATTTCAAAGATAATGTAGTATGTCATTAAATGTAAAAACGTATGAACAAATAACAATGAATAAATCACAGTAAATTTTATGCCAAGATACATGTCAAGATGATAAATTGTATTCTAGTATATTTCATAGTTGTTTAAGTATAAAATATGTTCACGAGGACTGTTATATGGTTTATTTCACTTGCATGCATGGAACTCCAAATCATTTCAGCACACAGTCAGGAAGGTCAAAGTGCACATGTGCCCAAGACTAAAGCCAGGTCTAATCACAGATACTGGAAAGGTAATGCTAACATTAAGCCTGGCTGACAGCTCATATTAGGGGATATACAAGAGCCACAGGACTTAATTTTCCAAGGATTTAGTAGATTAAATCACACACATGGTATTGATTGTCTTGTTAATCCTTGTCACAATCCTATCTTTAAAAAAACAAAACCAATGTTACAATGACTTCTACATGTGTACTTTTTAACACACTACATTTTTTCTTTAAATGCAACAACAGTTTTCAAAACAACAGAGGAGTGTTTATTATTAAGCGTTAATTAAATGACTGAACATGTACACATGTTCAGAAGTGTACAAAGGTATTATGGATACAAACTGGCAGAAATCAGCAATATTCTAATTAGTACTGAGTCATGTAAACACCACAATCTGATTGCCCGATTCAGATTAAGACAATACTCTGATTCCCACCCCTAGGTATTTAGGAATGGCAACTCAGGCATACTTACACCAACCATGTATACAGGAATATTCCGATGCCTGTATGCATATAAACATCATATTCGGAATATGGCTGCAACCCAAATATACTCCTTAAAATTTGATGTGCATGTAAACATAGTCACTGTCAAGAAGTTCTGCAAAACAAAAGATGGCAAAACACTGCAACTTTGATCTTTAATGAAGCCACTATTAAATGTCTGAATACTTTTTTTTTGTCTAATTTTGAACAGTACATCTATTATTCATTTATATATTATCTATTTATTATATTTTTTAAACATAATCTATTTTCTTGGAAAAAGTTTTGCTTGAAAAATGTGCTTGTTGTATATTTCTTTAAAATAAATGCCACTTGGTTTGACATGTTGTTTTCTAATGCAGTGAAATCCATATATTTGTAAGTGTAACTTAAGTGTCCAAATACTTTGAGCCACTATAGATAGATAAAATAAGTTGACTAATTGATTATCAGCATGTCTTTTACAATGAAACCCACCAGGACATTTTGACTGCACCCCTCAACCAGGAAAGGCTAAATCCAGCCCTATTAGACTATAGGCTATATTACCCTCCAACTTAATAAAGCACTAATTTAAAGTCATATTAGGATCTAAAAGTGAGTTCTACAATAAGGTTTCCTTATTTAATTGCATTTATTTTTTGTTTAGTCTGTGGCAATAACAATTGGGGCTGTCATAAAACATAAGAAGCCCCAGGAGTTTAAAAATCTTTAACTGGCACTATATATTGCAATCAGCATGCAGTTATCATTTTACCTGCCACTACAGCTAAATCTGTTCGCATGCCAAAAGAGGTAATGTGTTTCTTTCCCTGTGTGTGTGTGTGTGTGTGTGTGTGTGTGTGTGTGTGTGTGTGTGTGTGTGTGTACCCTAAAAAAAATCAACAGAGAACAATAAGGCTTTGAGCAGCAGATAAACCAATGTTCTGCATTAAGACATGCACAGTCAGTAACACTATAACGCATAATGCATAATGTGTACACATAAAAAAAAAAAAAAAAACCTGTCTACCATTTTATATCCCATGTTTTTGCATTCATATTTAAATACATTACATCTGAATGGGTTCGTCTTTCGCCTACGGCAAACCTTACCACAAAAGTTGACAGAATGGAAGTGCACGCCTCCTCTTATGAAACACATTCAGTAGTGGCAGGTTAAGGACACACATGCACCAGCGGGAAGCAGGCAAAGCACAGTTGAGACTCCAGGGCTTTTCCAAATGATTAGGGAAAACGTGACAGACAGTATGCTCTCTGCTATGAAAGACTCACTGGGGAAGAGCTGTTCATTGAGAATGAGGCAAACAGACTACAGTAAGAATTTCACTATGAATACTGGGTTTTGTGACCAAGGAAAATGGAGAATAATGGTAACGGTGTGTACAGATTAATATTCTTCTGTTAATTGACCTCATCAATTAAGATTTAATGTGTTACTGCTGCTTCTACATTCCCAGTAGCGCCACTGTGGTTGTGTGTTCGCTGCTAGATCAACTAAAACTTGTTTTCTTCTCTGATCTGTGTATCTTTGCTTACACTAAAGCTTTGTGATTGCAGAAACATGCATAGTGCTTATGTGTAATGTAACATTGGGAACATTTCCTAAGTACAGTAATATTCTTTTTTTTGTGATAAAACCCTGTTTTTTTTTGTAGTGTCTTGAGAGCTTGCATATATTAGCTTGCAAATATTTGCCCAATAAGACACTGCAACACTGCAAGTTTATATAATAAATTTGGCAATTTCAGCAAGCCACTGATTGCAGTCTGCATTCATACATCATTTTTTTAAAAACTATTTGAAAAATTGTGAAAATCAGATATTTAGTTTTCATTGATGAATATTTCTGTAACAATAAGGAAATGACAAATATTTATAAAACCATGACCCTTAGACAAAAAGCTGACTAAGTTTGAATCTAATTTAAAATTAAATACAGTCAGGTCTATATGTATTTGGAGAGTGACACAATTTTTGCAATTTTGCCTCTGTACACCAGCACAATGGATTTGCAATGAAGCAACCAAGATGTGATTGAAGTATAGACTTTCAGCTTTAATTCAAGGGGTTTAACAAAAATATTGCATTAACCATTTAGGAATTGCAGTGGGCTTTTTTCATGGGCTCAAAGGTAATTGGACAAACTAACATAATCATAAATATTAGGATTATTTTTAATACTTGGATGCAAATCCTTTGCAGTCAATGACTGCCTGAAATCTGGAACCCATGGACATCACGAAATGCTGAGTTTCCTTCCTTGAAATGCTTTGCCAGGCCTTTACTGCAGCTGCCTTCAGTTGCTGCTTGTTTGTGGGTGTTATATTGAGCTGTTTAGTCAGTTAAATGGTGCCAAAGCCAGCAGCAAAGTAATCTCAAAGTGATGCAAAACAGTAAGGAACTTGTATTTTTGGCACACACAACACAACAGAAGATTCCCTTCATAAGAAAATGGAACAAGTAACTCAGACCATGGACTTGGGATGTTTTACGATATTGTGTGATTCAGTATTTTTCACAGTGCCAGCATGAACCAGAATGCATATTGCACAATGTGCACAATTCTGCAAATACCTCACACATTAAAATATTTCAGTGCATTTATTCACTACATTCATACCATGCTGCAGGGCTCTCAGTGTGACGACAGCATGTGTGTGAGGGCTGCAGGTTCATCGGAAGAGCACTGACTCATGGGTAAGGCCAGACATGTTCACCCAGGCAAGCTGATCGAACCATTTACAAGACTCCCAACTGCCATCCAGCCTCTAGGGGCTGCAACAAAATGAAAAGACACTTTTACCATTAGATTAGCTGGTGTAACTCTCTCTAGTAGATTGAATTGAATTGGACATAATGATTTTTGTGTTTGTTTTCAGTGTAGTAAACATATACTGTATCACTGTCATTATTGCTTTTTTCTTCACATTTTCCACATAATTTAAGTCTGTATGAATGTGAACCTTATGATCAGTATGGTGCAAAATAATTTTTCATGCCAAATTATCATAAAGACTCAAATATCTCATTATTGCGTTGTGTGTGCCAAAAATTTGTGTACAGATTGTCACTGATGGCTGTAATTTTAGCAGTTAATTATTGCATTAGAAGTGGCTGCAGAACCAGCCACAGTTCTTCTGGAGACTTTGACTGTCACACTTGCTTCTTATTTTTGCAGCAAAACCCAGCAGCCTTCATTGTGTGAAGGCTTCATTTTGTGCTATGTTTGGGAATCTAAAATGTTTTTTGTACTGACCTGATAATGTAGAAGTCATAAAATAAAAAATCAATAACAAAGTTTGTATTAAAAAAATAGGGTGCCTAAAACTTTTGCACAGTACTGTACAGAACTAGCAAACAGAAGGCAAAATGGTCATTGCTGAAACATATGCTTTTACAGCTGTAGAACTCCTCTACTATAGCTTTAGAGAGACTGAACAATGCTTTCATCATACCTCACCTTAGGTTGAACATTCTGTTGCTACTTTCTGAGATAGAACTACATACAAAACACTAGACTATGTTTAATCAGCATTATATTTTTTGTGCCTATTTTCTAGCCACTATTTTCCTAGATTCCACTCATTCATGTAGTTTAAAACATTTGCCAGAAGATCGCTTGATTTACTTTCTAGTTGAATGCATCAGCTCCAGAAGACTGCAGGTTCTCTGAATTTATAGACTTTTTTTGCCCTAGTTAGCACAGTGCTGATCCAGTTTGCCTCATTATGGCCAGGCAAAGAGTGATATCTCAGGGTCAACCCCATGACACCCTCGTTTCAATGATTGATGAAAGAGAAGGCGTGTCCATTTAACCTCCATCTTTAATATCAGTGTGACGATATTTTGAACCATAATTAAAATCCTTACAAGTTTTCATGAGTGCATTTCAGTAATCACACAAAGCAATTTTTCAAGAGCAATATCTTCAAAATGTGTCCTCATTTTATCCCAAGTAGGTTTTTTTTTTTTTTTTTTTTTTTTTTTTTTTTAACAAGTAGAACAATAAGCTCTAATGGGTGATCAAATGGTTTTGTCATTGATTTATCCACTCACAAGCTGGTAGATTAATCATTATCAGGTTTGTGTATTAAAAAGGAGCAATTTGTTAAATAATTTCTGGAATGGCACTAAGTAGTGGATATTCAAATTTTTTCTTTTTTTTTTTTTTTTTAATTATGGGAGCAGTTCATCACTACTGACATTTCATTCTCTCCAGCAAAAACACTTAAGCCTCACGTGCACCATCACTGCATCCCTTGAACAGTGGCTATAAATAGCACTGCATGTTGCCATTTGGAGGACTGGAAATAATATGTTAAATCCATGTCAGTTAAAATTTAAATCTCCTATTACTCCACATCTGCCGTTGCATTGGATTTTCAGTGATAAAATGTTGCACTACATGAGAAGGAACAAGAAGAACACCCATAGTAATCAGGGAGGGAATTAAATACTAAAACTACTTCACATTTAAGGGTCAAAACACATACAGGCTGTGTGGAAGGCAGTGTAGCCAGTGTGCAAAGTGATGGACTGGATCCCTACAAAGAACTGTTACTTTACTTCACTTTACATCAAAGCTGCTTAACCCTGATCCAACACTGTAGAAAGTTCAATTACAGCCTTGATCTAGATGATCAGGACTTTCAGTAACTCACTGAATATCAGAGCTACAGTAGGTGTATACTATATTCTATAAGGTGATAAATTTCCAGGACTTGAGTTTGCATTAGATTTATATATTCTATATAATGACTCTAAGTAAGTTTTATCAGAGGCTGATACATTGTGTGCTGCTGTTTTTCCCACCCCCCACATCTTTTTTGAACTATGCTAACTACGCCTGTGGAAGATCTGTTCTCTCTAGGTAAGAGAGGTATCAGCTACAGTTGTAATCAAAATTATTCAACCCCTATTGCAAATCAGGTTTATAGTCAAAATTCACAGATTTTCAGCTGTTTGCAATGAACAAATCAAACAAAAGCAATTGAAATATTTAAACACAACGAATGCTTCAAGTGGTTTCCCCAGATTCAACTGAAAATGCAACTTATAATGACTTCTCCAGTCTCAAAATTATTCAACCCCCTGAACAGAATCCCTCACAACAGCACAAATATGCAAAACAGGTGTTGTCTCAAGCATACCTGATGCAACTAATCAAGGGCTTCATTAGTTGCACCATGTATGCTTGAGCTGGAACACATGAAATACATGAACTGGCTAGGGGCAGAAAATACATGAAGTACCTGGACGGGGCAGAAAAAGGAAGCTATCAATGGCTGCAACCAGATTTCTGAGAAGGCAGGTCGTGAAAAACCCTCGAGTGACTGCAAAAGTCCTGCAGCAAGACTTGGTGGCAACAGGCACTGAGATTTCAGTGAGCATGGTATGGCGCGTACTAAACGCAGAAGGTTTCCATGTCAGAACTCCAAGATGTACACAACTACTGACACAAAAGCACAAGAAAAGTCGGTTCAAAATCATATAAATAATCCACAGAAGTTTTGGGATTCTGTTCTGTGGAGTGATGAAACAAAACTGGAACTTTTCGGCACGATGGATCAGCGGTATGTCTGGAGAAAGAAGAATGAAGAAAGAACACTCTGTCCACAGTCAAGCATGGTGGTGGCTCAGTGATGCTCTGGGGCTGCTTTGCATCCTCTGGCACTGGAAACCTGCAGCGTGTGGAAGGTCAGATGGATTCATTGAAGTATCAGGAAATCCTAGGAGAAAACGTCATGAGGAAGCTGTGCTTGGGCATCATTGGACCTTCCAACAGGACAATGATCCCAAGCATACCTCAAATTCCACTAAGGCTTGGTTGCAGAAGAAGTCCTGGAAGATTCTACAGGCCCATCAGAGTCACCTGACTTGAACCCCATAGAAAAGCTCTGGTGGGATTTGAAGAAGGCTGTTGCACCACACAAACCAAAGAATATTACTGAACTGGAAGCCATTGCTCATGAGGAATGGGCTAAGATTCCTCAGGAACGCTGCCAGAAGCTGGCGTCTAGCTATGCATCTGGTTTGCAGCAGGTCATAACGGCAAAAGGGTGCTCTACTAAGTACTAAAGATGCTTGCCACGAAGGGGTTGAATAATTTTGAAACTGGAGAAGTCATTATAAGTTGCATTTTCAGTTGAATTTGGGGAAACTACTTGAAGCATTCGTTGTGTTAAACTATTTTGGTTGCTTTTGTTTGATTTGTTCACTGCAAACAGCTGAAAGTCTGTACATTTTGACAATACACCTAATTTGCAATGGCCGTTGAATAATTTTGATCCCCCCCACTCTGTATATCTCCTCCCTCAGTGATTCACATACATCTGATGCTTGACTGAACTTACGTTTCCTGAATGGCATTAACCTCATGAAAACACTTCCCATAACTGATGCAACATCTAAAGACTTTCAAAAAGAAGCAAGACGATGAACATGCTGATTATTCGATTGTGAATTATTTGTGAGACATACATTTTTTCCTACTCGCTCCTAATCACCAAGGTGTTCTCACAATGCAAGAATTCAATGCACAGAGAACTGTTAGTCCGTGGTGAGTTTAATTTCACACTGTATAATAAAAGTGCAGATACATTATATGTTCAAATGTTTGTAGACACCTGACCATCACACTCATATGTAAGCCTTGCCCAAAGTTGGAAGAACACAATTGTATAGGATGTCTTTGTATGCTGTAGCATTACCATTTCCCTTCACTGGAACTAAGAGGCCCAAACTTGTTCCACCATGACAATGTTCCAATACACAAAGTGAGGTCCATGAAGACATGATTTGCAAGTTGAGCCCTGACCTCAACCCCACTGAACACCTTTAGGATGAACTGAAATGCCGACTTCGCCCCAGGCCTCCTCTGCGCACCTGACTGATGCTCTTGTGGCTGAATGGGCAAAACCCCACAGCCACGTTCCAAAACCTAGTGGAAAGCCTTCCCAGAAGAGTGGAAGTTATTATAACAGCAAAGGTGGGACTACATCTGGAATGGAACGTACAAAAATGTGATATGTGTATGCTGACAGCACTCACTGAAGCATGTAAACTTAATTCTCATCAAACTGCCACAAAACTTTTTAAACAGGAAACCTAAAAGTATAAAACCTTGTTCTGTGTGATTAGTGTACCGAAATATAATCTTTGTCTACGGGGTGTCTCAAAAGTCTCTTGGTTGTGCCTTCGTCAGTGGATGTTCGTGGACGTCCACTTCTCGGTTGGTCCGCAACACTTCCAGTCTTTTTGAATTTGTTAATAAGTTTGGCAACAGTGTTGTGTGTGATGTGCTTGTCATGTTTCCTGTTAAAGCTCATCAGAACCCTGCGACAGCTTCCCGATCCAGCCATGAGAATGATTTCAATACGTTCTTCTTTTGTCAAAGGCATTCTTAAATAATATATACAGTACTGTCTTAGGCACATGCAAATAAATGTTGTAGCACAAAGATGTCTTCAAAATAATGAAAATCAATGTTCCTACATTAAAAAAAATAAATAAATAAAAATACCGTAAAGAGCAGTAAACAGTAGTAAATGAAACAAAGTGAATATTTGGTGTGGCAAAAAAAATTAAAATTGAAATAAAAACAGTAGTCTCCGGTGCAATTTGTGTAGTTTTATAAGGGAATTAGCTGGTAAGTTTTACTGAGCATCTTGCAGAACCAGACACAGTTCTTCTGGAGACTTTGACTTTTGCACTCGCTTCTTATTTTTGCAGCAAAACCCAGCAGCCTTCATTGTGTTTTTTGTCTGAAAAGTGGTCTCTTACGTAATATGCTGGTTTCTTTAATGACATACAGACATTTTTCTTTAACATTTAATTTTGTGCTAGAAAACTAATGTTTGGGAATGTAAAATGTTGTTTTGTACTGACTTGATCATGTAGTCATAAAATAAAAAATCTATAACAAAGTTTGTACTAAAAAAATAGGGTGCCTAAAACTTTTGCACAGTACTGTATATAATATAAACTAAGTATGAAAAATGTTGGAAGACATTTTGCTAAAAAGTGTCAATTTCACCTATGTACAGTATGGAGACTTTTGGGACACCCTGTAGTGCACAGATTAGAGTATAAGAGGTGATCAAAATCTCTACCGAGTCACTACCTGAAACCCCTGCAGTCATGGATTAGAAAGTATAGATTGATTAAGTCATTTCACCATTTATTTTATAGCTCATGATAATTCCCTTTACATAATGACAAATGTACACATACAACTGCATTGTGTACCTTTTTTTCATAAACAATTTAAAATCTTAATTAAAATGTTTTGAGTTGAGCTGGGCAAGATCATACATCAATAATTCCATCCAAACTGCATGTTACACAGTATTGTATATGTCTATTCAGTCATTAAAGGGCAAGGACAAAAAAAATGAAATATTACCATACCAAGTTCATAAATGAACTTTATCACTAAGCATGTTTTATTGTACATGTCAAAGTGTCCCAAGGGATAAGCTTGAGTAGTTGTTGACATCAGTACTAAGGTGCATTTGATCCACTTCAGTTCCTAGTATAGACTCATTTCTAGGCACCCATGAGATACCAAGTCACTTTACTTTCATGTCACAACTGCATTTGAAGCACTTTTCCTTTCCATGATACCAAAGAGAAAATTGTGCAGTTACCTTATTAATTTTTGCCATGGTAACCCAACCATCTGCTTGTATTTGAGGTGTTTTAGGGTGTGTTTTTTTTTTCAGAAATTATTATTATTAATTTTTTCTTGTGGTCTACACTAATCTTATGATTGTATTGAAGGAAGGAACAGAGACAATACTAAGACAGTGTCAGAGGTGGATGCAAGTGCAGATACGGTTTAATCAGCACAATCCAAAACACACATAAGGTACATGAACAAGAACAACAAGAACTAGTAAACACAGGGACACGAGAACAAGACGTGAGCTGGACAAACGCAAGACAAAGAGTGCTACCAGAGACAGAACTCAAACACCCGTGCACATGAGGCATAAATGTGAGTCAGGTGAATGTGATATCGTGGGGTGCAGGGGCTGATGGGTAACAGTTCTGACACACAGCTTTCAGCAGCCTTAGGGTGTGGAGGGTCAGCAACATCTGCTGTTCCAGAGTAGAAAGTTGCATGCTGATGGGTCAGTGTAACAAGCTAGTGGGTCAGGGAAATCACATGCCTGTGGGTCAGGGGCTACTATTATGTTTGGAGGTGAAAGCAGAACCCAGTCTTAGGCATGTGTAAGAGCATTAGTGTACCTACCTCAGTACAGAGTGAATGAAGCTCCGCTATACAGGCTGGAGAAGGCACATTGCATAACATCTGCTGCAGGCTGAGAAGCTAAAACATGAGATAACATGTTTTCCATGCTTGTTGCTGTTGTTGTCACAACAAGTAGCTTACTACGGTTAGAAAAGGAAGAATGATTGGTGGCATCACCACTCAAAAAAGTACACAGGCCACCACTTCATTTGCTATAGGCCCAGGTACCCTCTTCCCCTGACCTTCCTTCAGGCTGTTTTCCTTCAATGTTGTTGTTCTTGTCACAAATTTCACAAAAGAAGCACAATTCACCAAATGACAGGGAAAGAAAACATGAAATCTGATTTGACAGATCTTGTGACATTCAGTCAGATCTTGTGTCGTTCAGTTAGCTCTTGTGCCATTTAGACACTTTCACATGATATATTTTAAAAAATGTGTATATAGGATTTGAGTTGCCTTAACAACGTTACACAGTCATTCTTACACACCACCCCTGATGTACATACTGTAGGTCTTGGCTAGATATTGTAGTGATTGGATATGATATTTTGAGATTATATAAACTTTTGAACACCTGGAGGTTTATTACAGTTTAATTGCTATTATTGCCACAGACAAACATATACAACAGCAATCAAATAAGGAAACGAAACTCTTTGTGGGACTTGTTAAGTGGTTGCTTTCTGATCCTAATAAGACTTTAAATGAGTGCTTTATTAAAGACAGGCATTGGAAGAGTGAACCCTTTAAACCTGAATAAAACAGCACTAGTAATAACGTAAAACATAAATATGTGTTCTGCTATAAGTTTCTTATTCTAAGTGATAAAGATTTGGGCCATTCCAGATCTAGGTTGTTCCAGTAAATAAGATAATTTGTAACATATTTATGTATAATATAATATTTATGTTCAAATATTAGAGTATTTAAAAAAGGGTCATTTAAACAAAAATGCTATTTTGATTTTGGACACACATCTTGCGATGCACCTGGACACATAAATAATAATATCAAAGTTACCTGTATAGGCATGCACTAGGTGAATACTTTTATAACTGGTATACTCAAAGTGAACAATATCAGTCTAGACAAAGAAGAAAAAAAGCATCTCTGCATAGGGTATGGTTTGTTTGGCCTTTTTTATTGCCTACGTAAACATTTTGTGAGTGCAAATATTAGTGAGCGAATTTTTTCAGATCATGTTGCTGTAGGGCTCATAGCACTATTTTTCTTTTAATAAAGATATACCCCAAAAGCTACTTGATAGTAGATCTCCCTTGTGGAGAATGATTAGCCTGCTAAACATTTGAGCATGCTAATGTTTGTACACGCTGGATCCATGTGAGATGCTTCATGAAAAAAAAAAAAGCATTCAGGAGAGTCAGGTAATTGGTGCAGGTGTGCTCAGTGGTAAGACAGGACCACTGCTTTGCCTAAAAAGCTACGTGCTATCTTTGGCCTTCACATGCTGACTCTTTGTGTAAGTCAGGGGTGAAGTTTTCTGTAAAGTGGAGGACCTAGGAGGAGCAGGATAGCTCTAAATGCAGAACTTTATTACAGTATGTACTAAAATCTTTATCACATTCCATATCAGGGGTTAAATATGGTTCTGAGATTCAGTCATGCTGGATGTTAAGACACTGTGGGGATGTTTTGTTGTCATTAACAGAATTGCAAATATGCAGAATATTGCAAATATGTATTGCATTTTCACACTCTGGAAAAATCCATGTTTACTTATGAAACAACTGGAGCTAAGTATAAATTACCAGACCTAACTAGGTCAATATGCCATTATTATACCCAATAACATGTTATTTTTATAAAATGTAATTTTGTTTATATTAGTCAAGGGGAATGTTCAAGAATCTGGCTCATTTCAGTTAACATGTACAAAGCCAATATATACAAATTATGACCGACTTTAAACTCAGAAATGCGTCTCCATTACCAATAATGGGTGAATAAGAAAAATTAAATGTATGTGTTTGTTTTGATGATAAACATAGGGTGCTAAAGGGAGGAATTAGTAGTAATCTGAAATAACAACGTAGGTCCTATCATGTTAACAGTCTGTTGCTTGCATAGACAGAGTGAGAGATTGAATAAGTATATAAACAGACTCGCTTCATATGAAACCCCTCTCTCTGGCCAAACACAAAAATTATATAGTGGTACAATAATGTTTTCAGTTCTACAGCAGACTAAGTAATTTTGCCTTCCAAAGTCTTCTGGTTTAAGGTTGGAGTGTGAAGTTAAACTACAGAATCTCATCTTTATAAGATCTCTTTTAAACAAACAGACCACACACACACACTGCTCACACAATTTCCCTCACACAAAGGCACACAAACAACAGATTTTACCAAACCGCTGAGCAAGGAACCTGTGCAGGTTTATACACGAATGACTATAGTGAGTGTCCCTCAGTCACAAATCTGCCTGGCCGTATTGTCTACACATACACAGACCTGTGTGGCAAGTTATCACTATTGTTGTCACTCCTGCATCACACATAAACACTTGGTAGAGAAGAGCACTTGGAAATTAGATATGAAAGAGCAAAAAGTGAACCAGGTTTTATTTTATTTTATTTTTTTTAATGACAAAACACCATCTCTGAGTTTATATACACCCTTGAGCTCCTCAACTTTGTTTTCTTTGTATGGTTAATGGTTCTAGCTTCCTAAAGAGGTTCTTCATGAAACCTTTGATTATTAACAATTAATGAATTTTCCTATTTATGTTTAGTGGCTGAATTTCAAAAACCTCCTATGTAGCATTTAAACTTAACAGAAAGTGTTTTGCGCTCCAATATTCTGGATTTTGTAGATTAGTAAATATGTCTACGTATTGTAAGGTCATAGTTGTTGGTGTTGAGACACAGCTTATGACAACAATCATGAAGATGACGGAAATTTATTCCCAGAAACTAACAGGGCTCATCCTTGTGTGAATAATCTCCAGGTCGTAACATCTCCATGTACACTGACAGATACTGTATATGTCCCTAAATAGCTGGCAAATATTCATTAAATATTTTATGGGTCTACATAAAAACCTACTGGACCTGGATATTTCAGCTTTTATGTGCTATCTAGTGGATATCTCTAGATGTACATAAGGTGTGCAGGGGTATATGTGAATAATACTGCTCATGTTGCCACTGCTTATGCACATGTGCATGTATAAAGTAAGATTGGGGTTAGGGTTAGGGATATCTTCTTCTAGCTAGCTAGCTAAAATACATAGAAAACAAAACTATCTTGTCTGGTCACTTTCATTGCTTGTATTTCTATTACCCAATTTGTGTTCTCTGTGCATTGTACTATCTAATCTGTGTATTCTTTTCTCCGGCCTGTTATTAGGCACGAGTTAACTAGTGTTAACAAGGTAGCTAAATCACAGAGCAATAAACACACACAGGGGTGAACACACACCTTGGATGACTCACTGCTTTCCAATATAAACAAGCTTGAAATTCATAGAAACAAACAAACAATTCCTATTATTCCAAATTAGAGGATAGAGGATAAATAAAAATGTTACTTGTTTAAGTCCTAAATCGGTTTTTCTTGAGTCCAGTGACTCAATAATTAAATAAAATGTTGGTTTTTTAAACAAAAAAAATCATATGCACTGTACCTTTACACTACCATTACTCTTTAAGATCTTTTTTTAATTCAAATGACATCATAATTAAACATGATTATGCCTAAAAAGCAGTGACAGACCAGTGGAGTGCAACATGACTGTGCAGTTGATCCTATAAAACACGTCTGCTATGTAATTTGAATAAGCATCTTATGCATAGAGAAGTTGAGTACCTGCCCTAAAATAACTTTTCTGATTGTATCTATCCCTGCATTTGGGTTCCAAAACTTGATGGAAACTTTAAGTTATATATTACAGGCAGGAAAATTTAGTTTCGAACCTCTTACAATGTAAGGAAGCAACACATTATTATTATCATTATTATTATTATTATTATTATTATTATTGTTGTTGTTGTTGTTGTTGTTGTTGTTTTATTAATATGTAACCATTCATTATTTGTTATTGTATTATATTGTATTTTTGCCAAAAACTTTCCAGCTTGGTTCTGCTAATAGTACATGTAATGATGTAATGAACAGGATTCAGACAGGTGATTAGAATCTATGTGCATGAGGTTTATTACAGAGAACATGGTTCCTGAGACCAAACCACTCTGCTAAGGGGCTTGCCTAAGGTTCTGGGAGTGGGACGGTCTGGATATTCTCTGTGGAAGTCGCTGAGTGGTAGTGAGAGGTAGTGAAAGGTTTAGAATGTCCCCTGCTAGTACCCAGGACCTTTCTTCAGGTCTCATGTGGAAAGGCAAACTATTTGTCCAAGTCCAAGGTCCTGACTCTCTGGGGTCATTAAAAAAAATCCCAGGACACTGGGAGTAGGGGTGTAACCCTGGGGTCCTGGCGAAATTTCCCCATTGGCCCTTATCTATCATGGCCCCCTAATAATCTCCATCTCTGAATTGGCTACATCACTCTCCTCTCCTCTCCACCTATAGCTGGTGTGTGGTGGCGCACTATGGCTGCCGTCGCATCATCCAGGTGGATGCTACACACTGGTGGTGGTTGAGGAGATTTCCCCCCTATGCTATGTAAAGCGCTTTGAGTGTCTATATAAATGTAACGAATTATTATTATTATTATTAAGTTACAGTTGGGTGGGTGAGGGCAGATATGTCTGTCTGCCTGGTTTTTCTATCTGCATATGGCTCTCTGCAGTTGAACTGTTCCCCAGGTGCACTACTGGGCATCTGAGTGTTCTCCAGGCCATTGTTGTTGGTAACTGGATTCTGAATTCTGTGCATAGCGAGAGTCGTCTTGATTATTACTGCAATAATGACACCCCACTTGATCACTGAATTGGAGATAGGTTAGAGGACAGACTAACATTGATATTTAATTGTGTGCAAAATGCTTGCAATACACATGTGGTGAATTGGACTCCAGTCCAATGTGATGTCCACATGGAGACCATAATGTCTAAATACCTCCTTGAAAATAACTTATGCTGTCTCCATGGCTTGGGGAGCTTGGGGGAGAGGTATCAGATGACACATTTTAGAAAATCGATCAACGATTGCAAATATCATTGTATTACCTCAGGAGACTGGAAGATCAGTGATGAAATCTACTGCAATATGTGACCATGGTTGATGTGGGATGGGTAGAGGTTCTAGGAGCCCTAAGGGTATTTGTCATGTGGTGTGAGACAGGGCACAGACAGTACAAGCTTTGGCAGATTTCTCCACATCTTGCACTAAGGACTGCCACCAGAGCTTTTCCACTAAACTTCTTGTGTGCTGAATGCCAGGATGTCCAGAACTGAGTGACATGCACCCACTTGGTGACGATTTCTCACTTGTACTGAGGTATATTTTTTCAGGTGCACATTCTAGTGGGATTGGGTCTCCCCAGTTGATGGGACCAAAAACTTTATGTCTCTGTTACACTTAAGCATGAAGCTCTGAACTGAATTTACCAGTAGACCTGACCACCAATTACTCATTGTTTTAGATGGGAAGGGGGATGTTTTTCTTATCCATGCTTGCAGGCCTGAAGAAGGCATGTTAACTACTGGGGCACAGCGATTTGTTTGTTACAGTGTTATAGCAGTATTTAAACAGACTTTTTGCTCTTTCATGTACGGGATGGCTACCTGCAGCTCATCGGCTTAGACCTTATTTAATTTTTTTTCACATTCATTAAGAATGGAGTACACAGTGAAGAGATAATAGATGTGATCTGCCCAAAGGAAAAAAGGCCGTATGCGTAGGCATTGAAAGCAAACGGGATTATTTATCAGAGCTGTTCAAACACAAAATGCATTTACTTCAGCTTCCACAGATTTAGCGACACATTCACCTCTAAGCATAGAAACAGCCATCTGTGGGCATGGATACAGCAACTTGCACTTAAAATAGCTCAGGGATTGTACACTGTGTATGCCCAGGATGCACAGGATGAATCATTCTATGAAAGAATCGTGCATGGATAGAAACCTAGCTCAACATCTGATTCTATTGCTGATGAATATCCGGCAAACCGAAAATTTTTCAAGGCAACCTACAGGAGGCATCATTGCAATAAGAAAATCTGTAGAACACATAATTTGGCCCACAAATCTGTTTCTGTTCAGGTGAGCCAAGCCATTTGAAAGGTTTTCTTGTCTGCCAAAATAGACTTGGATCAAAAAAAAAAAAAAAAAAAAGCAACGATGGATTGCAGTTTATGAGAATATGACAACATAACAAATGGCATACTCATCATAAAATCAGTATATTGTAATTAGAATCCAGCATTCACAGTGGTATTTGAACTTAATCTTCTAATTATGCTAGTGAGAATATGAAAATGAATACTGTGTGGCTTTGTTTAAAGGCAGCTGTACACTGAACTTCAAATTATCTCAGTAAAACTCACATTTGACAGATCAAAGACAGACAAACAAATATGTTCAGTCATGCTGCTTTATGTTGTAAACAATAAAGTGATGTCTAAAATTTCTGACAGCAAAAGGACACGATAATGCTGTTTTGCACACAGAACTTGGAGCATGCACAAATACAAACAGATCAGTATCACCATGTTTATTCTGATCATCGGAATTCTCCATATGACCTGAAAATATTGCTTTATCTTTTCAGTCTTCCAGGATAAATATTTCCAGCACTTTTACCTCATCATCAAGCTTTAGTTTATTTAAGCTCTTTTATTAATACCTTATATAGGGTGATTAAATTTTTTTAAATAATGTTAAAAACATATACTGGCAGCATTTGTCTTTACAGTTTTCTTTTCTTTACAGTACTGTTGTCATTTTTGGTGAAATGGCTACCAGTTTGAGTTTGGAGTTAAGAAGAACGGTTTGTGCATGGATGGTTTAAGCTCTAAGGCTTAAAAAGGGTTTTCATGTGCTATAGACAACCTCTTTAAAGACTGTGAAGGCATCCAGTTCAAAGTTATGAAACATCAAATGCATAATAAGGTTATACAGTGGGTATAGAAAAGAATCACCCCCCTTCAAAATAATCACATTTTGTTGCTTTTCAGCCTGAAATGAAGATGGACAGTTCTTGTTTTATCCAGCTTATCAGTGCAACTTATAACATCCACATGAAAGATATAACACCAACATGTCCAAAAAAAATAACAAATTAAAAAACAATCACTGAGTTGGAAAAAGGATCACCCCCCATTTTGTTGACCCACCTTTTGCTTTAATTACAGCCTTTAGTCTGTTGGGATATGTCTCTACTAACTTTGCACATCTAGACTTTGCAATATTTGCCCACTCTTTGCAGAACTGCTCAAGCTCAGTTAAATCTGATGGTGATCGTTTGTGGACTGCAGTCTTCAAGTCATTCCACAGATTTTCAATGGGGTTTAAGTCTGAGCTCTGACTAGGCCATGCAAGGACATTCACCTTTTTCTCCTTCAATCACTGTGTTGTCAGTTTTGCTGTGTGCTTTGGGTCATTGTCATGTTGGAAGGTAAACCTTCTTCCCATTGACAACTTTCTGGCAGAGGGCAGCAAATTTTCCTCAAGAATTTGATGGTATTTTGTCCCATCCATTTTCCTTCTATCCTTACAAGTGCTCCAGTCCCTGCTGCAGAGAAACACCCCCATAACAGGATATTACCACCTCCATGCTTTACTGTAGGAATGGTGTTATTTGGATGGTGAGCTGTATTGGATTTCCACCAGACATATCATTTGGTGTTGAGGCCAAATAATTCAATTTTAGTCTCATCTGACCTGAATTTTCAAGGTGCGTTTTGGCAAAGCTCAATCGTGAATGCATGTGGACTTTCTTGAGGAGTGGCTTTTTTCTTGCAACCCTCCCATACATGCCACATTTGTGGAGAATTTGTGATATTGTGGTCACGTGCACACAATGACCACTCTTTGTCATAAATTCCTGCAACTGCTTCAGAGTTGCTGTAGGCCTCTTGGTAGCCTCTCTGACCAGTTTCCTCCTGGCTCTTTTTGGAGTTTGGAGCGACGTCCTGATCCAGGGAGGGTCTGCGTTGTAGCAAATACCTTCCACTTCTTAATAATAGACTTCACTGTGCTTCTAGGCATTGATAAAGCATTTGAAATTTTTTTATATCCATCTCCTGACTTGTGCCTGTCCACAACTTTATCCCAGAGATGTTTTGACAGTGCCTTGCCAGCCATAGTTGATTGTTTGCTTCAGTTGCATTACCAAGGACTGAAATGCTCCAGGAAAGCTCTTTTCATGCTGAGCTAATCAAAATGACCACAGCTGATCACAGTTGAAAGTCAAATGGCTTTGTGTGCCATTGAGAAGGTGATTAGCTACACCTTATTGAGTTTACAAGTCATTTTTAGG
The DNA here is from genome assembly GCA_023630585.1 of Cranoglanis bouderius. NCBI lineage: Eukaryota > Metazoa > Chordata > Actinopteri > Siluriformes > Cranoglanididae > Cranoglanis > Cranoglanis bouderius. The sequence goes on from CM042561.1 coordinate 13,787,227, forward strand.
AGGGGGGTGATCCTTTTTCCAACTCAGTGATTCTGGTTTTTTATTATATATATACTTTTTCTGACATGTTGGTGTTATATCTTTCACTTGAATGTTATAAGTTGCACTGAGTAAATACATCTGGATAAAACAAAAACTGTATCCGTCTTCATTTCAGGCTGGAATGCAACAAAATGTGATCATTTTAAAGGGGGTGATTCTTTTCTATACCCACTGTATGTTAAATCAAATATTTTTTGTTACTCTGAGATAACATTTGGGCACAAACTGATAGCCTTAGAATATCAATAAAAACTATAAATAAATACATCTTTCCCCATTATGAAATGTAAACATGAGACAGGATATTTGCAGTGCACCATTTAAAAAGAAACTGGTAAAGAAAACTCATACACCCTGTATGTCTAAATACATTGTTTATATGTTTATTACTATATAATACCATTTACAGTCCCAAGGGGTCCAGATGGGTATTTGGAGTATTTCTTGCTCCCAGTGGCCCAACCCTTTAAGTGTTTACACTGAGTCAACTTTCACTTGGTTGTTGTTTGACATTAAAGCTGACGGCTTGCTTTTTATCCTGTCAACAGCATCGTTAGAGCTGTCTGGGTAGAACATCCTAGCAGTGCAAAATGAGATGATGATTTTTTTGTACTCTTGTCTAAAGTTCTGATTGAGCAGTCCATAGACAATGGCATTAAGGCAGCTGTTAAAGTAGGCCATGAAATAACTGAATACAAAAAGCCACTCCGGGATGAGAGGCGCTACCCGCTCAGGGTTCACAGCAACAGCCAGGCCGATAAAGTTGAGCGGTGCCCAACAGATGGCAAAAAGCACGAACACTACAAACATGGTGACAAAATTCCTCACTGTATGTGGTGTAAGCTTGGTTCGGAACTCAGGCTTGACACGTCTTCGCACCTGTATGACCAGAATCCAGATCCTCAGGTAGCAATAGGTGACGACCAATATGGGAAGGATGAAGTGGAAGAACACCACGGCAATGGTATAAGCCGAACTGGCTGACTGTGCAAACGTGCATGAGTACACCCGGGGGTCGTACTGCAGCGAGCCCACAAAGAAGTTCGGCACTATAGCAACAACGGTCAGGATCCAGATTAAGATGACATAGCACAGGGAGTTTTTGTCACTGTAGAGCTTGTCATACTTGAGGCTGTGACAAATGTAACAGTACCGGTTTATAGCAATGCCAGTGATGTTAAATATGGACCCAATGACACTTAATCCCATCAGAAAGCCACTGATTTGGCAATGTACAAAGCCCAGGTTCCATCCATTGTTGAAAATAGACATCAGCACCAGTGGGTAGGGATAAACTGCCACCACTAGGTCTGCTACTGCCAGGCTCACCACAAATATGTTCCCTGCAAAACAAATATAGTGTAGTTTCAGGCCTGATTTGTCATTCATATGAGAATGAGAAATTGAGGTAAGTGTGGAAAATCATTTTGACTATGAAATATTTGGAGAAAAAAGTGAAATATACAGTAAAACAGCAAAATAGAATACAATACATACAGTACATTTAAACAGACTGTCAATATTTTCCAAAGCCTTTGCACAAAGATACAAATATTTTTATTACACACCCATCGCAGGGCACAATCGCACACACATTCACACACTACAGAAAATTTTTGGAAACACCAATCAGCCTACAATGCATGTCTTTTGAATGGGGGAGGAAACCGGAGTACCCAAAGGAAACCCTGAAGCACAGGGAAAACATGTAAACTCCGCACACACAGGGTGAAGGCGGGAATCGAACCCCCCAACCGCGGATGTGCAAGGCAAACATGCTAACCGCTAAGCCAGTATAGTTATACATTTTTGTCTTACTTTACCTTGTGGTCACAAAGAACATTATAATGATTTAACACTAATAAAGAATCTGAGCTACAGTGAGGGAAAAAAGTATTTGATCCCCTGCTGATTTTGTACGTTTGCCCACTGTCAAATAAATGATCAGTCTATAATTTTAATGGTAGGTGTATTTTAACAGTGAGACAGAATAACAAAAAAAAAAAAAAATCCAGAAAAACGCATTTCAAAAAAGTTATAAATTGATTTGCATTTTGAAACAAGTATTTGATGCCCTATCAATCAGCAAGATTTCTGGCTCCCAGGTGTCTTTTACACAGATGTCTTTTACACAGGTAACGAGCTGAGATTAGGAGGACTCTCTTAAAGGGAGTGCTCCTAATCTCAGCTTGTGACCTGTATAAAAGACACCTGTCCACAAAAGCAATCAATCAATCAGATTCCAAACTCTCCACCATGGCCAAGACCAAAGAGCTGTCCAAGGATGTCAGGGACAAGATTGTAGACCTACACAAGGCTGGAATGGGCTACAAGACCATCGCCAAGCAGCTTGGTGAGAAGGTGACAACAGTTGGTGCGATTATTCGCAAATGGAAAAAACACAAAATAACTGTCAGTCTGGGGCTCCATGCAAGATCTCACCTCATGGAGTTTCAATGATCATGAGAACGGTGAGGAATCAGCCCAGAACTACACGGGAGGATCTTGTTAATGATCTCAAGGCAGCTGGGACTATAGTCACCAAGAAAACAATTGGTAACACACTACGCCGTGAAGGACTGAAATCCTGCAGTGCCCGCAAGGTCCCCCTGCTCAAGAAAGCACATGTACAGGCCTGTCTGAAGTTTGCCAATGAACATCTGAATGATTCAGAGGAGAACTGGGTGAAAGTGTTGTGGTCAAATGAGACCAAAATCGAGTTCTTTGGCATCAACTCAACTCACCATGTTTGGAGGAGGAGGAATGCTGCCTATGACCCCAAGAACACCATCCCCACCATCAAACATGGAGGTGGAAACATTATTCTTTGGGGGTGTTTTTCTGCTAAGGGGACGGGACAACTGCACCGCATCAAAGGGACGATGGACGGGGCCATGTACCGTCAAATCTTGGGTGAGAACCTCCTTCCCTCAGCCAGGGCATTGAAAATGACCTTAATGACTTGGAGAGGATCTGCAAAGAGGAGTGGGACAAAATCCCTCCTGAGATGTGTGCAAACCTGGTGGCCAACTACAAGAAATGTCTGACCTCTGTGATTGCCAACAAGGGTTTTGCCACCAAGTACTAAGTCGAAGGGGTCAAATACTTATTTCACTCATCAGCAAATCAATTTATAACTTTTTTGAAATGCGTTTTTCTGGATTTTTTTGTTGTTATTCTGTCTCTCACTGTTAAAATACACCTACCATTAAAATTATAGACTGATCATTTCTTTGTCAGTGGGCAAACGTACAAAATCAGCAGGGGATCAAATACTTTTTTCCCTCACTGTACAAATGCAAAACCTAACTAGGAACATAAATGAATAAATAAAACAAAACAGAAAAATGTTGGTTGAAATTTTAGGAAAAACGTTTGAAAAAAAATTTTTTAAAAAAAAGCAAAAAACAGAAGAGAGAAAACAAGGAAAAGAGAGACTAAAAGGGGCCATATAAATTGTGACTATATGAGCCACAAAAAGCTAGCAGAAAAATTTGCTTCCTGCCTGACATCTTTCAAAACTCAAGGTTAAGACTTGTTATAGATGTCTTTTTCATCAATGATGCCAATGTATTTTAATAGAATGACCTTCACCACTTTTAATTAAGTCATACCTTTCCTAAGTCTGTCAGCTGCTTTCTCTATTAAAAGCATTTGGGTTGCACCTGCTTTTGTCATGTGATGTTTCATTCTCCTTTGAGGAACGTTCTGAACTTCGGGGCCCGTCTCTGGAGAGAGTTGTGATATGGTTCATTTAGTAGCATAGTAGTGCTCTTTCTGTTAGATTTTTCACTCTCACTGCACTTAAAATGTATTCAACAATTTTAACTAATTTTAAATCCCTTTAAAACCCCCTTATTTTTTGCATCAATCAGTTAACTCAGATGTGCTACTTGCAAGACTGAGAAGTGTGTAGCATGACCTGAGCAATAGTGACATGGAACCCTTTCTCCCATCTGTCTTCCCTCATTAGCACTAAGCCTGCGTGACTTTGTCCTCTGCGTGCGGCATCTTATTGCCGGGAGGCACAGGGGGAACACAAGCGTTCAAGTACTTCAAAATATCATTCATGGTTTTTCACTAGTTCAAGGCACCCATGTGGCTTTCTTTCGATAGGAAGAAAAAATATTTTTACATGCTGGGTTTTTAAGCATTGAGCTGTGGTGTTTTAAACGTTGATTGAACTAAGGCTTGTTCATATATATAAAAAAAATAAACCCTAGCAGATTAGATGGTATGAGTCCTGGTATGGTAAGGTTTTATGTATATGCATTCATGACAGTGGATTTAGCTTGATGCTAGAAGCAATTATTAGAGCAGAAGAACAGAACAGTGGCTCAAAAATTATTCTCTGATTTCTGAAGCACTTCTGCTTTTGGGCTGATGTGTTCTCTCTTCAGCCAGAGGGATGGACAGCCTAGAACAGCCAAAAGGTCCTCAGTGTGCCCCTGGATCCTTTCTGTGGACATCATCTCCATCTTGTGAAGGAGTGACTGAGCACAACTACCGTCTGTTACTTGCCTATGAACCGTTTTAAAAAGCATAATGTAAGTAGTGTATAAGGCAAAGACTTGACCCTGGCCATGAGTAATTGTAAATAAACTGCTATTTATTACATTATTGGATGATGCCACCCATTTCCACACAAATAACAGGTTCCTTTCATTCTTAAAGCAGTCCCTCCAGGATTTTGCAACTTTTCAATTGCATAAATTAACGCAAAATCAAGCCAATATTCCAATATTGCAGACTCCAATATTTGGAGGAGCTTGCAATTTTTCAAAATTACAGCAGATTTTTTGCAGAATTGGGCCAAGATGCATCATGTGACGTCATCACAACACGCATTCAGCCAACTCAAAGCATGAGTACAGCTACAATGCTTCATTTACCAACAAACATCACTGCGAAAGACCGTGCAAACCAATTTTGTGCAATTGCAATTTCGCAAAAAAGCACGAAAACTCAGCAAATTGCACATTTTGAAAAAAGCCGCAGTAAAATCAAGCATTTTTGGCAGCAAATCTGCTAATCCTGCATAGACAGTTAAAGACACTGTCATTTAAATTGCATTGGGAAAAGACTGCATAGATGCCAATTGCATTTTCCTAAATTGGTCAAAATTATCCTACATTTTCAGCTTTTTAAAAGTGAAAGTTCAGCTTTTTTATAGCACTCGCAAAACATGCAAAAATCAGACATTTTCCAGTATAACAGATCAACATTTAAGTTCAATATACTGTATATCATATAGTTTTGCCATAAATGGGACACTAAGGAAACTGTCACATCTTAATATTTACATTGAAGTAGTTAAAAAGGGTTAAATATGGTTAGGCCTTAATTCTGAACAATGCTAATTAGTCACCTATCATTATACTGTCACTTTTATCTTTTACACTTGAGTGCAACACTCACATGTGTTATAATGGCTTTTTGGCAGCAATGCTAAATGTTAAAGCTGCAGTATTGAACTTTTTTGGTCAAAAATGAACAAAAATCAATTATTGAGCAACTACATAAAAAGTATTCAAAACTTACCTTACCCTGATCCTTACCTTACCATGATTCGCAATGGTAAGCTTAAAATAATGATTTATAATTTGAGCTTTCAGGTCGGATTTCGTGGGAAATGTCTTTGTATGGTTACGTCATCTCCATAAACAAAGAAGAAGACCCGGCTGCTATATCACGTGTGTGGGTGCTGAGGATGGTGGAGTGTTTGTAGCTTTGTGTTCTTACAACAGTTGCTTAGAATTTAACCTTGTCATCTAGATGGCTGCTTTTAATCTGGATAGTTCTAAACGCAATCATCATTGACATCTGGAGATTCAGCTGTTGTCAAAACCAAGAAATCTCGACCTGCGGAGATCCTCCAGTCAAAATGGGAATGCGAGCCCGTGCTAAAACGAGAATAAATACCGGCATAGCTTTTGAGAGGTGGCGACTACTCCGAGATCTGAAGGGATTGAAGACTGACGCAGAGATGGCTTTTTTTCTGATTAACAGGTTCGCTTGATTCAGCTAGGTATTGAGTTTCCTATGTTGTTGCTTTTTTTTTGTTTGTTTTGCTATGGTTAGTGTGGTAAATTGCACTTATTTTCTGCTAGCTATGAGAGAGAGCAACTCACCTCTACTCCAAGAAAACCGTATCCACCACCACCTCCGTTGTCAAGTATTGGAGCTAATATACAACGCATACAAATAGCTCAAACCATCAGATTCATCCGCTCAGAGAAGCAGAGCCAAAGCACAACCCACATAAAAAAAAAAAAAACTCCGAGTAACTTTTATGTTTCAAACAGTGATGGCGATAGAGAGGCAAAAGTTCAGTACTGCAGCTTTAAGATGCCAATTTCTTTCTTGCTGAATTTACAATATACTTTTAGAAATTGTCTTTGACCAGGGCCTGTAACTTTAATTTTCTAGCCAATTTTACACTGGACAGGCCATTCTCCTCATTGTTTGACATGCTGAGCATACTGCAATTCTTTTCTGCTCTTTCTGTAAAAAGTGATTGTTTAAGTTACCCCAAATTTCTCGACAGTGTGAGCAAAGACAATGTAGAATTTCACATCTTATTATTTTAATAGAACACAAAATGAACAATATTAGGTTCTTATTTAACACAGTTTATAGATTAAGAGTACTCTATCCTCTAATAACAATAACCCAGGAGACATATGTAATACAAACACATCTCAATGAGTTCACTCTTATTGGGTAAAACAAGTTCTACATGTTAATGCTCTCTAATGCACTTGACTCAATACATCTGGACCCTGGACTACACTCCACTAGCAATGGCATTGTTTAATTCATCAGGGTCATGACTATTAAACTATCAGTCCTAGAATGTCACTATTAAATTTAAAAATGTTAAGTTACCTCTGTGCTTGTCACATTTCAGATGCTTATCTAAAGCCAGGTTTACACTATATGATTTTTAGCCAGATTTTGCTGTCACAGACAAAAATTACACATCATAAAAGAATTCTTTGGTCATGAGAAAACTGAGGTCTTAGGACGTAAAATGTGACATGCTCACCAGCAGCCAATTTAATGCTACTGTGATAACAGTCAGCCGATGATATAGTTATGGCAGGTTGCACAATTTTTTATTAAAAATGTCAGATGTAGCAGTGTGATGCTGCTCGCCTAAAATCAGTAGGACAGCATAGGATTATGCGAAATTCAGGGGCAGCTACAAATACAGTCCAGTGTCCAATGTTTCTGTTTTTTCTGACCCCATTTTCTGGATGAGCATGGATCACACGGATTGATGATGTAAGCAAAATGCAGTAAATTTCTGGATTGTATAATCTGATATGGCGAGCATGTTATCACACTAGCTGTTAGAGAATTTGGCCAAGACTTTATTGGGATCATCTTGTACAATGTGCACCCAACCCTGCCACCATAGCCCAGACATGTGAAGAATACAAGAGATTGTTGTCTCATGCAGGGAGTGACCATTACTTGCCAGATATTCCTGCAGCTCATCTAATGCTGCCGTTGGTCTCTTTGCAGCCTTCCTGATTAACTTTTCTTCTTGTCCTTTCGTCAGTTTTGGAGAGCCATCCTGTTCTTGTTGATGTCATTGTGGTGCCCCGTTTTCTTGACTTGTTGAGGATGGCCTTCATGGTGTTCCATGGTACATCTAATGTTTTGGAAATTCTTTTGATCTCCTGATCGGTTGTAAAGTAATATACAGTAATTAAATGATTGTACAATCTGGTCTTATTTAACAGCCTACCACTGACAGTACATACTGTTTGTGTTCATAGATCTTTTTCTTTTTTTTACTAATAGAAGAAAAATTATTGACGGATTTTATAGAATTATAAGTTTACAATAGGAAATGTTGGTATATTTGTCATATTATATATATATATATATATATATATATATATATATATATATATATATATATATATATATATATATATATATATATAGAGAGAGAGAGAGAGAGAGAGAGAGAGAGAGAGAGAGAGAGAGAGAGAGAGAGAATATAAAAATATATGCATATAAAGACTTGCAATTGGGTGTATGTGCCCTCCCGCCCCCCAGTCAAGTCCACAAAAAATATCAGACAAATTCAAAATGGATAGGCATCAGCTAAGCGGTTGTGCGAAACACAAACTAAAAAAAGATAAACTATCACGGCACATAGCCACCATTCACAATGTACCCGCAATCGCAAGTTTTTTTCTTCAGATTTAGAAAAAAACTTTGAGGATTTAATTAACGACTTTGCATGCACAAAGTCAAGAAAGATGATATTCTGCTGAGATTAAGGCTTATTTACCATTATTTCTGGGCAAATATGTGATGCTATTGTTGAATCAATATTTGAGGAATGGTTTTCTCTTTTAACAGGTTGCTCAGTTAGTGATGCTTGTAAAGTCAGTGTAAGTTTCACTGTTTGTGTTTCGCTGTGTTGTGCTGTGCGTCTCTATAATGCTGAATTCAGCTGTTGATATGGTTGCTTGCAACAGTCTTTCTTGGGCTTGCCTTATGTGCGCAATGGGTTTTTTTTTTAGACATAGTCTACAATGGTTTTGCATGTAGTCTTCATACAGGCCATTTATGATGGAAATTGGATATGATGATGGATATTTAGCATGACATGTTGCATTGGTATGTGAGTTGCATTCGGATTTGAGCATCAGTAAGGGCTAGAATGGCATCTATCTATGGTGTCAGGTTTTTTTTGGTTGGGTCTTACATTTTTCTGTAGTATGTGTGGTGAGCCTGTACTTTAGCTAAAAGTTCATGCAAATATATTTATAGTCTTTATAGCCATAGTAAATTTAACTTTTTACATGTAAAGTGGGAGGACAGGAGGCCCTTCAAGTGTGGTCACCCTAGGGCACCACACTGTGTTAATCCGGGCCTGCAGTCAACTGATCTCTGTGCTCACGTTAGTGGGAAAATAATTACTGATTCATTTAGTCAGTTTTGTTCTGTTGTCCACATTTCTTGCTATTAATGTTATGCAATTTAAACATGCTCGAATTTAGTGGACTGCCATCTGTGTGTACAGTGTGTGTAAGTGTTCTTCTGTTTTGATGAAGATGAAGCAGGTGCATTTGGACAGCCGCTATCTGATCACAAAACGAATTCAGTTTCACTGTGGCATGAATCTCTCCAAAATCCTAATCAAATCAGGAGAAAATCACACTTAGCTAGCAAGGTTTTAGATATCTGTTTGGCAGACTCACTGTTTTTAACCACTGTTTGTTAAATTGACTTCTTACCCAAAGTGACCTTTGCAGGAAGACCAGGCAAGGTTAAAAAATAACAAATAAATACATTTCCACATCGTTTTGTTAAATACACTCATGTTTGATCAATGTAGGTATTGCAAAGTATATTATTAGAAGAAAAGCTCAGTTGTGGTCAAAACCATTTTTTTGGCTGTTTTCCAGAATTTAGTCTGAGCACTGACAGGTTTTTACTGACAGTCACACTTAAAAGACATTATAAGCTGCTTTTGATCATTTCACATTTAAAAAAAAAAATTTATTATTATTTCTTTATATTGCGAGATGGACTTTTTAAAAACTCATTCCTATCTGAGTGCCATTTTATTTTAACTTTGATTTCAAATTAGCTCGGGATTTGGAAGGCTTTGTGACACCAACTTCAATTTTGGTAAGAGCCAGTAACCTAATCCTGTCCCCCAACTGTGTATTTCAGTCAATGTGAACTGATAGATAAAATCTTACCAGTAATTGTGATTTGGTCATGTGGATTTTCATCTGTGGCAATTGTGACAATTAGAGAGCCATGACAATAACAAACAACATGAAATTGTCTTTGTAGAAATTAAGACCTATGCAAATCCTTTTCAGAATTGAAAAGTGACATTTCATTTTTAGTGCACTTTCATAGCAATGTGTTTCGAGATAGCTTCACCAAAAAGGTCATACATAGAAGGAAGAATTTTTGCACGTCTACTTATTTTATAGGCCATCATTTCAACTCTTGTCTTTTCTAGCATCTCAAATCTCAGGCAAATTTAAACCAGCCACTGGAAAAAGAATCATATGAGCTCTGGAATACATGTGCTGGGTTCAGCAAAAGAAAGTTCCTTGGTCCTTAGTCTTAGCACTTTCTAGCAGAGTCAGGACCTTTTCCCATAAGGTAGAGTACAAGATGTTAACAAGTAGCACATCAACAGACCAGAATATCTCAGTGCACAGAACCACAATATATGACTTGACTTCAGCAAGAGTTTTTTTCTTTAACTATGAAAGAAAGCCAAAGGCAAGCCACAGGGCAGGACAGAAAGAAATGAGGACATGAACATGAACTATGTTGCTTCTTATATAATTAATTATTTGCTTGCATTTTAATGCACTTAAGTACAGTTATTAAATGATCAGAATGATCACAAATATCTGCACTAATTGGCTCATTAACCAAATTAAGTAATCAGTGTAATTTGAAATAAAGTGTGCACAAGGGAATATTCTGACTCTTATCCCAACTAAGTAAAGTCCACTAAACTAAGTTTTCCTTCTATAATACAGACTGCATAATGTGCTGCAAAGTTCCCCTTGAATGAACAATGGGCTTCACTTAATAAAACTGCCTCAGGCTTACAAGCCATGTCAGAGTCATTAAGTGAGAATAAAACAGTGAGAGAACAAGAGTAAGAGAAATACAGTGTGCCAGAGAGTTTCAAAAATAATTACAGAAGCAAATTTCTTTGAAAAAATCATTAGACTTCACCCAGGACAGCATACGTTCTACAATCTGCCGACACACAAAGCCTTCTATGGTGATGAACCTCATATTTAACTACTGAGTTGTATTGGCTTTAGGTTGCTGCAGGGAATGCTGAGTGTGTTTAAATCAGCGCTACAGGCCAGGAGGGTGTACTTGCTCTGAATAATCCAAACAGACAGTGATGTCACAGGGGATTGAGTCTTTCCGGTTGAATTGGTATATCTGTGTCGAGGGAGAGGGAAAACTGCTGTGTTCCACAACTGAAGAAAAATGCACAGTAAATTATTTGTATGCATTTTTTTTGCTTGTCAAACATGCATACATGTGTCTGTGTATCTGTGTGTATGACTGTACTTTATGGTCTGTGTTGAACGTGTGGTATGATTATTTGAAACGGGCACGCCATTATAAATTCCCAGTGTGTCAGACAACTATACATTAGGCCATGGGACATCTCCTCACTAGAGAGAAGCATAATGAAGTACATCGTAGGAGGGTAATAGAACAATTAGTGGGTTAACCGTGACCCACTAATCAGAGTAGGCATTGCACTGCACCCATTGGGAGGTCACACTGCAGAATGCATTCCAAAAAAGGTTCCCTTTGTGCACTAACACAGAAAAGCAATTATTCTGTTAAATCTGTTTATGTGGTAGGTTGGGACTGCATGTCCAGACATACAGTACTGTGCAAATGTTTTAGGCACATGCAAAGAAATGCTGTAGAGCAAAGATGCCTTCAAAATAATGAAATTAAATGTTTCTACATTAAAAATAAATAAATAAATACCACAGAGCAGTAAACAGCACTAAATGAAACAAAGTCAATATTTGGTGTGACAAACAAATACAAATAAAATAGTAGTCCCTGGTACAATGTGTGCAGTTTTATAAAGAAATGAGCTGGTAAGTTTTATTGAGCATCTTGCAGAACCAGACACAGTTCTTCTGGAGACTTTGACTTTCTCACCTGCTTCTTATTTTTGCAGCAAAACCCAACAGCCTTCATCGTGTTTTTTTGTCTGAAAAGTGTCTCTTATGTAATATGCTGCTTTCTTTAATGACATATAGACATTATTCTGTAACATTTAATTTTGTGCTATAAAACTAATGTTTGGGAATCTAAAATGTTTTTGTACTGACTTGATAATGTAATTATTTAATAATGTAATTTATAAAATAAAAAAATCTATAACAAAGTTTGTACTAAAAAAAATATAGTGCCTAAAACTTTTGCACAGTACTGTAAATAACACTACATGGTAAACAACACACTAAGATGTCATTCATGCATTAAATACATTTTCAGTGGCGTCAGTTTTGCATGGAAATGATTCCACTCTGCTCCCCTCAGTCTTTCATTTACACACACACACACACACACACACACACACACACACACACACACTCAAATCATGTAAGGAAGATAATAAACATTACAGCCAAAATTTCATTTAAGTAATCTATGTTCTGAAGGTTTACCTTTGTGCTATTAAGTTTTACAGTACAGCACCAGCATACGGTGTTCTCTCTACTGGCATATGATAGTGACATATGGGACAGTATGTCACTGGCGATAAGCACTCTGTCCACTTGTGGGAGAGTAACTGGCTATTTCAGTTCTGTTTGATATTGAGCCAATTACCTGAAGCCTCTAAGCCGTGGGTTGTGTCTCCGAAACAATACAATAAAACGAAATGAAATGTGACAGTAAAAAATCCTGTTTGACGTAAATGAAAATACAAAGGAGCAACACTACGCAGTTGCTTCCTAGTGTTTCTGTCAAATTTACGTGTTTAAAAAAAAATTGTCTGTTATATTTAAAATATAATGTCATCCTCTGTTAATAAAAGGACTTTCACTGTACTTGGGATATAAAGCAGCCTACGTTTTTAATGTACTTTGAATACAATGTATATTTGCTTTGGTGAATTTTGGATATATAGAAACATATATAGAGCATATAACTATTTCAATGGCTGTCACATTAGTCCTGTGTCTTGCGAACGATTGCCTGTTCTTTGGTCTTTGGCAAGTCTTTGGTACAAAAGGCACCGTTAATATTTAAAGTGGCACTGTCAGAGACCTCTGATCACAGCCACAGCTTCACCACTTGCCCCAGGGTGAATTCCATCACTTCCTCATATAAACAAGGAATATTAACTGTCTCTTTTGTACTCTCTGATCCTACTCATAATCTCCCTATACTCTGTGTCTGGTATGCAATAATATATATATATATATATATATATATATATATATATATATATATATATATATATATATATATATATATATATATATATATAAAATAAAATTTTTAAAAAAAGACTATAGACAATATTTTAAAGAGCATTTGTTGTATCTTTGTGAAACTGTTTATAAAATATATGCGAATTATGGACTGTCATAGCCTACATGCAAGTTGCGCGTGAAGAATGCTGTGTGCGCATGTGGTGATGTTTGGAAATGTGGGCATCCTGGAAGAAGAGGCTTACCTGCGTTTCTGAGCTTCTTATTCCTGTACACGGAGATAATAACCAGCAGGTTGCCCAGTATGTCGACCACGATGGTGAAGATGAGCACGCTCCCCAGAGTGCAGGAAAGCCACGGAGGACGGCTGAGTGTGAGCTCATGAGGGGGCAGCGAGGAAATGTTCGATAATCTGCTGCCATTTGTGTTCATTTTAAACCACACTTTTCAGTCCTCAGCATCACTCACAGGTGTTGGCGCCATTGCAAAACTTTTCGAGTAGTCTGTACTTTGGGTTGCGTAAAAAGAGCAGGATTGAGGCTCCTTGCGTCTGGCGCGTCGGTCGCGAGGCAGCACGTGCGCGCGCACTTTTATAGCTTTGGAGCGAATTCACATTTGATAATTCGGGCGGCGAGTTCAATTCTCTCTTAATGCCGTGACTCGTCAATGTGTAGAAACGCTGCCCCGCCGTGGAAGAGAACAGAACATTCAATTTTTATTATTTTTTAAAATTATTATTATTATTATTATTTTTTTTTTTTTTTCCCTGACGCACAACCTCATACACGTGTAAGAGTCATTCACTTCTGCACGCGCTCATTCATTGTTTTGGTGCCCATTCATGATTTATTTTATGTAAAATGAAATTCCTTCACAAACTGTAACTAGAATGGCTTTAGTGGAAATACATGGGGTGCATTCAGGTAATGTTGGCCATCAGGTAAAGTGTGACAAATAAGTTTTTTGAACTGTGTGTGCTATATAAAAAAGCATCCAACAAGCATTTACCAAAGCTGTGCTTGAATCCATGCTACTTCTCATGAAACATTTGTCACTGGTTTTCTATCAGAAGAAAAAAAAATTTCAAATGACAAATCATATTCTACTTCCAAAGCATAAGGCTGTTAATAGGGTTTGGAAAATACTTGAGTAAGTTGTACTTTGTTACTACACTTAAGTATTGATTTGTGCGGTTTATATTTTACGTAGACATTCAAAGTAGCCTACTTACATATTACAGACATTTGCATTTATTCATTTAGCAGACTATCCAAAGTGACTTACAAATGAGGAAATACAAGCAGAGCAATATATCAAGCAGAGAACAATACAAGTAGTGCTACCAGACAAGAATTTTTAATTGAGTGCTAGAGGAGCAAAGTGCACAGAGTAGTGGTGTAAGAGCCAGTGTAGGTGCAGAATTTTTTTTATTATTATTATTATTTATTTATTTATTTATTTATTCATTTATTTTTTATGGGTGGACAAGGAGACGAGTTAGGGGTTAGTTAAATGTTCACGGAAGAGATGGGTCTTTAACCATTTTTTGAAGATAGTGACGGATTCTGCTGTCCAGATTCAGGTTGGAAGTTCATTCCACCACTAAGGGACAGTCAGTTTGAAGGTTCTGGAAAGGGACCTTGTACCTCGCTGAGTCAGCACTACCAGGCATCGGTCAAACCTCAAAGATCTCTTCTTCATCAGTATCCTGGGCTCAGGAATCCAGGTGCATCTGTGAAAATCACCACTTAACATTTACACAAGTTATGTATAGCCCAAGAGTTTACATTTAATTGTGGAGCATTTAAGGGCACTTGAACAAGAAGAAATATATTTTTGTGTCAGATAATTCATTAAGAATGCAGCCAAACAGTTATTGACATTAAGGTTGACCCTGCTAGCATCGCACATTAATATTGGATTTCATTACTCTGTACATTTCTAACACTGCCTCGAGTGTATCCTGGGCTCCCATACATTTTATTTGCATTTTATTTTAAAGCATCAAAATCTATTTTGATTTGTACTTGTAAAATGTTATTTTGCTTCTGTGCAAAAGTGTTTTGTTTCACTGTCCCACATTACCTGAACATATTAGATATAGTGGAAAGGTACACTGTAATCAATTCCTGTCGTTTCTACAGTAAAACAGTGATCACAATGGTTTAGTACTTGTTTAAATACATGTGTTTTGCTGTCAGATACAACAGCCTGTATACAGTGGTGCTTGAATGTTCATGTGAGGAAACCCACCAACATCCCAGAGTTGAAACTGTTCTGTACTGAGGAACGGGCTAAAATTCCTCCAAGCCGAAGTGCAGGACTGATCAACAGTTACCGGAAATGTTTAGTTTCAGTTATTGCTGCGCAAAGGGGTCAAACCAGGTACTGAAAGCAAAGGTTCACATACTTTTGTCATTCACAGATATGTAATATTGGATCATTTTCCTCATTAAAAAAGTGACTCACTCACTCACTCACTCACACCTGATCATCTGTCATCCCATTGATTAAAAAACACCAGACTCTAATTTCACCTTCAAAGTAACTGCTAATCGTAGATTTTCACATACTTTTGCCACTCACAGATATGTAATATTAGATAATTTTCCTTAATAAATAAATTACGAAGTATAATATTTTGGTCTCATTTGTTTAATTGGTTTCTCTTTATCGTCTTTGAGGAATTGTGTGAAAATCTGATGATGTTTTAGGTTGTATTTATGCAGAAATATATAAAATTCTAAAGCATTCACAAACTTTCAAGCAGCACTGTATGAGAGTCCCAAAAGACCAACAGGCCACGGCTGACTAGTTGTCTGATGATTGGGAATGAAGCAATGCCAGGGGTTTGTGCTCTGGATGTGATTTGACCAGGATGTAACACTACTGAAGAGTTCATTGTTACTCTAAAGCAATGTAACAATCATATGATTTTTACACATGCTTTGGTTGATTTAGTCAGTTTTTCTAGGTTTGTGATTGACAATTTGCAGGTACTGACACTCTTTGGGTCCTCATGTTGAGAGAAAACAACTCCAGGTGTAATTCAGTATCTTAGACCTACGGTGGTGCTTGAAAGTTTGTGAACCCTTTAGAATTTTCCATATATCTGCATAACTATGACCTAAAACATCATCAGATCCTAAAGTCCTAAAAGGAGACAAAGAGAACCCACTTGAACAAATTAAACAAAAATATTATACTTCATCATTTATTTATTACATATATTACATATCTTTGAGTGGCAAAAGTATGTGAAACTCTAGGATTAGCAATTTGAAGCTGAAATTAGAGTCAGGTGATTTCAATCAATGGGATGACAATCAGGTGTGAGTGAGCACCCTGTTTAAATTAAAAGAACAAGGATCTATCAGAGTCTGATCTTCACAACACGTTTGTGGAAATGTATCATGGCACAAACAAAGGAGATTTCTGAGACCTCAGGGAAAAAAAAAAAAGAGTTGTTGATGTTCATCAGGCTGGAAAAGGTTACAAAACCATATCTAAAGAGTTTGGACTCCACCAATCCACAGTCAGACAGATTATGTACAAATGGAGGAAATTCAACTAAAGGCCTCTCATATTGGCTAATGTTAATGTCCACCATCAGGAGAACACTGAATAACAATGGTGTGCATGGCAAAGTGGCAAGGAGAAAACTGCTCTCCAAAAAGAACATTGCTGCCCTTCTGCAGTTTGCTAAAGATAATGTAGACAAGCCAGAAGTTTATTGGAAAAATGTTTTGTGGACGGATGGGAGCATAACAGAATTTTTGGTTTAAATGAGAAGAGTTATGTTTGGAGAAAGGTATATACTGCATTCCAGCATAAGAATCTTATCCCATCTTTGAAACATGGTGGTGGCAGTATCATGTTTTGGGCCTGTTTTGCTGCATCTGAATTATATCAACGAATTCTAAAGGAAAATGTCAGGACATCTGTCCATGATCGGAATCTTAAGAGATAGTGGGTCATGCAGCAAGACAACGACCCTAAGCACACAAGTCGTTCTACCAAATAATGGTTAAAGAAGAATAAAGTTAATGTTTTGGAATGGCCAAGCCAAAGTCCTGACCTTAATCCAATAGAAATCTTGTTATTCTGAAAGCAAAGGTTCACATACTTTTGCCCCTCATAGATATGTAATATTGGATATTATCTCAATATTCTCATATTATCTCAATATATGTAATAATATGTAATAATATCTCATTTGTTTAATTGGGTGCTCTTTATCTACTTTTAGGATCTGATGAAGTTTTAGGTCATATTTATGCAGATTTATAGAAAATTCTAAAGGATTCACAAACTTTCAAGCACCACTATACAACCAGCATTTTAGCTATTTCACTGCAGTATTCAGATTTTCTTTTCAGTTTGTTATTCTCTTTATGCCTATTTACAGGAATGTATGTGCATTTGTGAAAATCACCACATCACTTAACATTTAGTTTAGTCATGTATAGCCCAAGAGTTTATATTTAATTGTGGAGCATTTAACGACACCTGAACAAGAAGAAATGTAATCTTATCTGAACTGAAACAGATTAATGAGGTAGAGCTCAGGGAGACAATATAATTAAGAAAAATTCAATATATTTTTGCATCACATAATTAATCAAGAATGCAGCCTTTAAACAGTTATTGGCATTAAGGCTGACCCTGCTATCATCGCACATTAATATTGGATTTCATTACACTGTACATACCTAACACTGCCTTCAAGAGACAGACCAAATAAAGTGTCTCATTAGCATTATGTTTTGTGTCCAATTAACAGCACACAGCTGCCAAAAAAAAAAAAAATCTAAGTGTAATTTGAGTGTTACCTATTTTACAGTGTTAGAAATACTCTGGTAGCAGACGGCAGTCTAAATAATACAGAAACTCATAAGCTGGTGCTAGCTCATTTCCCAACAATGTCTTTGTTATTAAAGAATTAAATCAGTGGATATGTCAATATTTTCTTGATATTTTATATTTCAGTAGATAACCTTCACAAAAATAAATATTAAAGTCCAATTGTGATTAACTCTTCAAAAGATAAAAGATACACTTTGTTAACCCTGAAACACAGAAACACTTCTAATTCTGTTTGGCATTTGGATGAACGTGAGCATGCATAAACTATATATTTTCAGCCATGAATCATAATAAATCTATACTGGAACTGACAGAACTCAAGTTAATTACAATGCATCAGGAGCCACTGAAAGGGGTCGTTCTGGTTGCACCTAAAGCTACAACAACACTGATTTACATTAGTTTGGCCCAGAGTTAAGAGCATGGATAAACCAAGCTCAGCAGCATGGAGTAGAACAGGAAAATCGAAAAGTAACAGGGTCCTAGAACAGACATTTCAGTCCCAGGGCACAAGACTGGATGAGCAGATGTATGAGGGTCGTCACGCAATGGGGACTCAGCCACTGAAGAAGGACTGAAATATCTGGAAAAATAGATGGAACTAGTCTTGCATGGCTAAAAAGAGAGGACGAGAAGAAGCAGGTTATAAAAGGTTACGCTAATTGAGCCCTACAGACTCCTATGTTTAATTTCCCTGTTTTAATAAAGAAAGAAAATGTGTGGCTGTATTAAATCACTGTCTTATCATGGCTATAGCAGAGATAAGAGGTTACTGACATTGAGATGGGAATGAAGTTAGCATACAAATGTCAAACATTTATTGAAAGATTGGGCATATTCAATTGCAGGTGATGTTAATAAAAGTTTTCAGTCATAATGTATTTTTAAAGACTATGGTTGAACATGCTACAAAAAATAGAAGAAAAAAAAAAAACAGTGGATTTACAAAACTACAAACCTAACTTTGTGTTTTGATTCTTGAAGACTGCCCCTCTTTGATGCCAAATACTGTAATTTCACAGAGGGACATAATGAGATTTCACAGAGAGATATGATGCATTTTATTGCCTTGTAGTTGACAAGAGTAAGGAGACTACACATGACAAAGAGTAGTGATAAACAATGCTATCACACAATGCTATCACATTTAAGATGTTCAATTGAACCTGCATGTTAGGCAGGATGAAGGTGTCAATTGTAATGTGGCAAAGGTCACCCCTTCTAACCACCAGGGATGGTGAGCTCAGTGAGACAGTTTACTGCAAATACTGTACCATATGCGACTAGCATTACTAAATAGCATCTGTGATTGCTTGTCTTTACATACTTTCAGAACCTTACAGTGGATATAAAAGTCTACACACCCCTGGAAAATGGCAGGTTTTTTTGTGATTAAAAAATTAAACCAAGATAAATCATGTCAGACCTTTTTCCACCTTTTATGTGATATAGCAAACAATAGCCTGGTTGCCCAAGTGTATATACCCTTTTATAATGGGTTATGTGACTGTGCTCAGAATTAACCAATCACATTCATGTTCAAAAGTAACCATCATACATCTGTCATCAGTGAAGTGATTCTGATTAACCCCAAATAAAGATCAGCTGTTTATGTAGGATTTTCTTGACATCTTCTTGGTTTCACTGAAGCCATGGTCCGCAAAGAGCTTACAAAGTATGTACAAGATTTCATTGTCTGAAGCTATCGATCAGATGATGTGTACAAAAGAATTTCCAAAACATTAGATGTACAGTGCTGTGAAAAAGTATTTGCCCCCATCCTGATTTCTTCTGTTTTGTGTCTATCTCATGCTAAATAGTTTTAGATCTTCAAACGAAACACAGCATAAAACAAAGGAAACCTGAATAAACACACAATGCAGTTTTTTAATGAAGCAAAAAAAAGTTATCCAACACCTATCAGCCATGTGAAAAACGAATTACCCACTTAAACATAAAATCTGGTTGTGCCACCTTTAGCAGCAATAACTGCAACCAAACGCTTCCGATAATTGGAGCTGGATTTACTCCTATGCTTTGGATCATTGTCTTTCTGCATAATCCAGTTGCGTTTGAGTTTAAATTTACGGACTGAAGACCGGACATTCTCCTTTAGGATTTTCTGGTAGAGGGCAGAATTCATGTTTCCCTCAATAACTGCAAGTTGCCCAGGCCCTGAAGCAGCAAAGCAACCACACACCATCACATTGCCAACACCATGCTTGACTGTAGGTATGATGTTCTTTTTGTGGAATTCTGTGTTTGGTTTACGACAGATGTAATGAGACCCCTCTCTTCCAAAGTCCACTTTTGATCAGGCCACAGAAAATTCTCCCAAAAGGTTTGAGGATCATCAAGGTGTGTTTTGGCAAAATTCAGACAAGCCTTAATGTTCTTGTGGGTTAGAAGTGGTTTTCACTACACCACACTTCCATGGATGCCATTTTTGCCCAGTGTTTTTCTGATAGTGGAGTCATTAACACAACTTTCATTGATGCAAGAAAGGCCTGTAGGTCCTTTGATGTTATCATTGGGTCTTTTGTGACTTCCTAGATGAGTAGTTGCTGTGGTCTTGGAGGAATTTTGGAAGGTCAGCCACTTCTGGGAGGGTTCACTACTGTGCCGAGTTTTTTCCATTTGGAGATAATGGCTCTCACTGTGGTCGTTTGGAGTCCCAGAGCCTTTGAAATAGTTTTGTAACCCTTCCCAGACTGATATGTATTTCAATCACCTTCATCATTATTTCTGGAATTTCTTTCAATTTTGGCATAATGTGCTACTGGGTAAGACCTTTTAACCAACTTCATGCTGTTGAAAAAGTTCTATTTAAGTGTTGATTTGATTGAACAGGGTTTGCAGTAATCAGGCATGGTTGCGTCTCGTCCAGCTGAACTCCATTTTGAATGCAGTTTCATAGATTTGGAGAAGTAGTAACTAAAAGGGGGCAAATACATTTTCACACAGGCCAAGTTGGTATTGGATAACTTTTTTGCTTCAATAAATAACACTATCATTTAAAAACTGTATTTTGTGTTGCCTTTGTTTTATATTAGATTTTGATTTACATTTCTGAAACAATTTAATATGAGATATACACAAAAGAAGAAATACCTTTTTCACACCACTGTATCATGGGACACTGTGAAAGCCATGAAGTGGAGAAAATGGAATACCACAGTGACATTAAGAAGAACAGGATGTCTTTCCATGACAAAAGGACAAGAAGAAAATTATCAGGGAGGCTGCCAAAAGACCTACAGCAACATGAAAGGATCTACAGGAATATCTGGCAAGTACTCGTCACTCCCTGCATGTGACAACAATCTTGTATTCTTCACATGTCTGGACTATAAGGTAGTGTGGCTAGATGGATGTCTTTTCTTGTGGTGAAGAAAAAAATATAAATAAATAAATAAATAAATACATACATACAAGCCCACCCAAATCACCACAGACCATGTGGCAAAGTGTGTTATGATTTGATTAGACCAAGGTAGAACT
This sequence comes from Cranoglanis bouderius, assembly GCA_023630585.1. Taxonomy (NCBI): domain Eukaryota; kingdom Metazoa; phylum Chordata; class Actinopteri; order Siluriformes; family Cranoglanididae; genus Cranoglanis; species Cranoglanis bouderius. Next base: position 13,808,628 of record CM042561.1, read on the forward strand.
TTTTGGACATAATTTTAATAGATATGTTTGGTTCAGAAACAAGGCAGCTTATTGACTGTTTATGCACTTTTGTGAATGTCACTTTGGACTGTTGTATCACAGAAAACTCCTTTCTGCATCTTTTGCAGAGTGAATTGAATTCTCTGGTTGTCTGTTTGACAGATGGCCCTGTTCAGTGGCCTTGCTTTCTTTCTGAGGGCCACTGAAGCAGTAAGGTGTGCATTAAGAGAAATCTAGGTGCTAAAAGAGCCTGACCAGCTTGCCTCTACATGACAGCATTGCATGAATCACACAGGGACAACACATGCAACCTCTCTCCTCCCTTAGGCCACTGACAAAACATGCCAAAGCATTTAATGCTATCACTGCTTCACCTAAGCATTGCCACCTCACAGCTCCATGGTCCCAGTTCAGTCCATAACTCAGGTTACTTTATGGAGTTTCACATGTCCTCTTTGTCTATGTGGATCTCCAATTTCCTCCCACCGCCAAAAACAGACCGTGAAACACCTGTCTGTGGATTTTCTACAGATAAACCTTTTTAAAACAGAAGGAACTTTTAATAATTAACATTCCAATAAGAGTTCTGAAATGTGTGAGTTCTGAAATGAAAACAGTGTTTTCACAAGTAAAGACCACTCATTGTTAATAGAACACGGTCATGCAGATATAATGTTGCTGTTGTGTTTATGCTTGAACAGAAGCATGTACAGATCCTGGACTGTCCAGTTAAACTACAGTGTTGGAGACCTGGGGCCTCATTTATAAAACTTTGCATGGATTCCAGAGTGAAACTGTGTGTGCATAAAAACCAGAAAATGGTGTGCACAAAAGAAAATCAGATTTATAAAACTGCAGTGAAAATTACCCACACCTCTCCACCAAAATATGTAGACTGAATTGCACGCATCTCTCCACCAAAATATGTAGTGGAAATTTGCTGTTTGGGTTAATTTGATATATTCTCCACCATTTTACGTAAGTAAAAATTAGTTGTTTAAATTGAGCTATCTTTATTCTCCTCCAGATATGTAGGAGAGATTAACAGATCAGCTCGAAAAGGGAAATTTGACTAATTTAGTATTACTGATCAACTACTCGTCCAGCGATAAGTTGAACCTAGTGTATTCATCAATTATGCATTAGATATTACCTCCGTGGCCACCGGCAATAATATCCTAAACATAGTGAAATATTATCTTTAGAGCATGTAGTAGAATCGCAATTCAAGGCAATAGACACTTGTAAGCAATAAGAACACGTATATTTAAGAACAGACGAGACTTTATTGAACTACTCTATGACATAGAAACTAATCTAACAATAAAACACATGCACACACACACACACACACACACACGCATACATAAACGGGTGATGATGAAGAGTGAATGAAGTTCCGAGTCTCTAGCGTTGCATGCTATTTCACAGACCATGATCTGAACGAACCATCAACTTATTAAGTTATCTTCACTTCCTTTAGAAGGGCTCAACTTATTATAGACACCAGATTAGCTAGATTCTGCGGTATTGCGCTTGCCTTGGCTGTGTTGAAGGGATTTCCTCGTTACGTCGTGGTGTCGTCAGCGGTCTGCTCGGTGAGAGGCGTCTCGGAAGACCAATCGGAATGCTGAGTGGAATGAAGGTGGGAGGCTTGAAAAGCAGGCAGCGGCTCTCGCTGGGTCCCCAGGCCAATGTAAACGTGATCTGATCTTCCCGACGTTGATTGGCTCTGGAGACCCTTCGCCGACCCCGTCCTTCGAAGCGTGCCAAGAAGCAAGAGATAGGAGAGAGAGAGCGAAGCAAGCGACAACCGACGAACTCTTGTGTTCTTAGGATTTTAACACTTCCTGGGCTAGTCCAGCCCAGAGTGCTTCCTCCAATCAGTATTGTCTTTGGGCGGGGTGTTAGCCAGATTCTCCACGTATTATGCTAATCAGCCCCTTGTACCTGCAGATGAATGGTTCCACACTCTTCAATGATGAGTGGATTATTAAACCACTGCATTTGAGAGCAGTTTCTGTGGTCGAGAGTGTTCAGCCCTGGGTCAGGGAGGCCTTTAACGCTTGCCGTGTTGGTTGAGATAAGGCAGATGCGCACGCTGGATTTAAGTGGCTCCTTGGTGTCTGGGTGTGGATTCCTTGTTTTAAGGCTCCCTGAGTGGAGACATTTTGGTCCAGAGTTTCTTGTGGGTTCTCTGGATATGAGAAGGCCCATTGTTTTATTTCTTCTGGTTATAATTGTGTGAATTATATGATGCTGCTTGTACTGAGTCGTTACAAAACCTTACATATGTACACCTGTCCACCATTTCCACTTTAGCCTATAAATCACAATCTTCTTGAGCATGCGGGCAGATGAATCTTCTCTCACCCAAATACCATCCACAAATGGTCAATGCAAATGACCTCATACTTATAAAATGAGGTGTCCCACGCATTGAGGCGTAAGGTAGTGTTGGCAATGGCAGCGAGAAAAGCAAAAAAAAAATATATATATATATATATATAAATAAATAAATAAAAAATTAGGGGAATGCGAAGAGGAAGTTGTGTCAGAGATCAAGATAAAAGGACAGTTCAGCTTTTGAAAACTTGACAAAAACTAAAAGAAACGAATCGAACAGGGTAACTTAAATACACACGGAAATGAGACACAGGTGGCAGCAATAACACAATTAACAGACAGCAGGAAAACAACATGAGGGAACAATGGGGACCTCTGGTGGCCAGAGTCCTAACAATGCCCTAACAATCTGGTATAATTTTTTCCAGCAGTCTCCCAGACAACTTCATCGCCCTTTAAGCATGGACACATGGGCACAACTGAACACTCAGTAGAGTGTGTGTCATTGTAGTGCATTTCCTTTGTACTATGTGGGTTAGGGAATGAAAACGAATTGTTCATTTAGGCTATAGAATCAAATGTTTTTGATTGACAAATGCAGATTAATTCTGACTGCAGTAGGCTTCTGTTGGCCTGTTCACCCACCATGTAAAGAAATATGATGTACTGACTTGTCTATACAGCTGGCATGCTTCTCATGACCAAGTAGCTGATATGTATTTATTATGGAGCTGCATAATGTGATATGAAGTGGTATGTGTGAGAGCGGCATTCTTGCTGTATCTAGCTGTAATGCTCAGCATATCCAAAGGGTGTTGTCATTTCTAACCGTCTCTAAAATGTTGTGTATGGCTCTACACATAGGTGAAAGCTTCCATAAATTGGATTAGATCCAGTTCCTCACCATTAGCTGACAGGTCAGAAAGGGGTTCAATGATGATATGTAACAAGTTGCAATGTGGTATTTCCAGACTAAATATTGCCAGCCTAACATCAAGTGATCCTTTTCCTGAACTGTGATGTTCTAGTTGGCCTGTCTGGGGCTCTAGACCAGTGATCACCAACCCTGTTCCTGGAAATCTACCTTCCTGAAGACTTTATCTAAAACCATAACCATGCTCACCTGACCATCTAATCCTTGCCTTAAGTTCTTGATAAACTAAAACAGGTGTGTTGGATTGTGGTTGGAGCTGCAGGAAGGTACTGCAGATCTCAAGGAAGAGGGATGGTGACCCCTGCTCTAGATGATTCTGGCTGTACTCTACAAATTCATAGTGGGGTAGGTTAATTAATTCTGGAACTTCACATCATCTTCTAAAGGCAGCCTGAAAATATACAGACTGAAATATACACTCACAAGCTATGCTGATAGGAACACCTGTACCCTTGCACATTTATGTAAATATCCGATCAACCAATTATGTGGCAGCAGCCAAATGCATAAAATCAGGCATATAAAGGTTAATAGCTTCAGCTAATATTCACATCAAACATCAGAATGGGGAAAAATAATAGTTATTATCTATAGACAAATGGATAGATAGACAGATTTTTCAGATTGCTTTGAAATGACTTGCTTTAAGTCTTTAAATCCCATGCTAAGATCTAAGGCAGTTAAAAATGAATGCAGAATGGCTGTGTTAATTATTAAAGAACAGGCTAATTTTCATTGTGATATCTTGACAATGACATGAAAGGGCAACAAATAAGAACTCTTGCAGCAATCACCTCTGGGCCTCTGAATAGCACAAGCCTCAAGAGAATCTTTTAATAGGGAGTGAGAAAAAAAAGCAAAAATTTCAAAAGAGAATTCTTTTCAGTGTTATATCATGGGCTATCTGACCAACAGGCACAGTTAGTGAGGCTCCAAAACTCTGTGTCGGAGGCAGTGGTGGGCAGCACTGCAGCATCCCAAAGAACTGAGCTGTCTCCCTTTCTTTTCACTCTCTACACATAGAAATTTCAGTACAACACCAACTTGTATCACCTGAAGAAGTTCTGTGATGATTCTTCCACTGTAGGGTGCATTCACAATCAGATAAATATTGGATGCATTCAAAATCAGATGCTGGGAGAGGACTTTGTCTTGTAGATCAGAGAAAAGCACCAGTGTCTCAACATCAACATAAGAATGGTGGTATTTGGTACCGTCAGCCAGGTCACCCGTGCCTGTGCTACTAGCATACATAACTAGTGTTAGCGTGATCTGTGTTGCTACCTGAACAAGCTGTGTATTCATTGTATTGTGGTTTAAATAAATCTTTTTCAGACTTAGCAGCAGTGTCAATATAACATATAACATATAATAACAGCATTCTTTTAGTAAATGTGTTGGGTGGATGTCTTTGTCTTGTAGAGCAGAGAAAAACACTCGCATCTCAACATCAACAGTTGAACTAGTGGTAGGTGTCCAGCATGCTGGCCAGAACAACGGACTGGACTGGATTGATAACGGTGCTGTAGAAGTGGCTCAAAACCTCAGGTTCTGATCACCTGCCACCACCTACACCCTCGGATGACCAGATGTACATTTGCACAGGTGAACTGTATAATTGAAACTGTAATTGAGATGTGTGGTTCTAAAAGCAAACAAATATTTTAAAGGGGTACAAATCTCAACATATTAACTAATAAACGTGTGTAATGACTGTATAGCTAACAAGGGGAATGTTAACACTAACAGCAAAAGGCTAATTGCGATGCTAATGATGCTAATGCTAATGAGCCATACTAATTTGTGCACTTTTACTGAGAAAAAATAGTGTACACACAGCTTAAGAATCGCATTATAAAGGGTGGTGCTGCTGTTATTATATTCGTTTTCTCTGTGCTTTCTGGTATGGCTTGTATTATCAAAAAAAGAAAAACAAAGGCTTATCTCACTAATGATCACACTTCACACACAGACACAGCAGGATGCTCAGCCAAGCACCAGCTCACCAGCAAAACATACAGTGTATAAATAGATTATAATCAACACAAAGGTGTAGACAGTTGTCTTAGCAAATCATCGTAGCAAGTGTTAGGTCTGCCAATCTAAAATTTTTTATTTTTTTTTAAACTGGGGGGGGTCTATTTTAGTCAGTGTCCCATCAGACAGAGAGACAGGCAAAATTGACACTTCACATACAGACTATTAGTACAGTGCCTCAGGAAGTGTGTGGCTCCTTGGTGTAAGATCAGAGCACATCAACTAGCTGGATGTGTGGGTGGTCCATCTCTCCCTCAAGTTCTTCTTCCCAGTTATGACATCACCATGTGCTCGTTCTCACAGACAATGTCCTGACTGTCAACTACATCAACCATCACATTGGAACAAGGTTGAGCAGTTTTCTCTGGGAAAGGTTTGGAAAGGCACAGGTGGAAATCTTCGCCAATGCCAAGTCAACATATTGCCAATTACAGAACTACCACACAAAGCCAGACAGCCTGCAAGGACAGGAGGCTCTCACCATGTACTGAACATTTCCCCCGCTCCCCTTTACCACTTTCACAGATTTCAGCTACTTGGCCCAGTTCTGCTTGTGGCCCCAAGATGCATGAGCAAAATTTTGGGTTACACTACTGCTTTCGTTGGTGGTGTGAACGCTTCCCCGAACGCTTTTTCCCAGAGTTGATCTGCTGTCCCAAATGAAGAAGAAGAAGAAGCCTTTATATGTCACATACCTTACATCCCAAAGAAATTCTATTTTTTGCATATCCCAGTTTGTTAGAAAGCTGGGGTCAGCCATGATACAGCACCCCTGGAGCAGAAAGAGTTAAGGGCCTTGCTCAAGGGCCCAACAGCAGCAGCAGCTTGCCAGTGCTGAGGCTTGAACTCCTGATCTTCTGATCAGTAACCCAGTGCCTTACCCATTGAGACACCACTCAATTTGTATTTGTAAAACATAACTAATGTTAGCATGCACTGCATTACATTCGTTGTATTAATTGTATTATGATTTAAATACTTAAATCATTTTAAGATTTAGCAGCAGTGTCAATATAGGCACTGTGGTCAGAACTTGGTTCTGTGGTCAGAACTTAATGCCTACTGATTTCCAAATGAAATGCAAATTTTTCTTTCATCTGAAAAGAGGACTTTGGACCACTGAGCAACAGTGTTTTGAGTAAAAAGGTGTTTTGAGTTAATTAGCTGATTAGAGTCTTCTCAGGTCGACATTGCTGTAGTATAAATTCTTTATTCTAATATTTTTGAGATGCTGGATTTTTCCAGTATCTCATTTCCATGAGCTGTAAGCCGTAATCATCAAGATTAAAACAAAGAAAGGCTTGAAATATTTCACTTTGTGTAATGAATCTAGAAAGTACCATTTACTGAAAAAATGAACTTTTCCACTATATTCTAATCTTTTGAGATGCACCTGTATAGAGTTATGTGTTTATGAAGTGAAGATATCGCTAAATATTTAGTAATTGATTATTAACTGTTATGTCATTATTGGTTTCTTCTTTATGTTCTAACAAAACTTGAGTTAGCAGAAAAACTATAGCACCTTTATTTCCTGTATTATTTTACAAAATAGAACAAAATACAGTAAAGAAATAAAATAAAATAAAGTACAGCCTTTGAAAGAATAATGTTCATTATGTGAATGATGCTTTACTCAGTAATTCTTATTAATTAGTATAAGGGTATCAAAATCTTTCATGAATCAGATGAAAATGTTCCTTTCAACAGATAGGCACTGAACAGACAAATAACCAAGGACTACAAAGGCATACATAAATGTCACTTGTTCTGTCTTTAAAGTACTTCTTCCCCAGGACTCGTGCTCCCAGGACTCATGAGATAAATGCTATCAAAGCAGATAATCACCAAGAAATGTTTAATTAATGGAGGATCCTCATCTGACTGACCAGCTAGACAAGTTTTATCTCTGATTTATTTATTTTTTTATCTTAAGTGTCTTTTTTTTTTTTTTTTTTTTTTTTTCTTTTAAATCTATCTCTGCACTTCTTCAAAGTGCAGTACTTCACTGCTTTGGAAATAAATGTGATAATGTCCAATTCATATCCAGACTCTTGTGCTGAATGCTGCCTGGTGCTTAAGTGTTACATTATTGCGTTCTCAACAGCAGTGCTTCTGAGTGATTTACTAATTATGAAAGATTTAACCGTTCAATATAGGTGCTGCTTTGAGGGATTAACTTCTAAAAGGGGCAAGAGCTGTAGGTTGTCTGTATTGGTACCAAAACACTTGTAATAAAGTGAATAAGGCTGGTGTTAGGATATTTCATTTGCTTAAGCTGGACTAAGTTATGGGCTGGTAATGGTTATTAACTACGACTGGCATAATCATGTGTGCGTGATTTTCTTCCATCTTTTCTCTCAGAGTAATGCTTTGTCTGCTGGAATATCTAAAGACAGACTAAACATTAATAGACAGACTAAACAGCTGTTCACACAAACCAGAAAGGGGAGCATAGTACATATATTTAGCATGACTACATGGTTGCTTTTTTATTTAGAATTTATTCCAAGGGCTTTAGCACTGTTATGGCTTAGCACTATTACTATTACACATCACTGAACATTTGACGGTTTGATGATTATTGGAACTATATATATATATATATATATATATATATATATATATATATATATATATATATATATATATATATATATATATATATATATATATATATACAGTTGCAATCAAAATTATTCAACCCCCATTGCAAAATAGGTTTATTGTCAAAATTCACAGATTTTCAGCTGTTTGCAATGAACAAATCAAACAAAAGCAATTGAAATAGTTCAACAGAATGAATGCTTCAAGTGGTTTCCCCAAATTCAACTGAAAATGCTAATTATAATGGCTTCTCCAGTTTCAAAATTATTCAACCCCCTGAATAAAATCCCTCACAACAGCACAAATATGCAAAACAGGTGTTGTCTCAAGCACACCCAATGCAACTAATCAAGGGCTTCATTAGTTGCACCAGGTGTGCTTGAGCTGGAACACATGAAATACCTGAACTGGTTAAGGGCAGAAAATACATGAAATACCTGGACGGGGCAGAAAAAGGAAGCTATCAATGGCTGCAACCAAATTTCTGAGAAGGCAAGTTGTGAAAAACCCTCGAGTGACTGCAAAAGACCTGCAGCAAGACTTGGTGCCAACAGACACTGAGGTTTCAGTGAGCACAGTATGGCACGTACTAAATGCAGAAGGTTTCCATGCCAGAACTCCAAGACGTACACCACTACTGACCCAAAAGCACTCAAAATCATATAAATAATCCACAGAAGTTTTTGGATTCTGTTCTGTGGAGAGATGAAACAAAACTGTAACTTTTCAGCACGATGGATCAGTGGTATGTCTGGAGAAAGAAGAATGAAGAAAGAACACTCTGTCCACAGTCAAGCATGGTGGTGGCTCTGTGATGCTCTGGGACTGCTTCGCATCCTCTGGCAATGGAAACATGCAACATGTGGAAGGCAAAATGGATTCATTGAAGTATCAGGAAATCCTAGGAGAAAACGTCATGCCGTCTGTGAGGAAGCTGAAGCTTGGGCGTCATTGGACCTTCCAACAGGACAATGATCCTAAGCATAACTCAAATTCCACCAAGGCTTGGTTGCAGAAGACGTCCTGGAAGATTCTACAGGGCCATCACTGTCACCTGACTTGAACCCCATAGAAAATCTCTGGTGGGATTTGAAGAAGGCGGTTGCAGTACGCAAACCAAGAATATTACTGAACTGGAGGCCATTGCTCCTGAGGAATGGGCTAAGATTCCTCAGGAACGCTGCCAGAAGCTAGTGTCTGGCTATGCATCTCTATATTATATATATATATATATATATATATATATATATATATATATATATATATATATATATATATATATATATATATATATATATTTTATTCATTTTTCACCAATTTATAACCTAAAAATGCAACTAAAGACATAGTTTTACAAACTTGTTTTTGCAAAGTTTTATTTGCTCCCATTTTTAACCTAAACTCAATGTGTTTTGTTTCTATTTATGCAAGAGTAAGTCCCGGTCCACTAATCTGATTGGACGAGTGGTGTTCCAAGAGTGCTGATATTTAGTATAATAGAACTGGGACATTTCACAGTTTGGATCACTCCACTCGTCTGTGTTTGATACCTAAAATATGCTACATAAAATATTTTGTTACACTGAATCTGTTACTAAACTTACTATGGGCTGTCATTCAGTTTGGGCATCACAGAACAGCACACAATGCTCTACTAGCTGTGCATTTTTGGGAGCTATTTTGCTTGTGCAATATTATTATGTGATTATTATTAATAATTGACATGGCACTGTGGCACATTGGGTTGCATTCACAGTTCCAGGGTCTCCAGTTTGATCCTGTTTATATGGAGTTTTGCTGTTCTGTCTGCATGGGGGTCTAACTCTTCTCTGGTTTCCTTCCACCTCCCAGAAACATGCCACTAGGTGGACTGGCTATGCTAAATTGCCCCTAAATGTGAATGCGTTTGTACATGGTGCCCTGCGATTCACTGGTGTCCTATCCTGGGTGTATTCCCAACGCACACCCAGCATCTATTGTAGCCTATTTTTTGTTTGTTTGTTTCTTTGTTTCAATATATTGCTATATTATTTTGGTGGAGAAAGGCACTTCTTCTGCTTCTTCTTATTATTATTACTATTATCATTATTATTTCTACACAATATCAAAACACTGTAACTGTAGATTTATAGAAACTAAAATAAACACATGAATTACATTAGGAGTATCAACCAAACAAGCATACTGTATAAAAAGAAGCTTGTACTGACCCCTACTGGACACAAATAGTTATTGCAAGAGCACGAACAGCGAGCTTTTTACTAAATCAGTTTCGGCGAGCCACAGGCTTTCTTTGCATTCGTTAACTTTGTGTAACTGACGAATTTTCCAGCAGTAGACAGTCAAATTTGTTAACAAACATCACAAGTGCACCAAAGTATTCCCTCCACATTATGAAAATTCCATCCTCTTCTGAGGACGTTATAGTGTTATATATTCGTCATTTCCCGCATCTACAATACAGCACTCACACTTCTTGTAAGACTGACACTAAGTTAGTTTATTTAATGTTTTCAATATGCCGTAGCCCACGAGGACCATGGCGCATGCGCAAAAAATAAATGAATAAATACGCTTCACATGCAAGATAAGTGTTTGTTTATAACATGTTCCATGAGGATGAAAACAGAGACTATTCTTTTAAAAATGATGTGTAATGCAGAGAATTTCCTTGTTTACCATCGGAAGAAAACATCGCGTTGCAGTTAAAAGGGGAAGTCTTTGTACGACCATCGGACATTTTAACGTAATTACAAAAAACAAAAACAAATACATGTAATATCGAATAGTAATAGTGTACTTTAAATATCACGGCACTGTAAAATACACGTTACATACATGTTTGTTAAATATAAATAAAAACACTACTTCCGTTCATCCCCGCGGCTCATGGTACATTCCAGGTCGTTTGTACTCGCTTAGGAAGTGATTTGCGCTACAGTGTGACATCTGAAAGTTGGAGGCAGGAATGAAGATGAATTTCACAAACGTTCGCTGTATTTTGTTGACATTCGTCAGTTTTTTCTCACTTTGTGCCTGCCTAGTAAGTAATAATTTTATTTATAATGAGATTAATTGATATATGATGGCATTAAAGACCACACGAGAGACTGATAATCTAATGTGAAGTGTTTAATGTCTCTATTGTTTACAGCATGGTGAGGATTGTAGGACAGGAATGTATCCTCCTAAGGGGCCAACGTAGGTTAATCCATTTTCGTAAAGATCCGATCTCGTTTTGAGATTTATCCCATGATACTTTAATGAATTGCTGTAAACTGAGCTCTGTTCTTATATATTTCTTGTACAGGTTTAAACGTAACGTTACATGGTACACGTTGAACCTTGACTTACCCCCTAACCAGAGGTGGACTCATGTGATAAAGGAGAAAAAAGCTGAAGTAAGCTCTTAACGGCATGCTGTGATACTTTGTGTCTTGTCAGTGTATTTACCTGTCTATGTAAACACACAGAAAGCAAGGTATAGCTGAGTATTGCACCTAACCCCTCTGTGTTCTTGGCAGTATTTTCCCCTATAGCAATGAAGCCCATAAAACTTCTGTGTGATCAGTAATGATTTTTTTTTTTTTTAAAATATTGTTGTTAAAGGTTGAAATGATATATGGTGGGGAAAAGTATAGAATACAATAAAACTCACTTCAATAGAAATCTCTGCAGGTTTTTTTTAAAAAAAAATTATTATTCTATGGGTTTTCCACCCACTAAAACCATGTAAAGGAAGAACATACTGAGACTCTCAGATCCATATTCATATGAATTAAGGAACAAGCTATTCTTTGGGTAACTGAAACAAAGTGAAAGTGAACCTGGTTACATGGAATTTACAGTAACATGCAGGTACATTTTGTTTTTCAGTTGGCCACAATGATACAGGCAATAAAAGATTTAGCCAATGGCTTCTTCCATGGAAAATTAATTCATTTAGTGGATACGGAGTTGGTGAGTATACTCATTCAGTATTTATAGTACCATGTAATGCCAGTGTTAAAGTATCTCAGCCAAAATATATGTATGATTTCTGTATTCAGATTTATTTGTATATTTATTTATTTATTTATTTATTTCAGCCTTTGATTGTGGACACGCTCCCATACCCTTTTAACGAGGAAATTAAAGGAATTGCTTCTGTCTCTGGAGTCCCTTTAGGTCAGGATTGTTCTTTTAAGAAGACTGTCTGTGTCTCTTGCATTTATATTTCATAGGGTTATGAAACATGACAATAGAGGTAATATAGCAATGTCAATGATTTTTTTCTCTAAGTGTACTAATATTTCTTACTAATGCAAGCCTCTCTCTTTAAACTTTTTAGGAGAAGTTGTGCTTTTTAATATCTTCTATGAAGTTTTCACAGTGTGCACATCAGTGGTGACTGAGGACTTAAATGGTGATTTAGATGCTAGGCATTATATGATTCATGACTTACTTTGATTAATCTGTCTATTATACTTCATAACATGTTATTTATTCTTTTGCAAGGAAATATATACCATGCTCGGAATTTGGACTTTGGATTGTTCATGGGGTATGGTTTTTGACCTATATTTTTATTTTTTGTACGTGTTTAGGATTTACATTGAATTTACTCTCTGTGTTTTGATTCTATTAGTTGGGACCACAAAAACCAAACATGGACTCTAACTGAGAAGCTCAAGCCACTTGTGGTGAACGTTGACTTGAAGCGAAACAACAGAACAGTTTTCAAATCAACCAGCTTCGCAGGATATGTGGGAATGCTCACTGGCATTAAACCTGTAAGTGTTTCAGGACTTGCAAAAGCACTGATCTGCTTTTCATTAAAATGAAATGTCTACAAAAAATTTATTTGTGTTTGCTTGTAGAGAGAATTCACTCTAACGATGAATGAACGTTTCAATATTGATGGAGGATACATAGGTAAGATGTCATTTTTAGGCATGTAAATTTCAAGATTTAAAAGTGCTGTTTAGTTATATATTTATTGACTGAAGCCCATATGTTGCTACACAGTTTGTCAGCCCCCCTCTACCTCATCAATCAATGAATTAATAGAAAGAGGCCACTATAGGACCACCACTTAGCAGTCATTATTTGAGTGGTGCATAATTCCCAGCACAGCAGTGACAGTGACATGGTAATAACATGGTTGTATGTGTTGCACTGGTACAAGTTCAAGCAGTTATGCCAGGGTTTTTAAACACCTCAGTGTGTTGAGAAACCGACCACTAACCAACAGTGTGCATGTAGTCAAACACTGATTGTGAGAAAAAGTAGAGGAGGATTTACACACACTGTGCATGGAAAAATCTAATGTACAGTCTCGAACTGTAGGCATACAAGGTGGAGCAAGAAGGTACATTGGATGTAAAGAGTCTACACACATCCCGGTTAAAATTGCAGGTTTCTGTGATGTAAAAAAAGAAACCAAGATAAATCTTGTCAGATCTTTAATATAGCAGCCAACAACATTCAAATGGAAAAGTGCCGGGCTGGGGGGGGGACTTTCTTAAAGCACCTTTTGCTTGTAATACAGCAATCAGTCTGTTTGCATAAGTCTACCATTTTGAACTGGCAAATTTTGCAGTTTATCAAATTGCAAGGGGATCTCCTGTGCACAGTCCTCTTCAAGTCATTCCACAGGTTTTCAATAGGATTTAGATCTGGGCTCTGACTGGGCCATTCCAAAACATTGATCTTCTACTGAAGACATTTTTTTGTTGACTTGGATTTGTGCTTTGGGTTGTTACCATGATGGAAGGTTACATTTTTCTTCATCTTTAGCTGTCTAGCAGAATCCTGCATATCCCATGTGAAGGATATGAGAGATTGTTGTCACGTGCAGGGAGTGACCAGTACTTGCCAGACATTCCTGCAGCTCATTTTAATGTTGATGTTGGTCTCTTGGCAGCCTCCTGGATACATTTTCTTCTTGTTTTCTTCTGTTCTTGGTAACATCATTGTGGTGCTCCATTTTCTCCACTTGTTTTGAATATTCTTTTGTACCCCTCTCCTGATCGATACCATTCAACAATACGAACACGTGTGCTTTGTAAACTCTTTGTGGACAGCCGATCTTTGTTTATAGTTGATCAAATCACTTCATTGCTGACAGTTGTATGATAATTACTTTCAAACATGAGTTTGAATGTGATTGGTTAATTCTGAGCACAGTCACATGCCCCATTATAAAAGGGTGTGTAAACTTGTGCTACCAGATTATTATTGTTTATTGAGTTTTTTTTTTTCTTTTTCTTTTTTCTTCTATGTTTCTATTTGTTTTTCAGTTGAATTTTGTTGATTGCTATATCACATTAAAGGTGGAAAAAGATCTCACATGATTTATTTATTTATTTATTTACATCACAAAAACCTTCCATTTTAACGGGGTGTGTAGACTTTTTATATCCACTATAAATCCAGCATGAATACAGTATTTGAAAAACACTTCATCACTGCTGTTTTCATACCAGCATCACAAACACTATTAAGTCCGTGTCACTGCTGTACTGAGAATGATTCGCCACTCAAATAATATGTGCTCAGCACTGGTCCTTTTGTGGTCTTTTGTTTGTCTGGATATGTGTGTATATACATAAACCTTAGACAAACAGTCCTTGCTTGCTGATAACACCATATAATTTCTCCCAGGGATCCTGGAATGGATTCTTGGCCTGAGAGATGGAATGTGGATGAGCTTCCTCACACGAAAGGTCCTGGAAAATGCAACCAGGTTGAATCTCCCACTTTGTTTTATTCCAAATACCCATACTCAATATTTATATCCTGTTCTTGATACTTCTTAATTACTTTTTCTTTTTTTCCCAGTATTTCTAAGTGTCTAAGCTGACTTGCTTCTATTGTGACTGTTGAGAAATTAATTATATATTGGTAAATATCATGCAAAAATGACATCTTTGTATTTTTAACAGTTATGAAGATGCCAAAAACCAGCTTGCTCTGACCAAGTTACTTGCACCAGCCTACTTTATCCTGGGTGGAAACCAGACAGGCCAGGGTTGTGTGATAACCAGAAGCAGAATCAACACACTGGATGTCTGGGAGTAAGCTCACATTATCACACTAACAGTATTTAATATATATACACACTCAGATACATTAAATATATACACAGTCACTGATTTGCCAGTTTACTGGGCACACCTGGTTTTGAAGCTAATATAACTTTTGTGTTGTAGGATTAATATGAAACTTGGGAGATGGTACGTGCTTGAAACAAACTATGACCACTGGGAAAAGCCTTTCTTTTTGGATGATCGCCGGACACCAGCTATGAAATGCATGAATAAAATCACCCAAGCAGTAAGTTGTTACAATAAAGAACTAGCACAATATAAACCAGGAGTTCTCAAACGTTTTGGGAAACCTTTTGGACTTTATGAATTTTCTGTGACCCCAAATCCATATTCAATTAAAGTTTTGTTTCTGCATTTTTTTTTTTTCATGTTAGTTTTCTTCACTTGTGTTGTTCTATGGTGTCAGAGTCAATCAATGTTTTAGATGAGATAGATGAATTGAGAAATTTGTCAAATTTTATTGCTGAGCTCATATGCTAGTGCAGCATGTCAGGATAGTGAAGAGAATAAATAGTATGTACACTCTTCATTTAAATGTGTCTTGTTTGAATACGACTTGTGGTAACATTTCAAAATCGTAGCACACAAAATCCATGTACATAGGACAATATTCTTTTATTGATTTGGAAAATAACAAAAGAAGAGATGTGATTTTCTCTCATGACCCCCATTTGAAATCAAGTGACTCTACATGAGATCACTGCCCCTAATTTGGGAACCCCTGGTACAAACCAAAGTGTCTGTTTAACAATGATTATAAAACATATAATTAACCCATATAACTAATGTTTCTTCAGAACATTACCTTGCCGACTATATATGATGTACTTTCAACAAAACCAGTTCTAAATAAGGTAAGAAATGTATCATTAGTTAACCCTGAATGAACCTAGAATCATTCAAGCTTTAATGCAGTGTAATATTATTTTAATCTATGTGTTTGATTTGTGTGTGTGTGTGTGTTGTTGTTTTTTTTTTTTTAATCACTGTAGCTAACCACCTATACTGCACTAATGGAAGTATCAACTGGGAGACTTGAATCTTACATCAGAGACTGTCCAAGTCCATGCACCCCCTGGTGATTGTCTCAGGACTGAACATACTGATGAAGCTGGTAGTGTGTGGCAAGCTGTTTTTAAAGCAAGCCAATAATGATACTCAACCTATGAAATGTTACATTATATGTCACTGACTTTTACTAGTTTGGAGATTTAATTTAATGTACTAACAAAAGTATAAATGTTTTATGCTGTGCCCATACTGTGGGGAAAATACCTCTGAATGTAGTATTGCTTCTAACTTATAATTATTGTAATGTTTTATGAATTTGTTTAAAATTCTTTTCCATATAAAAGTGTTTTTTCCCTTTGTTTATTGTGTTCACCTTTTCTTATTGAAATAAGGCAAGTATGAAATAAATAATATAAAATGTATAAAATCATAGAAAATAAATAAAACAGCAAATAATACACCTACATTTAATGGGCAGTCACAATGCAATTAATCTAATAGTCACTTTTTGTGGAAAATGTCAAATTTGTTTTATGTTTATTTTATATACCGTATATAAGTTGTAAATATAGCATTTAAGTTCATAAATCCACCTCAGATATGTTTGTGACAATGTTCACTCATCATGCGCAGATCCAACAGTCTACTTAACACAAGTCAATTTTGCTAGTTTTTAAGTTGTATTTAACCACTGAAACTGACAAGTTTGTTCAGAAAATATCTCAAGGCAGGAATTATGGATTTTACCTTTCTGGCTGATTATTCATTCATTCAGTCAGTCAGTCATTAATCTTAAGTAACTGCTTTATCCTGCGATGCAGGAATGCACCCTGTATGGGAAGCCAGTTCTGCTTATGGCATGGTGCATATATTCACACAACTACAGTGCTCTCCACTAAAATTAGCATCCTTGGTAAATATGAGCAAAGACAGCTGTGAAAAATTGTCTTTATTGTTTAACCTTTTAATCTTTTGTTTACAAAATTCACAAAAATACTCTGCTCTCATGGATATGCAAACACAACACAGGTTTATAAAAAAAAAAATCTTTGTTAAATATACGTGTGCCACAATTATTGGCACCCTTATGAATTCATCTGAGAAAAATATATTTGAAGTGTATTCCCATTGATATTTTAAATTTTTTAGTACACCTGCGTGACTAGGAACAGGAAACTGTTCAACCATGACTTCCTGTTTCACAGGGGTATAAATATGAGGTAACACATAGGCCAAATTCCCTTAGTCATTCATAACATTGGGTAAGACTAAGGAATATAGCTGTGATGTGCGGCAAAAGGTTGTTGAGCTTCAGAAAATGGGAAGTGGCTATAAGAAAATAGCACAAACATTGAAAATGCCCATTTCCACCATCAGGGCAATAATTAAGAAGTTCCAGTCAACTGGAAATGTTATGAATCAACCTGGAATTGGACGTGTGTCTATATTGTCTCAACGCACTGTGAAGAGGATGGTTCGAGTGGCCAAAAAAATCTCCAAGGATCACAGCTGGAGAATTGCAGAAATTAGTTGTGTCTTGGGGTCAGAAAGTCTCCAAAACTACAATCCAAAGTCACCTACATCACCACAAGTTGTTTGCAAGGGTTTCAAGGAAAAAGCCTCTACTCTCATCCAAAAACAAACTCAAGCATCTTCAGTTTGCCAGACACTACTGGAACTTCAAATGGGATTGGGTTCTATGGTCAGATGAAACCAAAATAGAGCTTTTTGGCAATAAACAGAGAGGTGGTTTTGGCACACAGAGAGGTAGCCGTATGGAAAAATACCTCATGCCCACGGTTAAATATGGTGGTGGATCTTTAATGTTTTGGGGCTGTTTTTCTGCCAGAGGACCTGGACATTTTGTTAGGATACATGGCATCATGGACTCTATCAAATATCAACAGATATTAAATGAAAACCTGACTGCCTCTGCCAGAAAGCTTAAAATGGGCCGTGGTTGGATCTTCCAGTAGGACAATGATCCAAAACATACATCAAAATCAACACAAAAGTGCTTTACTGACCACAAAATCAAGGTCCTGCCATGGCCATCCCAGTCCCCTGACTTGAAATCCATAGAAGACCTGTGGGGTGAACTGAAGGGCCTCGAAATTTGAAGGATCTGGAGAGATTCTGTATGGAGGAATGGTCTCAGATCCCTTGCCATGCATTCTCCAACCTCATCAGGCGTTATAGGAGAAGACTCAGAACTGTTATCTTGGCAAAGGGAGGTAGCACAAAGTATTGACTAAAAGGGTGCCAATAATTGTGGCACACATATATATATTTAACAAATTTTTTTTTTGCATAAACTTGTGTTTTGTTTGCAATTGTTTGATGTCCATGAGAGCAGAGAATTTTTATGAATTCTTTTGAACAAAAGATCAAAAGGTTAAACAATAAAACAATTTTTCACAGCCCCTTTTGCTCATATTTACCAAGGGTGCCAATATTAGTGGAGGCCACTGTGCAGTTTTTTTTGTAGGTGGGAGACTGGTGTGAAAACATATTATTATGGACGCTGATGTTAAGCACACAAAAGCAGTGTGGAAGTTGTGCTTGGCTGTGGGGTTGCATTGCTGTACCCTGTGATTCACCACATGGTAACCTTCCACACACACGTGTGTATCAAATCAGGTATTCTCTGAAAGTCAGCCAGGCTATTTTAGATTTTTTTTTTAAAAAATAATAATAAATTCTTTTACATTTTGTCATAAAAAGTTTTAGTTCAATGTTGTATTGTTTGATTTTTGAAGAATGAAGCCATGAAGTTTGAACTAACAAACATTTTATTATAAGTTTGCTTTTGGAGATTATGCCCTTGTTGTTGTAGATCTGTCCATCTGCATTGTTTCTGTGTGACTCACCCAAAAAGCACACTGGCAGTTCCAGCAGATTTTAAAAGGCATGCAGGACAGATCGGACAGGTGAAAGATCTTTGGTACACCAGCTGGAAAAAGGATTTAAAACCTGTGCAGTAATCATCGTAAAAGATTACTTTTCTTTCTCAAACAGTATTTCCTTTTGGGATTCGTTTGGTTGTTATGATGGCAACAAGATATTATGTTGTGATTTGGATTGTTTTCTGTTTGGACCTGGTTGATTCTGTAAGTATTATTACCTTTCTGAGCTTATATGAATTTAATAGTAATTCATTGTATTGAATTTATTTTTATATTTAATAAAATGTGTGTGTAGTCCTCTGATGAATGCCACCAGGAGAGAAACAGACTTCAGGCACAGTTGAGGAGTATGGAGACCCGTGCTGTTAAGCAGCAGGAGATGATCCAGCGCTTACTGAACCTCAATCAGCAGCCTCCGCTTCCTCTAAATGAGAGCATCTTTTTTGACCTAGAAGATAAACAATATACAGGTAAATAATGTGTATTTCTGTTTATATGTATTTGTTGGAATGCAGCGCTTATTGAAGTTGTTGGGTTTTTTACATTTCAGACTGCGCTCAGATTTTCAATAATGGCTATAAGAAGAGTGGATTTTACATGATTAAACCTGAAAAGAGCCCAGCTCAGATCAGAGTGTACTGTGATATGAAAGACGGAGGCGGATGGACAGTTTTCCAAAGACGCTCTGATGGTAACGAGTCTTTTGACAGGTGAGAAAGATTCTGTATTTGTGTATTATTTGTACAAAAGTCACATTGGAGTGTGGAACCAGAGGGCTGTAAGGAATTTCTGATAAACTTTATGAAGACTTAAAACAGACTTTCCTCATACTGCAACCTGACCGTGTTAAGTCTTTTAAATTGATGATAATTTTTATTCAAATCAGTGTGCTACTTTAATAATATCATATTATTCAAGTTAAAAGTCTCTGAATTTGTATGCTTCCATTTGGCAGTAGATTTAGAGATTTTTGCCTTACTGGTCTTTCCTGGTGAATCTAATGTTTTTTGTTATAGGGATTGGAACGATTACAAAACTGGTTTTGGTGATATGAAATCTGCAAATGGAGAGTTCTGGTTAGGGAATGACAACCTACATTATCTGACATCCCAAGGTGGGACATTTCTTTATGTATGAAGTATAAATTATTAATAAAGAAAATAGGGTATACACTATATATATATAATTCCAAGATCATTAAATGCTGTTTATTCTTAATTATATACAGTGGGGGGGAAAAGTATTTGATCCCCTGCTGATTTTGTACGTTTGGCCGCTGACAAAGAAATGATCAGTCTATAATTTTAATGGTAGGTGTATTTTAACAGTGAGAGACAGAATAACAACAAAAAAATCCAGAAAAACACATTTCAAAAAAGTTATAAATTGATTTGCATTTTAATGAGGGAAATAAGTATTTGACCCCTTCGACTTAGTACTTGGTGGCAAAACCCTTGTTGACAATCACAGAGGTCAGACATTTCTTGTAGTTGGCCACCAGGTTTGCACACATCTCAGGAGGGATTTTGTCCCACTCCTCTTTGCAGATCCTCTCCGAGTCATTAAGGTCATTTTCAATGCCCTGGATGAGGGAAGGAGGTTCTCACCCAAGATTTGACAGTACATGGCCCCGTCCATCGTTCCTTTGATGCGGTGCAGTTGTCCTGTCCCCTTAGCAGAAAAACACCCCCAAAGCATAATGTTCCCACCTCCATGTTTGATGGTGGGGATGGTCTTATGACTTGGGGTCATAGGCAGCATTCCTCCTCCTCCAAACACGGCGAGTTGAGTTGATGCCAAAGACATCTGACCACACCTGACCACAACACTTTCACCCAGTTCTCCTCTGAATCATTCAGGCAAACTTCAGACGGGTCTGTACATGTGCTTTCTTGAGCAGGGGGACCTTGCGGGCGCTGCAGGATTTCAGTCCTTCACGGCGTAGTGTGTTACCAATTGTTTTCTTGGTGACTATAGTCCCAGCTGCCTTGAGATCATTAACAAGATCCTCCCGTGTAGTTCTGGGCTGATTCCTCACCGTTCTCATGATCATTGAAACTCCACGAGGTGAGATCTTGCATGGAGCCCCAGACCGAGGGAGACTGACAGTTATTTTGTGTTTCTTCCATTTGCAAATAATCGCACCAACTGTTGTCGCCTTCTCACCAAGCTGCTTGGCGATGGTCTTGTAGCCCATTCCAGCCTTGTGTAGGTCTACAATCTTGTCCCTGACATCCTTGGACAGCTCTTTGTTCTTGGCCATGGTGGAGAGTTTGAAATCTGATTTATTGATTGATTGCTTCTGTGGACAGGTGTCTTTTTACAGGTAACAAACTGAAATTAAGAGCACTCCCTTTAAGAGAGTGCTCCTAATCTCAGCTCATTACCTGTGTAAAAGACACCTGGGAGCCAGAAATCTTGCTGATTGATAGGGGATCAAATACTTATTTCCCTCATTAAAATGCAAATCAATTTATAACTTTTTTGAAATGTGTTTTTCTGGATTTTTTTGTTGTTATTCTGTCTCTCACTGTTAAAATACACCTACCATTAAAATTATAGACTGATAATTTCTTTGTCAGTGGGCAAACGTACAAAATCAGCAAAGGATCAAATACTTTCCCCCCCCCACTGCATCATGTATGTTTTTTTTTAAATATTATATGACAGGTAATTACAGCTTGAGAATCGACTTGGAAGACTTTGAGGGCAGCCATCGTTTTGCCATGTACAAAAAGTTCCAACTTGACAGTGAACAGGTAGCACCTGTCTTTTTTGAGGTTTAAACAAGGAGATTATACCTCTGTTTAGTAACTATACACAGTATAAACACAAGTTTGAATTAATTATAACGATGCCATTTGTCTGCATGGTTTTAGAATCATTACCAGCTGCAGTTTGATGGATACAGAGGGAATGCAGGAGACTCGCTCTCGGGCAGCTACAACCCTGAGGTGCAGGGTTGGGCAAGTCACCAGGGCATGAAATTCAGCACAAAAGATAAGGACAATGATCGCTATGAACGCAACTGTGCTCTGGAAGATATGTCTGGCTGGTGGTTTAACAGGTCTGTTAAATGTATTGTTATCCAAAAAAAAAAAAAAGTAATTTAACAAGTTAGTAAACTGCTGAATCATCAAAAATACTTATATACTTAAAATAATATATTTACAGCCCAACAGCCTAGTGGTTATTGATCATGTGAAATATTACTGTAAAAAATCTTTCTCAATGTCATAAATCATCTACATACAGTGTTCTAAGCATGCTCTGAGCATGTAAAGTACTATCTGAAAAGAAATCATTATTACGTGGGAGGAAAACCCTCACCCAGTCTTAATAAATACCCTGCATGCTGTTTTCTTGAAGTTCTTCCATTGTTCTTCCTCTAGATGTCACTCTGCCAATCTGAATGGACTTTACTATAAGGGACCGTACAGTGCAGTGACTGACAACGGGATAGTGTGGTACACCTGGCATGGCTGGTGGTACTCTCTCAAAACCGTGGAAATGAAGCTCAGGCCAAGTGCCTTTGAAACTAATGAAGTCTAACATAACACGTTTTATCACCGCCCAATTATTCTTGGAAAATATATAGATGCTGTATGCATATTTGTAATATGTTTACATACAGTTTATAGTAATATAGAACATGTACTGTCAATGTAGTTTATAGTGTGTGTGTGTGTGTGTGTGTGTGTGTGTGTGTGTGTGTGTGTGTGTGTGTATATATATATATATATATATATATATATATATATATATATATATATATATATAAACTTTACGCCTATATAATCACAAAATGACATGCATTTACTTTTATTCAGAAAAATAAAAATTATGAACTTCCAAACATGATCAAATGTAAATGCAAACTTTTTACTCAATATTTAACTAGGCTCAATCAGAGTGAGTTAGTCAAATAAAGTTTTATTATAATATCATTGTCTGATTAAACTTATACAATAATACCAAGTTCTATAAAAACCAAGGGTTCAGACTTCTACCCCGGAAGTGACGCCATCTGTCCGCAGAGGAGAAGAGTGCGGAGCTCGTGCGTACCTGTTGGGTGCACTGTTTTTCTACAGGTGGGTTGCGTGGCTGTTTTTGTAGAAACATGAGAACATCAGAAGATGAGTTATATAAATTCGCTACCTTGCATTCGCTGTCAGATTCTCTAAAATTGAAAAAGGAACAAAAACTCATCAATATTCCGGTAAATGAACTCCAGTCTTGTGTTTTTCTTGTGTATTTTGGCTCCTCGCTTTCTGACGCGCTTTAGTAACTTGTCACGGTTGCAGATATTTCTTCCCCCCTATAAACTACACGACCGGTAATAACTGAACAGCGAGCAGATCTTGCTTACAAATGTATGTTTTAACAGCTTAGGAAATAGCTTTTAATGATAACTTGGTAACGATACAATGACTCCATGACTACAATATTTGTATAAAATCTAACAAAACTGTTGCATTCGTGATGTTTTGTAACCGTAATGCAGCTATAAAACTATAAAGTATAGACTACACAGCATGCTTAATAAACTTTTACATTGGTTTGCACAGTCCCATGAAGGATTCACAGCTTACTATAGCTTTCTGACTGCTTCCCTCTCTGCACTATTTCTGGAGAGCAGTCCGAGGCATCTGAGATGTCCTTCTGATGAGTGTAAATCAGGTGCAAAAAAGAATTTAGCAGTGTTCAGGAAATAGATGTGACCTCATGGGAAAGCAGAGCTGGAGTAAAGCAAGTTACTAGAAATAACTTTTTAAAAGCTGTTTTTCTGGCTCTCATGTAATCAACCCTATTCACAAAGCTGTAGGCAGCTTTTTAATGATTGCTTAATCTAAAAATTCACAGTTATTAGGTATTTGTAATTAGTAATTGCATTGAAATTATTAGGAAAGATGAGGGATGTTTGTTGGTATGTTGGTACAGTTTCCTGCCTGTATAAATTATTGCATGTCTTCTCTTTGCCAAGAGAAGAACCGGGTAGGTCTTGGCATGCTGTGTCTCGACTTACTGCTTGTCTGTCCTTTAGGGCATTGTATTGCATCCAAAAGAAATTGAAATAACTTTGAGATGCCAGAGCAAGTGTTGGAGCAGGTTCTGTTAAAGTTTTAAATGAAAGTTTGTCTTAATCATAAATACATCTAGCATGCAGAAAATCTATCTGCATGTACATGTAGATTAAAATCTGTTTTTCTTCAGTCGACATATTGTAGTCTAGATTCACTGGAATATAGTACGAAATGAAGGGTTTTCTGCTATGACGGTACATGACCATAGATTGGTGCACTGATTACATGACATCGATGGAGGTTATAGAGGGGCACAAGAGTCAGATAACAGTATCCGTCAGCTTTATTCATGAAGAGCACACGTTTTTTTTTTTTTTAATACCAGCATTTTGAAATTGCTTGTATGTCATTTGATTTTTGAGTTGGATTGAGCATTGAAATATATTTTATATAGACCTCCTCGAACAAAACTACCAATCACTTCAAAAGTTCATATTGACCTTGTTTCCATGGGTTGAATATTTGGAATGGGAATAAAAGCACTGATAAATGCTTTGGAAAATGGTTGTAATCGATCATACTGACATAACTTTCTACTGTTTCTTAAGCAAACAGTAATTTTCTATCTAACATTATATTACCAAATATTTGGCTTTGGTTTTACAGTCATGATAAGCTGTAATCAGTGGGTATGTGTGAAATTCTATGCTGGTGTTTGTCTTGTGGTTCATGCATGCACGGCTGTGAATAATTTATTCCACTTATTGCCAGCAATCTCATACCTCGACTTAAAATGGAGCACCGAAGTGTGTCCATTTTGACTAAAGCTATTCCCACAATGTAATCCATTGCACAATTACTGCAGGTTGGTATTACTGGATATCCATGATTACACATTTTTAGTAGTCTGGATTAGGCAGGAATAGAACTGTGTAGAACACAGCTAACCAGTTCATACCATCTGGCGGCATGCTCTCAGTTTCAGCCTTGGACAAAAAAGCTGGCTGTCGTGAACTCTCTCATAATAGGAGGCCTTTGGTCACATAGCAACAGCGAATGCCGTTCTGTCCTGCCATGTCTAAGCCCCTCCCTCCTTGCAAAGGTCCTGCTAGGGATAAGGTAACCAAATGCTCTCTCTGGTAAACTTAGCCTTGTAACATTACCACAGGCCTGAGCTGGACCTTGAACCGTGGAGTGATGTATGCAGAGGCGTGTTAGAATGAGTGCAGTCTGATTGCCCAAAGGTGATGGAAGCCAGCACTGAGAATATTTGTTAGGCAAGGAAGTTCAGAGGACTCTGGGAGCAAGAGCCCACAGTTTAGCAGTGTGTTCATGATGCTCTGGCAAGTTCGACTCTGAATTGGGGGCTGGTAGATAGATGAATATGTGAGGAGTATGCACAGAGTTATATGTTTGGTCTAGTCTGAGACTTTGCCCTACCACTGATGGGATCAGTTCTGATCCCTGAGAAAGGATCTTGACTCGGGGAAGAAAACTGTGGAACAGAGCTGGTAGGTCTGTTTTCCCTTTCAGCTGCATTGAATATGTTGGGAGCTAAACAACTAACTAACTAGCAAACTATTTAGGCTTTATGCTAGCAGAAGAAGCACTTTGCTATATTGCAAAAGTCAACATTCCTTTTTCATGGGGATCATTCAGGCAGATATTTATAGAGAGGATCAGATAATATGTAAAACTATACTATTGAAAAAAGCTGCTTGTGTTTGTTAGTAAACATGTGTTTAATACTATGATGGAATTCCCCACATCTCATAATCATGTTGTTTAAGATCAGTGTAATATCATACTTTTATTAAACTATTTGGCTTGTCTGTGCTACACCATGAATAGGAGCACTATTGTGTCCCTCAGTACTGGTTGAGAAATAAAATCTTAGCAGACTGGAGCAGCTCCTGCCTAACTGTTTTTATGACCAGCATACCCAAAGCCGTCTATGTACCTAAGGATTTAGCTCTCATTTTTATAACTTTTGAAAGCACTAATGTCCCAGTAGAGGTATGCTGGTATATGACTTCAATGATTGTCCCATTCATAGTAATGTATTAACAGAGAGGTGATTGTTTGTTTCTAGTCTTACTTAAGCAGTCATGGTTTAAATGTCTAAGCAAGCAGTCTGTCCCTGAGGTAATGTTTTGTGAGACAGAAATAAAGATTTTCCCCAGTGTTATTAATAGGAGGAAAATTCCTGTGTATTTATTGTTTTTGTGGACTGAAAAAGAATGCTTCTACCCCCAATCAGGACTGTGTGTGTTGTGGTGAAACTTTCAGTTAATATGTTAAAATAACTACAATTGATTAGTTCAGAAGAATTTTCAAGCTTCTCTCTCATGCCTGAACATGCATTATTGTGTACGTACGTACTGTGCAAAAGTTTTAGGCACCCTAATTTATTTATTTATTTATTTATTTTAGTACAAACTTTGTTATAGTTTTTTTATTTTTTATTTTATGACTTCTACATTATCAAGTCAGTACAAAAAACATTTTAGATTCCCAAACATTAGTTTTCTAGCGCAAAATTAAATGTTACAGAAAAATGTTTGTATGTCATTAAAGAAAGCAGCATATTACGTAAGAGACACTTTTCAGACAAAAAACACAATGAAGGCTGCTGGGTTTTGCTGCAAAAATAAGAAGCGAGTGTGAAAGTCAAAGTCTCCAGAAGAACTGTGTCTGGTTCTGCAAGATGCTCAATAAAACTTACCAGCTCATTTCCTTATAAAACTGCACAAACTGTACTGGAGACTACTATTTTTATTTTTATTTTTTGTCACACCAAATATTGACTTTTTCGTTTACTACTGTTTACTGCTCTTTATGGTATTTATTTTTGTGTAGAAACATTTAATTTTAATCAGGTTTTAATTGCCTAAAACTTTTGCACAGTACTGTATGTATGCATGTATGAATGAATGAAACAAATTAGTTTGGACCTCCAAAATAATCATAGTTATAATTTAGCTGTGACAATCCCGTAGAGCATAAAGTTTGCATGTAAGTTAACTCTGTACAAATGCAACATGTGTTTTTAGGATTCTAAAGACGCAAAACCAGCCCTACAGCTAGACCTGATGTGTAATTTAAAACAACTGTCTCAGGTCTTTGCGACAGACATGAACCTTTGCCTGGTGGATAATCATTGTTTGTTCCTGTCTGTACCTGTTACGTGTTAGACACCTCCCTCTTTGCCAACATAGAGTACAATGTTGTTCTACTGATTTGTTTGATCACACAGTGCTGTTGTTGGAAGGAATCAAAGAACATATGGCTCGCTCTCTCTCCAGTCTAAACATTTCAATAAATTATTTGAATATGAAATTGCCATATGTAAAATGTTTGTTTTGCTGATTCAGGTTCAACCTGGTAAAATTCCTGGCAGCAAAGAGCTTCTTTTTGCCCCCTGCCTAGACCCCCTTCCTTTATTGTACTTGACAGGAGTGCAGTGGAGTGTGCAGGGTATTTTTCCAGCAGGTTAAAATCATTCCAAGCAATTTCTACCCCTGTGGACTGTGGTTATGGCATAAGCAGGCAGAACATAAAATTTGATTAGATCCTTTAGGTTCAAGTGAAAACTTTCCTCCCTTTTTGGCCTGTATTATGTTTTAAAGCTTGTGAAATGGTTCCATAATGTTGTCCCAAATAACGTTGAATAGTACACAAGGGGTTGGTGTAGAGCTACAACAGTCATATGAGAACTCAAACCTATACTTCATTTACTTCTGAGTTTACTATCACTAGCAGTAGGTGAGTTAGCATTTTGAGAGTTTGTATTTAGTAGGACTTTTTTTTATCACATCTGGAGTTAAGGCCATTTCCATTGATGTTTGGATGCATTTTAATTGAATCAAAAACATAATAATGAGTGATTTTGGAATGAGTCTGTATTTGTGATGAACTTCTATGTTTTGTTTAGCATTTGCTGTTTGAAATGCAGTGCGTCCTAAAAGTCTCCATACATAGGGGACTATGTTTGCCAGAACCACGTTGGTTGTGCCTTCATCAGTGGATGTTTGTGGACGTCCACTTCTCGGTTGGTCCCCAACACTTCCAGTCTTTTTGAATTTGTTAATAAGTTTGGCAACAGTGTCGTGTGTGTGTGTGATGTGCTCGCCATGTTTCCTGTTAAAGTCCATCGCAACCTTGCGACAGCTTCCCGATCCAACCATGAGAATTTCAGTACGTTCTTCTTTTGTTAAAGGCATTCTTAAAGACTATCTGGGGAAAAAATACATATAATAAAAACTAAGTATGAAAAATTTTGGAAGACATTTTGCTAAAAAGTGTTAATTTCCCCTTAGTATGGACTTTTGGGACACCCTGTATAGAGGGCTTCTTCTAAAATGTATTTTTTCTTTAGTTTGCCTAGGCACCCACGACTGCTCAGTTTTAGTTGTGTCTTTAGTTTCTTGTTCCCTATAAATGGTTCATTTTAGTTCGTTTCCAATTACTTGGACATTACTATGTGTAAACCTAACCAGCAATTTGGTTAATATTTACGTATTTAGGGCTGCTGTGTGCTAACATACAGTACTAATAAAAGGACTGGATTTTGCTGCCCAGGCCTTTTTTCTTTTTTTCTTTTTTTCTTTTTTTTCAAAGGCAGTGATCCTAGAAAGGCATTTCAATTAGACATTTAAGAAAGGTTAACCATGGAGGATAGTGCCACAGTCCAAGCTCTCTTTCTTATACAAAGGTGTCCTTGGAGATATTAAAAATGAATAGGGTGTCATATGCTTGCTACAAGAAAAGTTGTTCAGTGAATTGATTATAAAATATTAAGACTCAAGATATTGTGTTGCTTAATTAGCAGACAAAAGGAGTTTCTAGTTTACTATGAACATTACAGTGTATTGTTACTATGAACATTAAGTATTGAACACTATGCTGGTTAGGTTTATACATGGTAATGTCCAAGTAATTGGAAATTAGCTAAAATGGAATGTTTATAGGGCTAACAAGAAACTAATGAAACTACTGAGACTGAGCAGTTTACTGTCATGACTGAGGTGCCTGGTCAAACTAAAGTAAAATGAAGTAGAAGGTTTCTTAAAAGTAAGATTACTGGTGTATTTGAGAGAGTGTGTTGCCCTGAGAGACCCTTTTCATCTACACTTTACACCAAAAGCAATCTTATTTATTTATTTATTTTGAACATGAACATTGATTAAAAGTCTGAAGTATTTAAATACCTTTTCTCCATCTTAGGTGTTTTGCTATGGCTGATTATGTAAAGGCTTACCACAAGAGAAAGTATGCAGTCAAACCACAGATGTTTGGGCCTTGAAGTCAGCTCCTCTGAACTTAAAACCACTCAGACAGCCGAAGTCATGGAGGTTCCCCATAGTGCTATGCACCTCTCATTGATTGCAGAGGACCAAAATGGAAATGACATTACTTGCCTTAGTGACCCTTCATCTGATTCACCAAGGGACAGCAGTAGTCATGGCAAGACAAACACCCCTGCTGATGTAGAGATGACCGAGGACTGTGTCAGTGAATTGTTTTCAACTACAAGCATGATTAAAAAAGTGGATGTACAACCAAACTTAGCCACTGTCAGCTGTATGAAAACTGCAGACGACAACTGTAACCAGAATGTGACTTGTATGATCTCGGGCCTGCAAAATGGCGATATTGATTCTGAAAGTGCCAGGCTAGATGTCCATGGTCTCCTTATAAAGAAATGTGATGGCATTTCAAAGATGTGCCCAAACACTGATCCACAACAGGCATTTGTCACAAGATCTGTTACTTCGTCACGCTCTAGCTCCAGTGCGAACTACAGCTCTGTGAGCTCTGATGAGATGATAATTAGGAGCAACAGTTTTATCATTCATGAGTCTGATCAACTACCCAGTGTCTCAGTCTTGGAGGAATCATCAGATATGCCTTCTGATGTTGGCCTGATGCCTGGATTGCTGCCTGATGTCTGTGAGGGTTTTGTTAATAACATGGTCAGTGCTTCAGGACAAAACGGCAAACATCCTGACTTTGGACTCACCTTCATCCAGCCAAGCAATCAGACATTCACAATGGAAGAGGATGTCTTTCAAACAATTCCTCATAATGGACCTGGGGAGAGCAGAGCTTCACGTTTGGTTGCAGGAGTTAATTGTACTGAATGTGTCTCACCAGTTCATCTGAGAAAAAGTCATTTTGAAGCTGAAAGATCCACTCGCTCCACATCGGCTGAAGGAAAAACATTCCAAATTCCAACCTCCGAGGAATTAGACATCAGTGGTAATGCCAAGACCTCTACTCCTGTTCAGTCTATGAGCTCTAAAACATTTTGCTTTTCAGATTCTCCTCTTAACAATAGTAAAAGTGATTTTGGGAATCCATTGGTCCAAGTCCTGAAGGAACAGCAACGTTCTGTCTGTCAGAAACCTAAAACTTCACTGACTGCATCCACTAAAAGTAATAAGTTAGACACTAAGAAGTATGTCAAGCCTGACTTCAGTAATATAAAATCGAAAATAATGTCTAGACCCACCAGTGCCTTAAAGCAGTCAAGTGCAACTGTTGTCAGTGCTTCATCAAATAGAAGACAGCACAAAAACCAGACTAGACCTTCCCATTCCATACAAAGCATATCATCTCCTACCAAATCTACCTCTGCAATTTCTTCCAGCTCCACTCTCCCATGTGGTAGCCATAAGAGGGATCAAAACAATGTGATTAAAAGAATTCTCTCATCTACTTGTCAAGATGCTGCACCTGCTCCAAAGTCCCGGCATCGCACATGGTCTGAGGCTTCCTCCAGTTCCTCAAAAACGAATGGAGAAGACACAACTGTAAAGGAGTCTCGGGTCGGTAGGATCGTAAACACCTTCACTAATGCAAAAAGCTCATCTGTAGGAGGTTTTCTGAGTCGGACTAGCCTGACCAAACTTGGAGACAGACATGCTTATTTTAGAAAAGAAAAATGTCTCAAGACACCACAGAAAACAAGTACAAACGTGAGTTCAAATCTGTGTCTTTGAGTAAAATATTGAAATGAATTGCTTTGTGTGTTTTTGTTTCAACTGAATGTTGGTATCCATATTAACTTTTACATTTTACATTTATCCAGAGTGATTTACATTTATCTATATTTTAGACAAACAGATGAGTATGACTTATGATGTATAAGGTTAAACATTTTAAGAAAAATTGCACAAGTGTGTAATGAATCAGTGTTTTTCAAGCATGTACCTAGTGTTTCTCTCCTCTAACTTGCCCAGTCTAACCATGTTTGTTAATTAGCTGATCTTATTGTATCAGGTAAATTAAAAGTTAGAATTAGGGTCAGGATTGAGAAACACTGTAATAAAGTACCATATGTTGGGAATTAATAGCCATTTCTCTCAAACATGTGGTCTGAAATGATAAAAAATTCAAAATTGTTCACCATCTTGAACCAAATTAATGTCCAGACCACCATGTTATTGCTTTGAATGGCTTTAATTGTTGCATTAAATATGTTCTTAAATATGCTAATCTGGTAAATGTATTCCGTGTGTAAACACGCACTGTGTTTATAGAGTTTGGGGGTTTTCTAAATTCTTAGGAGAGCTGTAGTACAATAGGAAGTTCTGAGTGTACGTAAGTTCTCGACCACAATTTGCATTCTTCAGCTCCGTTATGGGCAACACCATAGTGAGTGTGGAGCACATAGGCTTCAGTCATTTCTCATGGGAGCATGTGAGTGAAAGGAAGCTCCTCTTGCAGGCAGACTCGTCCCGGCCGGTAGGAGCAGCACCGTGTGATTGGCGCAAAAGCAGTCTTGGCTCCCAGCCATTGTCATCCAGGGCAGGAGGCACTTCGCCTGCGCAAATTCGAGTTGCAAGTCTTCAGCCAGCGCCTCTGTCTGCATCAAAGCTTAAGCCTGGCACGGCATGGAAAAATGGCTGCACCACCACTGACATGCCTACTCCGAGGAGCAAACTGAGCACATCTGGAGGTATGGAAAATGGCTTGCACATGGTAGATTCTTTTTGTTTCAGCTTATTAATGGCAGTTGTTTAGTAGTATTGGAGCATTGTAGTATTTTAAATAATGTTAATAGCTTAAAGTTTTTTTTGATTCACATTGGATTTACATTGGTCTGTAGTGACCTACACCTGAAACCATGCTGAGTGAAGCCACGTTGTAACATGTATGGCAAATGAAGTAAAATGTATAATTAAATGCTTTCACAGACTTAGTTATAACATGTTGCTGCCATTAAATGTTTAATAATTTCTAAATATAGTGGGGTTTTTTTTTTACTGTGTATAGTCCAGCGCTATGGTTTTGGTATGACTAATGTTATTGTTAATTCCCAAACACTGTTCAATTTATCACCATGAGTGTACCTAGCCAAAACAACAAATATATTGATGTCTAATCCGTAACTGCACTGTACTTTCATGTGGTTGATTAGGGCATAACAGCTCATCAGCTAATTGTTGAGCGTTTCATGAGTTTGATCAGATGTGAATGGAGAACTCTGTATGTATAGATGACAACCCAGAGTTTAAAGAGACAAACAGAAGTACATGTCTTTAGTTTGTCTGCAGTTCTCATTTTCACTACCACGAGGCGAATGCCCTACACACTACTGAGAGCAGGTTTTCCTGTTTCTGCTGAACAAATCTTGTCATGTTCCCAGAGGACTAGCAGAGGATACAGATGTGCCTTCTCTACCTTTACAGACTTTTATATAAACATGCCCCTTCCTGTCCTTCCTGACTGTTCTTGTATTTACAGAAAATAATTAGAGGCCCACTGAGAAGGTCAACCTAGACCAGAAAGCAGTAGGGCTAATTGAAAAAACAGTGGAAGGAAAGAAGTGCTGTGTTGAATCATTCCCTGACGTGGTTTGTTCATTGAATATGGTGCTTTTCACTGTTTTACCAGCAATGTAGGGAAATTAGGATATAGGGAAAGGACCACTGTTGGACACACAATCATGGGCAGATCATCAAATATAGGGTATAGGATTATTATCTGTGCTCCTAAATATCAGTTCCTTAATATGGCTCTAGGCGAGGGTAAGAAAATGAATCCAGATTAGTTTATTATTTTAGCTGTAGCATTAAGTGTAGCATAAGTATATTAGAACAGTGTTCATAGAGCTCAGTTGTCACTGTTTGGGCCTGTATAGGTTCTGCGGGGTGTCAATTTTGGTGGACTGTTCCCTGTAACCTTAGACTGTTTTCAGAGTTTTTGGAAAGGATAACTTTTGCTGAATTTTTTTTTTTACTGTCTTTAGAACGCAGCTGCACTTGTTTTTGAATATGTGTTTTACCATGTATTTGGTCATTTGCTTTGCATTACATAAATGCTTTATTGATTTACTGCATCACTAACAACATTTATCTCTTTTTGATGTAGGTAATCCAAGCATGCGTGTTACCGAAGGTACAGGACCCAAGGGTTCAGGGGAAACCATTTCCAGATTCTCTCCTACTGCTGGCAACCCACATTCATCAGCTTCAAAACTGCCAGTGAAGACAAGAACCCAGCTCAAAAGCTTGAGTGCCTCCAGTGGACACACAAAGCCTGGTGAGACTTTAGATGCTTGTTCCAAATCTGCTTACAATGCACTCAATTCAGCCAATTTATTTGTGTTTTCACAATCTTCAATATTCAATATCCTAGACTAGTGTCCTCTATTTTATGATGTGAATAATTCATTCGTTCAAGGAGGCTGAAAAGTGCAATATATAGAACGTAATAATAATTAATAATAATTCGTTACATTTATATAGTGCTTTTCATTTATATAGCTTTTCTCAAAGCGCTTTATATAGTATAGGGGGGAAATCTCCTCAAACACCACCAGTGTGTAGCGTCCACCTGGATGATGCGACGGCAGCCATAGTGCGCCAGAACACCCACCACACACCAGCTATTGGTGGAGAGGAGATTGACATAGCCTATTCAGGTTATGGAGATTATTAGGGGGCCATGATTGATAAGGGCCAATTGGGGAATTTCGCCAGGACACCGGGGTTATAGCCCTACTCTTTACGAGAAGTATCCTGGGATTTTTAATGACCACAGAGAGTCATACAGTACTACTCACTGAGTAGAGGTTTGATTTCACATAATTATGGTTTAATCAGATAGCATGGCACTTGGTGCTGCATATAGGACTGATGAAGCATTTAATTTTATATTAATCCATAACACAACATTGTCGTTGAAAATACAATCTAAATGTTTTGCATGGGCTTGGTTAACCTTTTACTATATTGAATGTCTTGTTATCCTTTTACTATATGGGCAGTGTTTATGTGAATAGTTTGTAAAATGTATTTTTGTAGAGTACAGGGGCCGGAATGACCTATGTTCCCTTAGTTATACCAGTTGGTATACAGTATATCATCTGTTTGATCACAAGAGTGGTGTTCACTTCCCATTCTATCAAATACTGCTGTCACTTTTCACACATCAGTGTATATACCAACGCTGAGAGTTAAAAATAGATAAGTAGCTCTGTCTGAGTTACTGCTCCCGCTGGAAGCCTGAAATGTGCTTCAGTTCTACATCTTGGATTGCTCCTTGCTTACTTTACATTGACAGTATGATGGACGCTCAACCAACTGTGTTATGTCCAGTCAAAAATATGTTGCCAATGAAATGGTAGTGTTCAGCTGTAACTAGTTAGTGTAGACATGGTCATTCTTACAGTTTAGTTGTTGACCCATTTTTTTTCATGCTGGAATCTTAAATCTCCTTTAAGCTCTGATGAAGTAGATTCTTTCCTTTAGGATTTACTCAAACCCAGCAGATGTACTTAAATGGTCTCATGTTTGTTTAAAGGCATGATATTTTCTGACCTGTAAATACAATGATTAGTGTTCACCCATATAACCCGGCTTTCTAGGGGATAGAGTCATAAATAAGTCACTGAATACGCTGAATGCTTTTTCCAACTCTAGTAATTGTGAATTTGTGGCTCTAAGGCCAGTTGAAAAGTAGGTCAATGTTGTCAGTACAGACAGAGAAGGGGAGCCCTATTTCAGACAAAGAGGCTTTTTTTTGCCTGAGCATCCTCACTACCCTGCTGCTTCCTCATTGGTGGATTGGCACACTTTTCTATGAGTGGGGCTCCTCAATCCCACATGTCTAGCAGGCTGGTTTGTTCCACTCCAGTTCACTTGGAGGGAGCGAGAAAACCGCACACAACCGTATGTCACCTGAAGATCTATGTATACTGGATTACCTTATTTTCTTTGCCCATTGTTAAACTTGTAGAATAAGTACTAGTAATGCTGGCTTACGGGGGCCTCCGCAGCTGCACCTGGAGTGAACTTTCCTTGTACGCTTTTGACAACTCGACCCTGATCCCCCAATCCAGTGCAGGCTCTCAATGTGATCTCACTCTCTTGACATGCCTCCTCATTGGATCCTATCGCTTCTGTATCATTCCTTTGTTAGCTGCCTGTTATGGGAAATCTAAGACTCCACTACAGAGAAGTAAGTTGTGTTAGACGATCAGAGAAAAACTAGAGTTTAAATTTCTAGAATCTGTGCTGTTGGTGCATGCAGCTGTATTTTTAAATGATTGTGCTTAGTGTATTGTTACTTAATACATTGTTGATGGCCACACCAATACCGAGTCTGCACTCTTAGAAATATTAGAATCCTTCAGGGTTCTTTGGTCGACCCTGTCTAGAACCCTAGTTCAAGAAAATGTTTGCACATCCGAAAACCCCTTTTTGGAAGCTAAGAATCCTTAATTATTTCAACAAACCTTTAAATATCCCTTGTAGAAATCCTGTGTGGTATAATGCATTACACTATGCAAACATAGAAATAGCATTAGGCAGATGTTTAGTGTAAGAAAAGCTAAAACTTTTATATGGATTCTGTAATCTGGATGCAACTAGGTGTCAAAAATCATCGTGCGTGATAAAATTAAACCTTTTCTCCCTAGCACGTTTCTGTAGAATTCAGATTGTGTGTGTGTTCGCAGATTTGGAGTCACCTTCAGGAGCTTTAGGAAAACCTCTCACTAACAGGACCACTTCATTAAGAAGCAGGCTCCAAAGTCTGTCTCCCAAAGTCTCCTCTATTGGTAAAAACACACATTCTCATAAGAACTATATGCATAGCAGTCTATATTAGGTTGTTCTTTGTTTGTTTTTTTTTGTTTGTTTTTAACCGAAAACGTGGACAATTCAGAGAATTACTTTTGAGCTTTAGACCACTGATTTATAAATGGTCATCACAAAATTATAAATGGCTATGCTCGCATATTGCACTTACACGGGCACGTTCATGTATACTAAGAGCAGCATGTAGCAACAAACCTGTTTCGCAAAGTGGTTTATCTACAATCTTAAAAATAACGGTGGCAGAAAAGTTTCTTTAAGATCGATGCCATAGGACGAGGGGGCTTCACAATTTTGACTAATGAAATACTGAAATCTGCATTCAGACCATGGTCTGCTTATCGATGACCCTTGTGATGGGAAGCCATTTTTGGTTCCCTAAAGAATCAGCCCATGGTTCCTTTTGTAGTATTGTTGCAAAGAAATAAACATACAGTATAAACACTTTCTACCACAAAATCCTTCACACAATGATAATGTTTACAACAAATATTTTTTTAGTTTTCTGTGGTTCCAGCAAAAGGTTCCATCTATAAACATGCATCATAAGGTTTTTATTATTATTATTATTATTTTATTTTTTAAGGAAATTGTCATTTTATGGCATCACACTAAAAAAACTGTTTTTGGCATCTTTTTTTAACCTGACAAAGTGCTGATGTTTATTTTCTCAAGAAATACTACTTTGCCTTTGTCTTCTTTTTTTTTTTTTTTTTTTTTTTCTGGCCATGTAAATTGAGTTTAAAATCTTTCCTGTGCTGTGGATGATTCTGCAGGAAACAAGAACACATCTTCACTGTGTTCTCCATCTGTGAGGACTGCAGTGAGCGTCTCAAAACCCCCTGCTTCATCACGGCCTGCTCGACTTACTGCTACTTTTTCAGGTGGGTAGTTACTAGAAATTCAGAAAATGTCCTCACTCTGAGTTTGATTCGGTGTTATAGAACTTTGCATGTAAATGTATAAATTGCTTCATATGTCAGTTCAAAAACATTGTTTGACATTCTAATTGTTTTAGATCAATAAATAGGATTAAGGATGACAAGTGAATGAATTTCAAATCCTTTAATCAGTGACTTAATCAAATGCTCTCTTGGCATTGCATAATCCTTTTCTAAGCCCATACCAATTTGACAATTTTCACCTTGACAAAGTATAAATCACTCAGTTGGCAGACTAAAATCCCTTTGAGCATCATCTCGCTCACCACAGCTATTAATTTTTGTCTTGGCAACAGTGGGAGGAAAACGTAGATGTGTGCTGTAGTGATATGCAGTGTGTGCACTAAATTACTGTAGTCATGGTTTTTCATATGAATTATAGTGGCAGTTGGTTTTCACTGTGTGCGCTCCACAGCGTGAGTGCTGTGTTCTGTCCGTATGACACAGCTAAGTCAGTGCACTTTTTATGTGCCGTCATAAACATGGTACATAAACACATCACCTGCTTGGAACAGGCATTAATGCAGATCTGTTTTTTAATCTGTGGGTTTGGGATGAGTGGTGGGGTTAAATTACTCTATCAATTAATTACATGTCTGGTTAGCAAAATTTAATTCAGCTTGGGCATTGTGCATTTATTGAAATTGAGTACATTTGAATTTCAAAAATAGTTTTTACTCGCTGTAACTTGTATAGTTTTAATTCATTCATTCCTTCATTCTTTCATCTTCAGTAGCCGCTTTATCCTGGTCAGTGTCAGTGTTCTGCAATTCTCCTTTAATTGTTTGTCAGAACATAACCTTGTAAACAGTCATTATAGGCAGCGTTTGTGTGCACCTACAGTTCACTACCTGGAATTAGTAAAATTACATGCTTAGGAGAACCAAGGTATGAAATTAAGTGCTTGTTTTTGAAAGATGTTTAAGACTTGGGGAAACAGCTTGGGTTGTGT
Source organism: Cranoglanis bouderius (assembly GCA_023630585.1). Lineage (NCBI taxonomy): Eukaryota > Metazoa > Chordata > Actinopteri > Siluriformes > Cranoglanididae > Cranoglanis > Cranoglanis bouderius. The sequence goes on from CM042561.1 coordinate 13,846,584, forward strand.
AAGTATGCAGGGTTTGATGGTGTCAGCAACTAGCCACACATTCTTCCTACAAACACTTAAGATGTATGATTATGACTGCACCAGGGTACAGGCTTTGATTTCTTCAGGTTTGGACAGCTTACATTGTATATGATACTGTTATAATAGAGCAGGCATTTTGCCCAGCTTGCACACACTGCCGATTCTCACCATTTTAAAAAAAAAAAAAAAAAAAAAAAAAAAAAGGTCTTGTGTCTATTCTGGATAATATTCTAGAAATAGTGGTGATGTTATCCATTTAATGAAATTAAATATCATCGATGGGTTATTATCAATATCATCGATCCGATTTCTCTCATTTTATTTGCCATATGCCTTGTATGCCATTTTATTTACGCAGTGTTGGTATTGTTATGAAAAACTATTCTTTATAAATTCTTCACATTTTTAAATCTTTTATTTGATTTATACCCAAGAGTTAGAAATTTCTATTTTTCAAGTTGTATAGGAGGATTATAGCATTATCACACAAGCTTAATTTTGTTCTCGTTATTTATTATCAGTAGATTTCAGGCATTAGTAACCATTTAATTGCTTAACTCCACCGAGTTCTGCTTTCTAGGAAAGAACCCAGTCTTATTTATGTGGAGGATGGCTTGAAACCAGCATGGCTGATTTCAGCTCTATAGCAGGCGAAGTCCTGCTGTGAGCTGTTGCTTTGACCCCCGCCATTTTTATCCTTTCACCCTCCCTCTAGTGGGAGATGGAGAGAGCATGTGAGGGAAGGCAAGAGAGGGAGGCCTGCGTCACAGCTTAAGGCTGTGCTGTTCACTCCTCCCACTTCCCTCCTCTCTCCTCTAGCATCCTCCACAGCGGCGGTGCCATGGAGAGATGCGGATAGAGCTTTGTCTGAACATGGATGGATAAAAGCCTGTTTTTGATCTGGGTGGATTATGCTTGTCTGCTTTCATTGCATCTGTTAGAGGAGCCACGTTGCTAGAATATCCTTCTCTGGCTTTCTTTTTCGCTAGGCTACAGCTAGCCAAAATTGAAGAAGAATTCTGACACTATTGTGAAGAAGAATTTAATTTTCCCTTGATTTCTTTTAAATTGGTGGTGGTGTTTTTTTTTTTTTTTACTTCTCCCTATAGCGCTGTGCTTCAGTGAACTTTTTTTTATGATGCTTTGAACCATGTGCATGTGGATTCACCCTGAAGCTGCTTTTCATATTGCTTTGCTTCAAAGGTCTTGTTAGGTGTCTGTGTGTGGGGTTTTGTTTTTTTTTTTTTTTTTTTTTTAATTATTATTTTTTTAAATATTTTTGGGTCGGCACAATGTTGTTCTCTCCCAAATTTTCCCTGTCCAACATCCATGTGAAGCTGACTGCTAAAGGTTTACTCCGGAGCCTCCAGCTGCTATCTGGCTTCAAGAAGAACACTCTGGTGTTTCGAGCAGGTGTGTGTAGTTCCACCAAAAACATGGTGTTTATGTAGGCTTGTCCTTTGCCCTCTACAGACAGTTTGGAATAATTTGTTTGTATCTTTTGCAAGGTGCTTGCAAGGAGTCTATTTTTAATCTGGCACTTTGCTCTTACTGCCTCAGCGTGTCGTTTTAACTGCTCGTCTACATGCTTGTGTATCCACTTACTCTCTGGAGCACTTTACAGGACTGACAAGTGTTTTCTCACCTTACATGCTTTATTAGACTTAAGAACACAAATCATATCCATCATCATCATGATTTTTTTTGTTTTTCTCCTAGCTTGCATTTTCCTCTAGTTTGTTGACTGTTTACCTGTATATTCATCCTGGTACAGGTCTGGGAAGCCCAGTTCTCTGGTTACTAGCTTGTGGGAAGGTTATTTTTTGGGCTGTATTAACTGAGGGATTTCTAAATTTGTAAACATTTTCATTCCCATAGAAAAGGCTGATTATAATTTTAGGACTCATTCTGCTCCTTTTTATAGCAAATGGCCAAATAAGGACTCGCACACTGAGTAGACTGTATTTATTCCTCTTTTATTGAGCTTGGAAAGTTACTATATTTATACTGGGTGATTTATGAAAGGGTTTAGGGCCACTTGTTGAAATCTGACTTAAAATATAGCTATTGATGGCACTCCTCTTGCTCTTATATATCTGAATCAATGAATCTTACATGTAAATTTTCACAGAATTATCCCATTTCTTTTTTTTTTTTTTTTTCTTTTTAGCCCATTTTCTTTTTTTTTTTGTATGATTTTTTTTTTTTAATGATTTTAATTGGGAACTGATCTGTTGCTGCTGTTTGCGAGGAAAAACCATAATCATGCTGATGTGGTGTATAGTAGTACATTTCACATAGTTTATTTGTTTATTATGTTCATTCATGCCCAAATCCTGAGTTCAGGATTGATTTACAGTGTATGTAAGCCTCAGATATTGCATTCCTTCACTCTTGTACCATGGATAATATTGGAATTAGTATTTCATCATAAAATCATTGATACTTGTTATTTGTATATCTGTATTGTGAATGCAGGCTGTCAGTTAAGTTTATTTAATTCAGAAAGAAATGGCACAACTGTTGTGAATAAACCCATACAGACTGGTAGAGCAATCCCCAAGTGACACAAAAGAATTGTTTTCGTCATTCCTTCTGTGACGAATATAAAAAACCTCTTTAACACGCTAGAAATGCCAGTGAATAACGCATTGTGGGGAAATGTGGAAATATAGTAAAAGGGGATAGGTATTCTTTATAAACACACAGGCCTTGTAGTTTTCAGTGGTGTCAGGAAAGTGCAGTGTCATAAAGGAAACATTTTTGGTTCCATAAAGAATCTTGAAGGCCATGATTCTTGAACCTTTTTTGTTGTGGCCTGTGGCACCAACAAAAAATAGTTAAAGGTCCTTAGAGGGTAGACTGATTAATAGATGTGGGGCCATATTCACAAAGAATCTTAAGGCTAAAAGTAGCTCCTTACTGGCTGATTTAGGAGAAAAGGTTTTTTTTTTTTTTAAGGGAAAAAAAGGGTGTGTCAATTAATCCTAAAATTAAAATGTTTCATTATTTTCTGTGTAGGGGTAATTTGTTGTGTATTTAATGACGACAGGCTTTTAAAAGGCATTGTATCAATTGTAGGAGTATTTCAATGATAGTGGAATAAGGGCGTTCACTTCCCAATCGAGTAATCCAGTACAACCAGAGTTTACACAACTCAACACTACTTGGTCACATGACAATTACAGCGATGCAAGAAATATTAACTTTAAATATAATGCACAAGTCTTATTTTACACCAATCAGTGAGTGCCTTCTGCAGACTGCATCAACAATTCAGCCATTGCCACTGTTGACAGAATTTTTCATAAATGATTATCAGTGACTGGTTGACGTCGTCACAGTAAGCTTATAAATGAAAGCCTTACCATTGCACACGAAAAAAGAAAATGAAATTGATTTCACAATAAATTTCAATTTCAAATTGATAGTGTTTGGAGCATTTAGATAAATCTTTTTGTGTATGAAGTCAGTAACAGTTAGTTTTTATGACATGTTTATATATTTGTTAGGAACGTTTAAAAGAAACTTTAGTGTAAAGTCAAGATTCTTTGTGAATATTTCCTTTTCCCCTGTGTAATGCGAGGGAATGAAATAGTTTCCATGGAAGTCTTGATTGCAACAGAAATTGCAGTGCAAACTGAGAGCGCAAAGTGGATCTGCTATTCAGGCATTTATGAATAATTCATGCCTGTGTGATCGGCGTGAATCATTTAGAGCAGCTTGCTGTTGTCTGTAATGCGATTATTTATTTTAAGCTGCTCTAGTTTTCTAGTTTTTATAATAGTTTCTTGTCAGTACGGTCTAGTTCTGACTATGGACACAGACTAGCACTATCCAAGGTAAAGAAACATTAAACATAAAGTGTTTAATTTATGACTAGGCTGTTTTTCCCTTCCAAATCTGTGTTTACAGTGCAGAAATTTCACTGTTTATTAATTGATATTTTACCACTGATGTGCACAATGACATTATAGTAAACCTGAACACTTAATGTCATGCAGGTTAACGAAGAATACTGTTAAGTGCAGCCATGGCAGAGTGCATATTAAAATGGCAGAATGCTCCCCAGATCACTGAGGTTAGGGATTAAAGCATCTCTGTGCTCTAAAAGTCTTTCTAACAAAAGCAATTGACCAAATACTTCATTGTTCATTGTATGACTCCAGTCATGTAGATCCACTTATTTGCACAGTTTCAAGGTTTCCCTGATTATCTTCATGAGGTATTTATTATTTGGCTGACAGGTCAGTGGGTGTCCAAGGCTGTAATTGCAAAACCCTGCTCCAGCATAATTACAGTGTTGAATTAATCTGCATGGGGAACATTTTGAAATATAATTTCAAATTTATTCTCGTGCCTTGGGTTAAACAGCTAAGGGTTAGAACGTACCAGTATGGAAGGAAAGTTTTAAAGGAGTGTGACCTCTGGAGGCCGATAGTCAAAACGCACTTGTTACATTTGGAGTATTGATGTACTTGAGTGTTAAATGTCAGCGCTGGCTTTTACTGTGAGGAGTTTGTTGTGGGACAAACAAGCATTGTGGCACACGGTTATGTCGGCTTCTGTGCAAGTTATTTTGTATTCCCTCTTGGGTTTGGCTAGTCATTGCAAATTCGGTACACTGGAGGACAAGACTGATTAGTGACAAGCTAACTGAACACTCCAAAACTCTATAAAATTATGCAGAACACAATAACAGCTCTGACACTGGCCCAGGCTGTATATATTCCCTTTCGTTTTGCAGCTAATCTGCTTCTCTACTCCTCTGTGTATGTTTCCAGCTCGAAAAAATGAGCCTTTCCCCAAACCACGCAGTGCTTGTATTGTTGTGAAGTCCACAATAATACACTCAGAGTTCAGGTACTCTGTATTTTTTCCTTTTTTAAACGAGTACCATAGAACTGGAGGGGTGCGTGTTTTATGTCTATTGGGCACAGAGGTGGCAGTGTCTATTGTGGCTCTTTCCATACCAGCTGCTATCCTGTGTGGCTATGGCAATTCTCAACATTGACCTTGAGGGTGCAGTCCCAGTGGCATGGCATGATGCTAACCTTATGGACCTGTACTTATTCTTCCACGTTGGTGTTTGGCTTCTGGATAACAGGGGGTCAACCATCCTTTAGCTTACCATGACGCACTCTGTTTATTGGGCTTGGCTGCCGCACAGCATTCAATCCCCAACCCTTGTTGGACTCATAGTACATAGTCATTCAGCCACATTCTCCACACGCTGCATGACTGTGTGTCTGCAGAACTTCAGAAGCTGCTGGAATCAAGCTGTGGATCTCAAACTTTGTGGTCACAAAATGGTTTGTCTACATAGACCTTTGGGTTGTGAACAAGAAGGTCATCCTGGATATGCCAGGGCTTATAGGTTATAGGTTATAGAACTTATAGGTTCCCCTGCACACTGACAGACCTAACCTTTTACAGCACCACCATGACTTTGACCAGGATAAAATGATTACTGAACATGAATGAATTAATTAAATTGAAGGTAGTTATTAACACGTCCCGAGCTCCTTCCTTTTTTGAGAGATTATTTTGTTTCTCATTTTCTGTGCCTTCATTTTGTTTTATATTGTTATTGTTCTATATATATTATGTATTTGAAATTCTTTCTTGATTGTCCAGATACAGAATTGCCATATCACTGACCTCTAGTGCCACACACCACATCAGTATTAGTATTCTACAATTTTGCTCCTGAGCAGCATGAAGATAAATCTTGACCAGTAGAGGGAGGTATGGGAGCCCGTTGAATTCACTTTTGCAAACATTTACCAGCAATAATACGGTATGGATCAAATTTTGAAACCTCTGCACAGCATGTTCCTTACTTTTGGAAGAAATGTTTGCCAATATTCCACATGGGCAGAGGCCTCAAGGAACCTGAACCCTTAGGAATAAGTGACACTGCCATGACCTTTACATTGATTAATGCTCTGTATAAATGTTCAGCTGTAGAGGTTTACTGAATTGAGCTGTGGACATTTTGCCTGACCTTTTAAGAGCTCAGTTACAATCTTTTTTTAATCGGAACAAAGAGTTAATGTGATATTAAATGGTGTCCACATGGAAAGCTGGTTTAAATCGGTCGCTCCTCTTATAACATTTGCCTTCATTAAGTTTGCAGTGTTCCCTGTTCACAAACTACACATGATGAGAGCATTTAATATTAGTTGTAAGGGTGTGAACCAGAACTAAACTGGAAGGTTTTTAACTGTTTGTTTAAGAAATAAGGGGTAACGTTAGCAAGTACTAAGCCACTTCTATTTATGCCACTAATATCCCAGTGGAGGAATCGAAACACACCAAGATGTGTATTCCCCCACCCCCAACTGTGATTTCTTTTCCTTGTTCGCAGGTCAGACTTCCTGATATTGCTAGCATTGATCCAAACATTGCTTATTTATTGAAAGTTAGAAATGTAATTTCCCAGGAACAGTTTATCTTCACTCTTGCAATGTTACTGAGCATTTATTATCGAACTGTTATTCAACTGCAATTTTAATGCCATTCATTTTTTCCAGGAATTATTTGATACAAGGATTGAGAAAAACCAACAGGCTTAAATATAAAACTTTAATGATTGAATCATGCATCAGTTTTATGGAATCAGTTGAATAAAACCAGCTTAAGACGTTGTTTTCATTTTTTTATTTTCAAGTAGAACCCCTTTGTGAAGCTAATAATTCTTGAAGAAACATTGAAATACAATTTTTAAGAGTGTAGAGAGGTTTTTTTTGGCTATGATTCTCAGTAAACATCAGTGGTAAGTGCTTTGAGGACCTGCTCCCACCTCACCTCATTATAAAAGAGTGTGCTTTAAAGCCAGCAGTCCTCACAGAGCAGTTATGTAATAGCTCAGGCAGAACTGCCTCCATGTAGATCTCTGGTGTCCAATGTCAAAGTCAAATCGCTGGGTCCACAAAAGCACCGTGTACTCTGCTCAACTTTTTCAAATGATAATCTCATTGTGGGGCCAAATGTGTGCCTGTTTCAGTAATGTTTTTATCCTTTCAGCAGAGTTTCTCTATCTGAGAGCATTTCAGGTCATAATGCTGGTAATGCCTCCCCCTCAGAGGGATTCTGGCTGTTATTATGAGCTGGTGTTGTATTTATAAAGCTTGTGTAAATCAAAACTAGTGTGACATGGCCATTCTAAAATAAGAGCTCTCTGATGTCTGTCTACAGAGGGGGAAATGGATTGGGAGAAGGACAACTCTTTCTTGTTGGTCAAGTTGTTCATCAGAGCACCTTGTTTACAACTCCTAACATCTCAGAGCTTGTAGACAGTGTTCACTGGTGCCTCTGACCAAACTTAACATAGTTGCATGAACTAGAAAGTGGTTTGAGGAAAAGCATGCTGAACGCTGCATCAACAATAAATGGATGTTCTCTTATAGTTGACAAAAGCAAGGCAAAAGGGAGCTCACAGAGCCAGCAGCAGGGCCACGCCAACGGCCATCCGGACCTGGTGCCACCGGAGACAAAGCCACGAGGATTGGAGTACTACAAGGGTCTGTGTGAGAAAAAGAACCAAACCATCCAGCAGCTGAAGAACAGCTTTATTGCTAGCAACCGAAGATTTGATGCCATCGCTGTTGTTGTACAAACCCTTTACGTACAGGTATGCTCTTTTTCTTTTATGCTATTCATTATACAGTCAGGTCCATAAGTATTTGGACAGTGACACAATTTTTTGCAATTTTGCCTCTGTACACAACCACAGTGGATTTGAAATGAAACAATCAATATGTTCTTGAAGTGTAGTCTTTCAGCTTTAATTCAAGGGTTTTAAAAATTATATTGCCTTAACCATTTTTTACATAGTCCCTCCATTTTCACAGGCTCAAAAGTAATTGGACAATTGACTGATAAGCAATTTCATGGCCAGATGTGGCCTGTTTCCTCATTATTTCATGACCAATTAAGGAGATAACAGATCTGGAGTTTATTCCAAGCGTTCAGTTTGCATTTGGTAGCTGTTCATGGGAACGCCAAAGAGGTGTCAATGCAAGTGAATGAAGCCATCATTAGGCTGAAAATACAAAACAGACCTATCAGAGAGACTCTAGAAGCTTTAGGAGTGGCCAGATCAACAATTTGGTACTTTCTTAAAAGAAGGAATGCACTGGTGAGCTCAGCAACACCAAAAGGTCTGGAAGACAACTAAAGTGGATGAGTGCACAATTCTTTCCTTGTTGAAGAAAAACCCCTTCAAAATCTAGACAAGTCAAAAACACTCTGGAGAAGGTAGATGTAGCTTTGTCAAGGTCTATAATCAGGAGACACCTTCATGAATAGTGGTACAGTGGTTTGCATCTTGAGGTAAACCCTCTGTATTTACAAAGAACAGAAAGGCCAGATTAGACTTTGCTAATTTAAAAATAAAAAGTTCTGATACAAGATTAACTTGTACGAGAATGATGGGAAGAGAAGAGTATGGAGAAGGAAAGGAAGGGCTCATGATCCAAAGCATACCACATCATCTGCCAAACATGGTGGAGCAAGTGTTATGGCATGGGCATGTATGGCTGCCAATGGAACAGGGTCACTGGTGTTTATTGATGATGTGACTGCTGATAGAAGTAGCAGAATGAATTCTGAAGTGTATAGAGCTATACGTTTCTGCTCAGATTCAGTCAAATGCTACAAAACTGATAGGACGGTGCTTCACAGTACAGATTGATAATGACTCAAAACATACAGTGAAAGCAACCTGAGGGCTTCTTTAAGGCGAAGAAATTAAATGTTCTTAAATGTCCGATTACCTCAACCCAACTGAGCATGCTTTGCACTTACTGAAGACAAAACCGAAGGCAGAAAGACCCACAAAAAAAAACATCAACTGAAGGCAGCTGCAGTAAAGGCCTGGCAAAGCATCTCAATGGAGGAAACTCAGCATTTGGAGATGTCCGTGGGTTCCAGATTTCATGCATTCATTGACTGAAAAGGATTTGCATCCAAGTATTAAAAAGAATCCTAATATTTATGATTGATATTTTGTCCGGTTACTTTTGAGCCTGTGAAAATGGAGGGACTCTGCAAAAAATGGCTGTAATTCCTAAAAGGTTAATGGGTTAATGCAATTTTTTTGTTAAACCCCTTGAATTAATGCTGAATGTCTACACTTCAATCACATCTTAATTGCTTCATTTCAAATCCATTGTGGTGGTGTACAGAGGCAAAATTGTGAAAATTATATCACTCTCCAAATACTAATGGACCTGACTGTAGTTCTGTTATACTGATATTATACTGGTGTGTAGTATTTTGTTTACTTGACAATGCCAGTGTTGGTTAGAAATTTATAGCCTTGTTGCATGGGTTGTTGATTGTTGGAATGTGGTATGTGTGTCTGTGTTCTGTTTGTTTTGGCGATGCCCTCACATGGCTCTGTAATTAGTTTTCATACGAAGGTTTCTAGGAAGACAAGTTTGAATGTGCTAGTCTGCTGATTGTGTGCTCTTCCCCACAGTATTTGTGTGTCTGTGTGTGTGTACACGCACATGCATACACAACCTAAGCTGTGGGGAATCCCTGTAGAACTGCTTAGGCCCTAGAACTGGCCTTTTATAATTCGCTAATATAAGCACACGTGTGCCCACTCTAGGAAGCTCTCCGACCTGTTGAGAGTAAAGTATGCTGAAGAATTTCCTTAACTTCTGAAGGTTAGCCAATGATTTTATTTGAAATTATTAGTGGGTAGATTTGGGGGTTATTTCATGAAGGTTCCGAATGCTGCCCATTAGCAAATATCTGTATAGTACATGTTTCATGTTACTACGTGTGATCTAGTTACATCTTACTGTCAAAATTGTTTTAGAATGTAAACTGATGCTTATATTCATTGCTGACACATCCATTTATTGAACTTTTTTCAAGCTATCAGTTAGGTATCAGTTGGCAATAGAGCACAGAAACGATCAGTTGGTTATACATAGAGGTTTAATCCTTTTTTAAAAATTTGATCTCAAGATAAAATTCCACTGTTTATGTATATATCTTATTTTGTGTCTCTGAAATGTTTTTCATTGGCAACACATACCTTATGTCTGTCAATTTGCCAAAATAGCACAAAATGATATGAGCACAATTGTAATTATATTTTGTGTGGGAGTGAAATGCCCTGCAGTGGAATGTATTAAACATTTATTACCCTAATAATAGTAGCTGGGCCTTGTCATGTGTGTGTGAGACTGTACAGCTGCTGACTTGATATGGTTACAGGCAACATCAGGCATTCAGCAAGGTGGACTGGGCTGGTTCATATCACTTGTGTGTGAAGCATTGTCAACACTTAGCACAAGGCCATAATTTCACTAGAAGAGCATGCACATTTTTGTTGAATCTTCTCTTTGCTGTATTAATTTGTACAGCGAGAACATTTGTAGGCATTAATCTAAAGGGATACCTCCGATACAGTTTAATTATCAGTCCATTAGTGTTGATTTTCTCCTCCTTGGAGAATTTTATAGTCAAATATCTTGTGACACTGAGTGTTCAGCATGCATATAGCATATGCAGTATATTATTTATAGATGATTATAATAATGATCACCTTATTTGATCTCTCTTATTGTTATGAGAAAAAAAAAAAAAAAAAAGGCAAACATTTAATCTGATTTTGCCAGTAACCTCATGTGTTTTGTTTTTGGTGAGTACATGTTATTGTATTAAAGGATTACATGCATTGAATAATAAATTCAGGACTGTACAAATGCCTACTGCTTTGTTTTCACTAAGAAAGACTGTACTCTCCATTTCTTTTCTTCAGTGAGAAGGTCATTTCACACTCCTCTCCTATAGCATGCTGCAATTTAGTAAGTGCCACTCGATCAGCTTTCTGTCAATCTGTTTTTCTTTGCTTTGCCTGTGGTGGCTCTCTTAAAGTGCAGTGGCACACATCTTGCTCGTGTGCACCATGCAGCCTTTTCCCTGCTGCTCCTCTATTAGTGACATTATGGTATATGCACGACACTGAGAGGCAAGTGGTTGGAGGAGGGTAGAACCAATGGAATGGCTCCTTCCAGTCATCCCCCTGTTAAAAAAAAAAAAAGGAGAGAGAGAGAGCAGTCGTGTGTGGAGGTGGTGGTGATTCCTTCACCTGAGCTGCTGTCTTCCTCTGATTCTGGACTGTTGGACCATGGGCTGCTCCAGCAGCAAAATGTGCCTTAACGCTCCCTGTGCTGCACCCCGGGTAAAGACATTCAGCTTCTCCTCTGGGACTGGACTAGGATGACAAACAGGATCTCTGTGGATGTCTACACAAATGCCTACATGCTTCTGTCTCTTGTTAATTATTAAGCATGAGCTGTGACGTTTGCAAGTTGTATCTGACTCATCTAATGTCTGGCATTAGCAGTGTTGTTATTTTATGCCGCTTGGTGTAGTCTTCCAGGGCTGCTTTAATTAGGGGGGAGGTTATCAGTTCACATCTGCCTGATGCATGTCCAATGTGGATTTTATTGAGCTGCGGGGGGGAGAGAACAGGTTTGGAAGCTAGCAGGCGGCTTTTGGATCTCCGCTGCGTCTTTTTTGGGAGGCTGACAGGAGCACTGCAGCTGAGGGGCTGGCTGAAATCCACTTTATTAAAGAAAGCAAGAGAGCGAGTGTAGGAGGGAGACTAGAAGACTAATTACACCACTCTGCATCATTCTTAAACCAGTTTCCTGAGGAAGCCAATTAGTTTTGAGATACTTCTGTATTTTTTTTGTATTTTTATTATATTCTGTCCTGTGTGGAATGCAACATACAGTAATGCAGAAGTATGTGTGTGTGTGTGTGTGTGTATATGTATATGTGTGTGTGTATGTATGTATATATATGTATGTGTATATATATATATATATATATATATATATATATATGTGTGTGTATGTGGTGGATGCTAGGGTCATGTGCTGCATTGTTGGTTATATTCGCAATCAAATTTCTAGGTAATTGGAAAAAGCTTTATTATAGCAGTATTGTCACATGGCCTATTTCTATGACAAGCACATTTTCTGAGGGGAAAAAAACTTCACCATATTTTAACCATATTTAAACCATGTCACAAACAGACTTAATTTATTGTATTGTTTCAGTATGTGAACATGGAGGAAAAGTCTGTGTACTGTGTATGAGTTTCTGATGTGAGTGTCTACTCTCTGTGTGCAGCATGAAGAATCAGTGAAACGGCGTCAGGAGCGTTCTGTGGAACTGCTCAACCTGCGTGAAGAACTCGGTGAGTAGAGAGTACTGATGCTAATAAACTGCGTCTTTGAGGGCGTTGTCTTGTAAGGTGTTCAGTTTTCAGTCTATGGAAAAACAAACGAACAAATCTAGAAAAGTACTGCCTTTGACAATTGACTTTAATAAGCTAATTGCATTGTAATAATAAGAAGAGAGGAGGTGCTGTGCCCTGCAATGTAGACTTTTAAGCTGTCCAGTAATTAAATTTTCTCTTCTGTTTAATTTCATGTACCTACCACTAGGCATGGAGCCAGTGTGCCGTTAATAAAGTTAGGGTAGGGAGGGAGGAGTTGTTTGTTTTACTGCCATATAATATGACGGTGCAAAAGTCACTACAGCATTGTTTTTGTTTAAGGATCATTTCAGAGGTGTACCTTTTCCCACACGCTCTTTCCTCCAGGTATAGAGCATGGGGGAGGCATCTGCCCTAACATGCACTTGTACCCAAAGGCCAAGGCCCTGCTTATGTCTGAAGGAAATTATTACAGGAGTCAGTCTAATTACATTACTAGTTACAGGAGGCAAGGTGGTGGTAGTGCAACAGGGTTAAGTGTACATACTATTAACTCCTCTGTGGTGATTATCAGTTACAGAAACAATCTTTTATGGTCTTTCTATTTGCTGTTCTAGAAATGCTTTGACTGATGCAAAATCTATTGTTTGATCAGTACAACCAGATCAATTCCTCAAGTCCTGAGCACCTGCTGCACCACTGTATGTAGAATGTCGCTGTTTCTCTGTTCATTAAGCAGGAGAGATGCCCTTTTTCCCCATGAAACAGTGGGGTCTGTTTCTTTCTGTCAAAAACATGTAGCCTGTCCTGCTGCCTGGTGAACTGCTCATGCTGCAGTTTGGTATATAAATCACGTTTTGACTGGCATTTCAACTATTTCAATACGATTCTGAGCCTTTTTCTACTTTTGTTAGAAAATCTGTTAAGCTGTAATGACTGGCTTAAGCAGTTTGTTAGTCAGGCATTGTACTTTTTCCATATTTATTGCATTTTTTTTTTTTAAATTTATTTGCCATATCAGACATTCTTAATCCTGTGTATGATCATAATCCTGCTGTTTTGGCCTCTTAGCACATTCCAAACATCTAGAGAGGCTTAGGATCCCCACATGACTCCCTTTGGCCATCTCACAACCTGAGCCATACTAATATTGAAGAGTGTTATCCTGTTACCAGCACAAGGTTTCAAATATTGATTTCCACTTGCTATTTAAGACTGTCATGAGGTGCGTGTTTCAATAAAGGCACTGAACTTCGCTTGCTCTAGCTGGGGGTGTTTTTTTGTTTTGGCTTCTCTCCAGATTGGCCTTATAAAAAGCCCAGTCTTATAAACCGCACTAATGTATATTGTTCTCAGAGGCTTCAGTAAACTCTCAGTCCTGTCTACCCACGTTAGCTTTGGTGTGCCTGTTACAAAACCATTTATCAGGGGAACACTGATTATAGGTCATGAACGAAATGTTGCCCACACCACACTTTAAAGATTCTATAATTATATGTAATTTTCCCCCCACTGTGTCACTACACATGAAAACATTCAAAATTTCATCATTAGGAGAGATCCATGTAATTTAATGCTTTGGTTTAGTGCAGGGATTCTCCACCCCAGTCAAGGAGATTCTTTGCTTTGCATAGTTCTGCCAACTCCTAACACACCTGATCTAGTTCATAAGCTACTGATCAAACCTTTCCATAAGTTAGCATATTGTGCCATATTGAAAATTACCATAGGATCACTACCTGTTCTATTTACCTAGCTTTACAGTAGAACTCACCAAAAGATGGTTATTATATTGCAAGTGATGATCATCCCATCCCTTTTTGCGTTGTCTACTTGGATGCCCACTAACTTGCTTGCTTGATATGACAGCATGATGACTCGCCACATGCTTTCCCCATCTCCTTTTCCCCAGTGACAAACACTCCTGTTGTGTATTGGTTGCTTTTCCATTCACTTGCATTATCTGGATTATTTATAGGCTGTGCATCTGAGGTCTAGAGCATAAATTTACCCCGTAATAGAATTACACTGCAGATTTATGAAATGCATCCAGCCATTAGTGGTTGTTGGTTCAGGCTCATCTGCTGTCCCTGGAACTGCAGAGGTCATGTTTTTGTTCTCCACCAGGGACAGGTTACAGAACAGACACTGTTTGTCCTCTAGCTAAAGTATACATTATATTATTATTTTTTCTAGTTTGTGCTCATGACTCCTTCATGATCGCTCCTCGTATAAACATGATTTGATTAAGCTATTTGCACAGGGCGTGACTGTTCGGCCCAAGGGTTGTTTAACAGACTGTTGTGTGTTATAGCAACAAATCGACTGAACCCAAGCACCTCCTCTTTATTTCTGATTAGATTCAGATGAGGGTCAGTGACTCACTCTGTCCTGTGGATAAGTGTCCTAAAAGAATTTTATTTCAGTTTTTCTGTTTAAGATATAAGATTTAAGATATATAAGATTTAAGATAGTGATGTCAGATCTTACAGGCAATGGCCGGTGTTTTTTTATTTATTTATTTATTTTAAGCTTTCGAACATAAAATATCCCGATTGTATAGGTCACAGCTGCCCGTCCACTTTGCCAAACTTGTGCCATTGTTGCTGACCAGAGAAACACTTCTAGGCTGGCAAATGCTAAAGGACACTGGCAATCGTTTTGGATCTAGGAATCTGAATTGCATGTAGTCCATTGTTTTATGATATTGTTGACAGTGTGGCCTCACACATGCCTTAGAACACAAGAAGTTGCAGCTGTGATTCCAGCAGTCGCTTGACCGTGCAGATAAAGAACAGCAGTTGTGTGTGTGTGTGTGTGTGTGTGTGTGTGTGTGTGTGTGTGTGTGTGTGTGTGTGTGTGTGTGTGTGTGTGTGTGTGTGTGTGTGTGTGTGTGTGTGTGTGTGTGTGTGTGTGTGTGTGTGTGTGTGTGTGTGTGTGTGTGTGTGTGTGTGTGTGTGTGTGTGTGTGTGTGTGTGTGTGTGTGTGTGTGTGTGTGTGTGTGTGTGTGTGTGTGTGTGTGTGTGTGTGTGTGTGTGTGTGTGTGTGTGTGTGTGTGTGTGTCTGTCTGTCAGCCCCCTCTGGGGACTGGGTTAAGAGGCATCTGTTATCAGTAATAAGAGAAGCTATTCACAAATTTCCAACTTTGCCCTGATTGTGAAAGTATGAGTTTTGACACATGAGCATGTAATTGTCTCTCTTATTAAAGTGTACATTATCCTGTCCTTGTTTTTTATTATTCCTGCATAATATTGCATGTAATGTTGTAGCTTTACTTTGTAGTGCTGTCAAGATGCTGTAAGTGCGGTAACAACTGTGTACAAGGAAGAGTGCTTTTCAAATGAATCACTCCATGGAGTATTGGCAGAACCTTATGTCAAGACAGCAAATGTGCTTTAACGCCAGCAGCTTGTCCTTTCCAGATTTGGAGCATAGTGATCAGTCCTTTAATCTTGCACTGGACATCTTAAGATGTCAAAAACAAAATTGTCGGCACAAAAATGACCTTTAACAGAGGAACTCTGCATTTTGTATATTCATATACACACGTTTTAGTTGCGATAATAGTATTATGATCTGTAAAATGCATTCAATGATGCACCCATTGGCATGAATTAAACAAGTGAATGTGTTCCACAGTGAGCTCAGTGCAGTCATGCGAGCGTCTGGAGAAGGAGAAGGAGGAGCTGCATGTGGCCTTCGATGGAGTGTTGCAGAAAGTGCAGGAGCAGCACCGCCTGGACCTGGCTGACCTGGAGGAGCGCCTGAAAACATTCTACTTAACTGAGTGGGAGAAAATCCAACAGTCCTATCAGGAAGAAGCGGAGAAGTATAAAGCCCTGATGGAGCAACAGGTGAAGGGGAAGGATGGCTTGTATGCAGTTTTTATGCAGTGTATTGCATTCATTGATTTGATGTCACTGCTGTAAAACTTACCCAGAGAGTATTTAATTCCACAATGACTACTATATTTCTCAGGTTATGCTGCCATGTTTCTATTTGTTTTCACGTTCGCATGCAAAAGGTTTATATTTAGGCTTACAAGCTACCCGTTGCTGAACACTTCATACATTTGCCAGAAGTGCTTTTGATACTGAAAGTGTTTTTGTGCCTGTGTAGCTGGAGGAATTGAGAGCCAAACATGAGGCTCTGCAGAGAGAACTGGAAGAAAGCCATGAAGAGAAAGTTAAGGGCCTTAAACAGCACTATGAAGAATCTTTTGAAGGTGACTAAAATTAGTGTTCTCTCTCCACCCACACAGTTAGCTAACTACTAATACAGTGCTGTGAAAAGTATTTCTTCTGTGTTTAAGTATATCTCATGCTAGATTGTTTTAGAACTTCAGACAACAACATGAAACAAAGGCAACCTGAGTAAACACACAATACAGTTTTTATTTTATTTATTTTTTTACTGAAGCCAAAAAAAAGTCATCCAACCCATAGCACCAGCTAGTCTAGTCCAGCTGAACCCCATTATGAATTGCAGTTTCATAGATTTGGGGAATTGGTAACATACTAAATGCATTTTCACACAGACCCAGTTGGTATTGGATAACTTTTTTTGCTTCAATAAATAACATTATCATTTAAAACTGTATTTTGTGTTGACTCAGTTTGCCTTTGTTTTAATTTCTGAAACAATTTAGTATGAGATATACACAAAAACAGAAGAAATACTTTTTCACAGCACTGTATATAGTGGGTATAGAATAGAATCACCCCCTTTAAAATAATCTCATTTTGTTGCTTTTCAGCCTGAAATGAAAACGGACACAGTTTTTGTTTTATCCAGCTGTATTTACTCAGTGCAACTTATAACATCCAAGTGAAGGATACAACACCAGCATGTCAGAAAATAATTTAAAAAAAAAAAAAACAATCACTGAGTTGGAAAAAGGATCACCCCCTTGCTTTAATTTGCCTTAATTTTTTAATCACAGCTTTTAGTCTGTTGGGATATGTCTCTACTAACTTTGAACATCTAGACTTTGCAATATTTGCCCACTCTTCTTTGCAGAACTGCTCAAGTTCAGTTAAATTTGATGGTGACTGTTTGTGGACTACAGTCTTCAAGTCATTCCACAGATTTTCAATGGGGTTAAGTCTGAGCTCTGACTAGGCCATTCAAGGACATTCATCTTTTTCTCCTTCAACCACTGTGTTGTCATTGTCATGTTGGAAGGTAAACTTTCTTCCCATTGACAACTTTCTGGCAGAGGGCAACAGATTTTCCTCAAGAATTTGAATGTATTTTGCCCCATCCATGCTCCTTCTATCCTGACAAGTGATCCAGTCCCTGCTGCAGAGAAACACCCCCATAACAGGATATTACTACCTCCATGTTTTACTGTAGGAATGGTGTTATTTGGATGGTGAGCTGTATTGGATTTCCGCCAGACATATCATTTGGTGTTGAGGCCAAATAATTCATCTGACCATAACACCTTTTTCCATGTGGCCTCAGAATCTTCAAGGTGTGTTTTGGCAAAGCTCAGTCATAGGTGGCTTTTTTCTTGCAACCCTCCCATGTAAGCCACATTTGTGGAGAATTTGTGATATTGTTGTCACATACACACAATGACCACTCTTTGTCATAAATTCCTGCAACTGCTTCAGAGTTGCTGTAGGCCTCTTGGTAGCCTCTCTGACCAGTTTCCTCCTGGCTCTTTCATCCAGTTTGGAGTCTTGTCCTGATCCAGGGAGGGTCTGTGTTGTACTAAATACCTTCCACTTCTTAATAATAGACTTCACTGTGCTTCTAGGCATTGATAAAGCATTTGAAAATTTTTTTTATCTATCTCCTGACTTGTGCCTGTTCACAACTTTATCCCGAAGATCTATTGACAGTGCCTTGCCACCCATAGTTGATCGTTTGCTTCAGTTGTACTACCAAGGACTGAAAAATGCTCTAGGAAAGCTCTTTTCATGCTGAGCTAATCAAAATGACCACAGCTGATCACAGTTGAAAGTCAAATGGCTTTGTGTGCCATTGAGAAGGTGATTATCTACACCTTATTGAGTTTACAAGTCATTTTTAGGAGGGGGGTGATCCTTTTCCAACTCAGTGATTGTTTTTTTATTTATTTTATTTTTTTCTGTCATGTTGGTGTTATAGCTTTCACTTGGATGTTATAAGTTGCACTGAGTAAATACAGCTGGATAAAACAAAAAATGTGTCCGTCTTCATTTCAGGCTGAAAAGCAACAAAATGTGATTATTTTACAGGGGGTGTGATTATTTTCTATACCCACTGTGTATGAAAAACCATGCTAAGATTTTTCTTTTCTCTTTCAGAAATCAAAAAATCCCATGAGCAGGAGATGCAAGCTCAGGAAAAAATGCAAAAAGACACAGAAGCAGCGTTATCTGTAAGAAAGCACCAGGAATGTTAATTTAGCTCAATCAAATCAGTTAATTATGTTTACATTTATAAAAGCAGTTTAAAAGTGATCATTCTGTTCATAAACAGGTTACTTAGCCTCACTAAGTAATCAACTATACAGTGTATGTTACAAATATAGGAAACTGACAGGGACATATTTTGCCTTCATCAGAATCAAATCGAGGAGCTCATTACAGCAAACAGCTACTTCAGTGAGAGGCTGAAAGCAGAGGAGGACCGAAGGAAAGAACTGGCTGAGAAATGTCAGGTACATTTTTGCCTTACCCCTCAAAGCTTAACTTATCCTGTACTGTTTTTACATGTTATCAGGTAGATAGGAATAGTGCCCACTGATAGCAAAGGTTGAACACTTTCCAGTTAGAGTCTATAAGTGACTTTTGTGAAGTGGCAGGTTAATATTAGACAGTCCTGTCTGATTCACATGAAGTGGGGCCCCTAGCATTTTGAAAGTGGATTTAGATAAGAACCCTCCAATGCTTTGCCAAGCCTTCTATATAGAGAGAGATCATATCACCAACCCAGTCTCCACTGCCTTTCTTTCGCTATATAATGACTTATCACATAATGTCAATGTGACTTTAAGCCACAAGATCAGGGAGACGCACACGTGCAAGTTACTGTTTTAAAAAGACCCTTTGTTAGTTGGTCACAAAAGCTCTTGCTCGCTAACATTTAATGTTTCCAGAAGGACTCTCACACCCTGTATCTGGAGCAAGAGCTAGAAAGTCTGAAAGTGGTGCTGGATATTAAGAACAAGCAGATCCACCAACAAGACAAGAAACTGATACAAATGGACAAACTGGTGAGCTCAACTCTCATTTTGGCCATTGGTTCCCTCAGGCTTGTCTTTTGTTCATGTTTATGGATATAGTAGACTGAAGAAAGTAAGAAATGGAAAACTGGTATTTTAGTTTACACACAGTGTGGGTGTTTAATTGCATTGTTCTAGATTGAGAAAAATGTGAAGCTCGATGAATGTCTTAAGAAAGTCCAGCAGGAAAATGAAGATCTAAAAGCCAGGATGGACAGACATGCTGCTTTATCCAGGTTTGGCTCATCTTTTACTGGTCTCTGGATTTTATTTTGGTTTCCATGACCTTGTGGTTTGATTTTCTTACCCCCCTTTTCTTTTCTTTTTTTTTTTTAATTTTCTGCTGCTTTTGATTTTCTTCTGTTTTGTTTTTCTATGTCATTATATTTGTACTAACACTACACTTGCAGTACTTGCTTTGTAACTTGAATTATAATGTTCATATATGCCCTTTTCCCTTCCCTTAGGCAACTGTCCACAGAGCAGGCAGTCCTGCAGGAATCACTTCAGAAGGAGACAAAAGTGAACAAGCGTCTCTCAATGGAAAACGAGGAGCTGCTGTGGAAGCTACAGAACGGAGACCTGAGCAGTCCACGCAAGATCTCTCCCTCTTCCCCCTCCATGACTCTGCAGTCCCCTCGCCACTCGGGCCTTTTCTCCAGTCCCCCCGTTTCCCCCAGATAACACTGGTCATCAGCTTCCAGGAAGCAGCTTCTCAAACACTTTGCCCGGGACGGAGTTCTTGTTCTACACTGAAGGCTATATTAGCTGTGTGGGTCCACATCGTATCACCTGAAGGACATTAATCCAAAATGGATCTACTCTCAGGTGAATCTTGTACAGTTGAAAGACTATTAAGACTGTTTAAAGGATTGCACAGAAGCACTTAATCAATAAGGCCACCTTTTTGTACTTTGCCTTTCACGTCTGAGTTTGAAGAAAAAAAATATCTCAGGGCTTGTACATAATTTCTCCTCCTTTTTTTTTTTTTTTTGGTTTGTTTGTTTGTGCCACTAAACCTTCATGCTTCATCTGGGAAGGCACATTACTGGCTATTCTATGTCTTCAGTTTCTATGCATATGACTCAAAATAACATTATGACTGCATTTGACTTTTTAAAAAGCTTAACCACTAGCAGCCATTTACGAGGACCTGTATTCCATCACTACAAAAACAAATACCTAGGATTATAGTCGTGAAAACTTTACAGATGCTACTTGACAGTTTAAAGATAGGTAATTAATTTTCCCATTAGATTGTGCTATGCCCCCCCCTTATATTTGAATAGCAAGGTATCTCGTATTGAGGGGGAAAATTTATTTAAATGTAGACTCATGCCATTTTTACACATCATTTTCATACATGAGTGAATGAAACCAAATGCTTGGACAGATATTTCTATCTAGTATTCCTGGGAAAAAAAAAAAAAAACCTTTTGAAATGATTAAGGGATGCAGATGTATTCTCTGCATTTTGAATCAATATTTGAACCTTACATATTACAGTTTTTAATGACCGAGTCCCATAAACTGAAGACTGATGAATTATGTATTTGATATTTCAGAGAATTAGCCAGTCCAATTACCTACTACTTCTAGGAATGAAAATCTCCTGTCAATGTGTGTTTTAAATATGAATACGGGTTTAGGATTGTTCACTACTGTAGACACCTGATGAGATACTGGTGTACTTTTTTGTTCGTTCTCTTTTCTTTAACTATTCTTTATGACCATGGGACCAACGTATATGACTGTTTGTGCATGTTCAAGTGGCCTCAAGAGCAACCCCCAGTGTTGAAACTCTCCTTCTGCAGCTTTAAGGATTGACTATTTCACGTGTGAATATGGTTTAGTTGTGAGAGTAAAAGAAATTAAGAGCTTACATGGAACTTGGTTCTTGGTGAGTATTAAGTTGATTATTGGTGTGAAGCTGATTTTTTTTCGTTTTGTTTTAAGAAATATGCAATTAATAAAGTCATATTAAAATCACTTGGTTTGTTCATTTCAAAGTCTGTTGCCTTTTTAATAAAGTATTTTAATTAGTAGGAACCTTTAATATGGAAATGGGTAAAACTTGTATGTAATGATGATACCAGGACAAAATGCAAAGTTACAAAAAGCTTAGGTAAGACTGGTCTAAGAAAAAGTGGAACGTGAAGAGTGTGTAACACTGAACCAAAAATAAGCACAGGCTCCACTCTGCACTCCACATTCCACATACGGAGTCCATTAGAGGCTTCGCACACTTTCCACCACAAGCTCCACCATCAGCTTATTTTATTTTCACTTCCAGCAATGCAAGACCATGTTAATATTGAGGTACAGATAATGATTGTAGCATTTAAAAAAAAAAAAAAAAAAAAGCATAGGTCTGAGTAAACACTGACAATCCTTCAGTGGAGCCATTTTCACTATATGAAGCATTTGCAAATAATATGAAAATAGCATGAAACCAGTAAAAGGTATTTGCACTTTATACATTCTTTCATTTTATCCCCTATTGCCATGAAAACAGTCTTTTTTTTTTTTTTTTTTTTTTTTTTTTTTTTCCTTCCCTCACAAAGGCATCAATACAAACAAGCAGCAAGATGCCAGCGGTGTAAAGAGAGTCCAGTTTAAGTGCCATCTAATGGCCTAATGATATGAGTTCACTTGTGTGGCCACAGATGTCTCTCCATGGGCATTTTTGGCTGTGCATATGTAGTTCCCAAAATCAATAGTCTCCACATCATCCACGATCATGATACTCTGGGAAATGCGCGTGATTTGCCCCACACCTCTGTTTATCAGCCTCCGTGAATCCTGGATACTCACAGGCCTCTGGTCCTTCATGGGAAAACAAGAAAGGAGCTCAGGGTGAGTTTGCTTACATTAACTGCATTCATTAAATTACTAATTTGTGAATACAAGCCTTCAGTTAAATAGCATTGAATCTAAAGGGCGATTGATTGTGGAACTGTATTGAAAACTCTGAGCGCTTGTGCTGGAGGTCTAGGTGGCTTTTGCTTTGCCATAAACAGTCAGGCCCCCCACTGTAGAGTGTTGGGTAGGAGCAGGGAGGACACTGGCGGGTGGTGGGTGCGGAAACTTGTAGAAATGGGAAAAAATGTATTTGATGTTAAAGAGGAAGAAGTTGAAGTGTGGTCTTTCTCCAAAACTTCAGTCATTTTAAAGCACATCTGCTCAACTGCAACTGCAGAACACAGATCTGTAGAACATCACGTAAGTTTTTAGTGGAGTGTTATTCAGTGTGAACCTAGTGACCCAATTACAAGCTCTGTTCAACCTCCAAGACAAGGTGAACATGGCACTGTGCTACTGGATGTTGGACTTATAATAGTTATATTAGTTATATTTTATAACAGGGTGTCAAGTTGAATACTACAACTTACACTGTATTACTCCTCACAGGGCTGTGCTATCTCTCCTCTACTTTTTTTTTCTGTATTCAGTAACTAACGAGTCAGGACAACCCATTGAGGTTTTTCTCATTACACAGTCAATATACTAATGACACTGTTGGATTGATTTCAGAAAACTTTGAATGGGTAAGCGATCCAGAAGTGGCTAGTGCTGTAGTGTGGTCGAGAACAATAACTTCATTAAAACACCTCATTAAAGTCAGTAACCAACCAACAGTCATTACAGGCAATAAATTCCTAGAAAGACATCAGTAGCTCGCTTGCATAACACTTAAATATGAGTAGCATCATCGAGAAGTGCAAAAACTGTCTCTATTTTCTCAGACAAAGACGTATGAGACCCTGTTGCTATTACTAATTTATTCTGCAATTGTTCCATCCCTGTACATCTCATACATTAAGAGAAGGGCCACAAAAATCTCAACCTAATCCTGGCCTGGATTAACACAGTGTGGTGCCCTAGGGTGACCACATTTGAAGTGCCCCCCGTCCTCCCAGTTTACACGTAAAAAGTGAAATTTAATATGGCTTTAAATACCTAAAGTGCAGGCATACAGATACACATTACAAAGTACACATACTACAGAAAAATGTAAGACCCAACCAAAAAAATCTGACAACATAGATAGACATGGGCCTACAAATGCCATTTTAGCCCTTACTGATGCTCAAATCTGAATGCAACTCACATGCCAATGCAACATGTGATGATAAATATCATTATTTTCATCATAAATGGCCTGTATGAGGACTACATGCAAAACCATTATAGAAATATGTCTAAAAAAAATCATTGCACACATACCAAATAAGGCAAGCCCAAGAAAGCCTGTTGCAAACCATATCAACAGCTGTTGCAATCAAAATTATTTAACCCCCATTGCAAATCAGGTTTATTGTCAAAATTTACAGACTTTCAACTGTTTGCAATGAACAAATCAAACAAAAGCAATTGAAATAGCTCAACACAACGAATGCTTCAAGTGGTTTCAACTGAACTGCAACTGAAAATGCAACTTATAATGACTCCTCCAGTTTCAAAATTATTCAACCCCTTCATGGCAAGCATCTTTAGTACTTAGTGAAGCACCCATTTGCTGTTATGACCTGCTGCAAACGAGATGCATAGCTAGACACCAGCTTCTGGCAGCGTTCCTGAGGAATCTTAGCCCATTCCTCATGAGCAGTGGCCTCCAGTTCAGTAATATTCTTGGGTTAAATTAACTTAAATTTAACTAGGAATTACAGCCATTAATTGCAGAGTTGGTCCATTTTCACAGGCTCAAAAGTAATTGGACAAACTAACATAATATTAGGATTATTTTTAATTCTTGGATGCAAATCCTTTTCAGTCAATGAAATCTGGAACCCATGGACATCACCAAATGCTGAGTTTCCTCCCTTGAGATGCTTTGCCAGGCCTTTACTGCAACTGCTTTCAGTTGCTGCTTGTTTGTGAGACTTTCTGCCTTCAGTTTTGTCTTCAGTAAGTGAAAAGCATGCTCAGTTGGG
The DNA here is from genome assembly GCA_023630585.1 of Cranoglanis bouderius. NCBI lineage: Eukaryota > Metazoa > Chordata > Actinopteri > Siluriformes > Cranoglanididae > Cranoglanis > Cranoglanis bouderius. The sequence continues at coordinate 13,871,011 of CM042561.1, forward strand.
TTGAGGTCATCAGATATTTAAGAAGGTTTCATTTCATTGCCATAAGAAGCCCTTTGGTTGCTTTCGCGGTATGTTTTTGGGTCATTATCCATCTGTACTTTGAAGCACCATCCTATCAGTTTTGCAGGATTTGACTGAATGTGAGCAAAAAGTACAGCTCTATACACTTCAGAATTCATCCTGCTACTACTGTCAGCAGTGACATCATCAATAAACACCAATGACTCAGCAGCCATACATGTCAGCAGCCATACATGCCATAACACTACCTCCACCATGTTTGGCAGATGACGTGGTATGCTTTGGATCCCTTTGAGCCCTTCATTTCCGTCTCTATATTCTTCCCATCATTCTGGTACAAGTTAATCTTGCATCAGAACTGGGCAGGCTTTTTTTTTTTATAGGTTTTTTAGCAAGTCTAATCTGGCCTTTCTGTTCTTGAGTGTTACCAATTGCTTTGCATCTTGAGGCACACTGTTTATATTTACATTCATGAAGGCATCTCTTTACTGTAGACTTAGACAATGATACGCCTACCTCCTCGAGCGTGTTCATGACTTGGCAAGATGTTGTGAAGGGGTTTTTCTTCAACAAGGAAAGAATTATTTAGTTTCTTCCATGATCTTCCAAGCCTTTTGGTGTTGCTGAGCATGCCAGTGCATTCCTTCTTTTTAAGAAAGTACCAAATTGTTGATCTGGCCACTCCTAAAGTTTCTACTGTCTCTCTGATAGGTCTGTTTTGTATTTTCAGCCTAATGATGGCCTCCTTCACTTGCATTGACACCTCTTTGGACTGTATATTTAGAGTTCCCACGAACAGCTACCAAATGCAAATTCAACGCTTGGAATCAACTACAGACCCTTTATCTCCTTAATTTGTCATGAAATAATGAGGAAACAGGCCAAATCTGGCCATGAAACTGCTTATCAGTCAGTTGTCCAATTATTTTTGAGCCTGTGAAAATGGAGGGACTGTAATTTCTAAACGGTTAATCCAATATTTTTGTTAAACCCCTTGAATCAAAGCTGAAATTCTACACTTCAATCACATCTTGATTGCTTCATTTCAAATCCAATGTGGTGGCATACAGAGGCAAAATTACAGAAATTGTGTCACTGTCCAAATACTTATGGAACTGACTGTAAGTGTACATGCTAGCTATGAAAGGTAAGCAGGAACTTTTTATATGTCATAAACAGGAGTTAGTGCAACTGAAAATAGGAGTGATGTGAATACATATTTCAATAAGCCTTTTGTCTGGTCTCTTTTGGACAGAAAGTACTGTGTTATTTACCTGTCCTGGATAGGTCCAGCTGAATTTAACATCCATCTCAGGCTCACCCAGAACAGTGCAGGTGATGTTAAAGATGTCCCCTCCACTCACTTCATTTGAGGAGGCCTGAATAGTTGCATATGGAGGACCACTAGGTACTAGAGTGAAAAAGAGAAAAGAACATACACATCAACCTCATCTGCTCCTTTTTTTAATCCATATTCACTAATCTCACTTTCAATGTTCTCACATCTCAATGTTCAGACATCAAATTACACATTTCATGTTTATTAGTATCATTTTTCTGACCTTCAAGATAAAGCAGTTGGTACTTAGTGGAGACCTGCGGTGTGTTTTTTGTGGGGCTCTTAGCCTTGCAGTAAAAGGCCCCCATGTGCTCAGGGCTGGGGCTCTGCAGGATAAAGCCTTTGGTGGGGTTGTAGGAGATAAGGTTCCCATCAGCCTGTATCTCCTCTGGAGGCATTTCCCTGTGTAGGGACACTGTGGTCTTAGGGGTCGTGACTCGGCAGGGCACTGTTGCAGGTTTATCAGGCCGCAGGTATACAATCTCAAAGTGGATGGGTGATGGGACAAATAGCTCATCTTTGTCTTAGCGGAGAGATAAAGACATTTGCATGATCTCTTTAGGTCTCTAAATAGCATTGACTGTTAGGGGCACATTAACAAAAACAATATTGTAAATCATGAACTCTTTTTTTCCCTGGTACTGTAAGATCTGTTGTACCTGTAAAGTATACATAGGTGGTGGATGTGTGATCTGGGTCCTTCTCACACTCATCACCATCACAGAGTATCACCCAGCAGCTGTACTCTCCCGTATCAGCAGCAGAGGGTGATGTCAGGGTCAACTGACCAAACTTCTCATTCTGGGTAATACTAACACAAAAACAAGACCCATCTTTCAGCATCAAAAACAAAACAATGGCATGCTTAAATTGTTACTTTACTGAAGAATCTAAATGTCCAGTGTGATAAGTTCTCTCAAGATTTCATCCACCCGTCATCTCAGGGAGTTTTTCCTTGCCACTATCACCTGTTCATTAGTGATTTAAGTGTACAGTATATCCAGGTTTCTGTAAAGCTGCTTTGTGACAATGTCTACTGTTCTGCGGTTCTAAATTGTATTACATTTTCTAGGGTGAAATTTCTAGATTTCTTTTTTTTAAAACAAACATTTGGTGTGTTTCTCTATTAGCTCTGGCTCCCACTAAACTAAGATGGACCAAGATCTAATACTTGAGAATGGGTTGAGAATGAAGTAACTGAGCAAAATAACCTGTACCTGAGACGGGAATCATTAAAAATGTCCAAGTAAGATGGGTATGCCCAGCCAATCTTGGTCCCTTTGCACCTTAGTTCCAGTGTTTTTCCAGGATTCAAGATTATATTGTCACCGAGACGAAGGAAGCGACCTTTGTCCAGAACCTGGGTGAGAATGGACTGAACTTTTCCTCCTACTTCTTTGTCTTTTACTTTGGGGTAGCGCCCTTTGACCCGCTTTCGCCCTGGTCTGAGACTGGCATCTTTCTTACTCTTGCTCTGTTGACTCACACCTGGGTTAGCATGAGAAAGAAGTGCCATGTCAGACCATTATAAAAAATGCTAATGTTTGCTTGAAAATGAAAAGGAATGAAGATAGCATGGCAAGTATGTAGACATGGAAGTTTTGTCAAATTGGAGAGAAACATTTTAGAGACAGGAAGAATATTGCTGTTATTTGAGTAATGTGTATCTGACTTTTGCTATGGTCCAGTTAGAGCCAGAGAGTAGAGAACAAGAAGAGAGCTTCAGAAACAGAGCAGCATCTGGAAATCTACTCCATTTTGCATTAGAACGCCACAGCTGTACAAACAGAATTGCAGGAAATTTGCTTTTTCTTGTTATGGCAATGCCCAGACACCATGAGTCTTGCAAGCTGAGGTAGAAATCAAAACAACATGCATATGTTTTTGCATTACACTGTGCCAGTCAGAGCGATCTAGCAGAACTTTAATTAGATGTTAACTAGCTTTGATGGTTGTCTGTTTGCTGCTGAGCATTAATGCTGTCAAAGTTAAAACACAAAAAATTACAATGACAAAAGAAGGAAATGTTCATTGCTCAACATATTAAGTGTGAAGGGAATCCATGCTACTGAAAATAAGGATAAGCCAGGGAGTTTCACCAAAATAATGAGGACTTTTGTAAATTCCATCCGCAACCTTTGTCACTGTCTCGGCTCCGGAATCTCCATCATTCCCAACAAAACCAAAGTAATTCCTTACAAACTACAAAAGCCATACATCTGCAGTTTCTTTCACATGTGCCTTAATGGGACAGAGAAAACAGTACATAATAAAAAAGTAATATAGACTCACCATTTTGGATCTCTAGCAGGAGTAGTGATAATAAGAGAAGTACCCAGAACTTCATAGTGAATAGTTCCAGGTGTGCAGGGGCTTGTTCAGTTTCACAAGAATGCCAGACAGCAGATCTAAAGCTCTACAAATATCGACTGTTTCTATTGCACTGTGGGATTGATCATCCACAAAAAGAGGGTAATGCTTTTAAACTCCTCTACTGACCCCAAAATTCTGCAATGCCCATCCTGTGGTGCCCTCTGCTGGCCTAAAGCTGCTTTTGCTAAATATTGTAGATATACAGTGCAATAATTCTCAGCAGGATGTTGATTTAATTTCAACACGTACATTTGCTAACTTGGCAGACATGTTTAAGCAAAGCAACTTACATTTGAGACAGGATACAAACTGTAGCCCAAAGCCATAACCAACAAGCCAACACTTCCAATTTCTATCAAAGTCAAAAGTCCAAAAACAGGCAAGCTAGTAGTTTTGCAAGTTTTTAACAGAGGGTAGTTATTTCAAATATCAATTAGACTAGGCTAATGAGAAGTATGGTAACAAAGGCCTAATGTAACAGGATTCATGTAATTATATAGACTAATTCATTCATTCATCTTCAGTAAGCACTTTATCCTGGTCAGGGTTGTGGAGGATCTGGAGTCTATTCTGGGAACACAGGTAAGAATACACCCTGGTTGGGACATCAGTCCATCACAGGGCACCATGCACACACACATTCACAAACTCATTCGCACACAGGAGTAATGTAAAGCCACACACTCTCCTACCGGAGGTGGGAGGAAACCAGTGAACCTGGAGGAAATCCATGCAGACAATAACATGCACAAAACCCCCACACAGACAGTAACCTGAGCTCATGAATGAACTGGAGGCCCTGAAAATGTGAGGCATAATATTTAATGTAATATTTAATTTTCTTCCGCAGTTCATCACTTACTGGTTTTGAGAGCCAGCATAGTGGTGGGTAGTAATTTTCTTGTTCCAACACACCAGCCTTGATTTATGAAGGCTTTTGTGATGTTCTAATTTTCAGGTGTAGATGCTGTGTGTGTGTGTGTGTGTGTGTGTGTGTGTGTGTGTGTGTGTGTGTGTGTGTGTGTGTGTGTGTGTGTGTGAACTATGTTTTATGGCTATAAAGAATACATCATAAGGTATTATTGAAATATTAGCTAGGTATGTGACTCTGTGACAGAGACAGAAGTCACAGAAAGTGCAACTGCAAGGTTAGGTTAGCTGTTTTGGCTGCTGATAGATGTGTGCCCATACACATTCCACCTAAAAATAAAATAAAATGAAAATAAAGTATGGAATTTTTTTTTAAATTGGAAAACATGTGTAGAAAGGATGACAAATCTATTCATGAATTTACCAGAATTAGCCTGTAATACAGTTTTATTATTAATGCCATTACTTAATTCATAAGGTTTTAGAGAAGACATTCATAGGAGTTTTTCTACAAATTAAATACTTGCATAATGTTATTTCTCCAGACTATCAAAGAAAAAAAAATTCTAAAATTCTAGTAATAGTAAATCTGATTACAGAATGCACATAATCGTTTGCTTTTAATAGAAATAAACCTCTGCTTGAATTTGTTTGACCTTTTTTTTTTTTTTTTTGGCAAACATTTGCCATTTGTTTAGTATGCAGTTACACTTAAGCGTGTATACAGTAAACAAAGCAAGATAAAACAGCAAGGAATGTAACCTCAGAGTATCAAAATATATTGAAGCATTAATATTATCTTTGATGGCTGGTGGTGCTAATATTTTGACAGTTAAACTTTTAGGGTTAAGCAATGCATTATATCACAAGGTCTCATCAATGAAATGGGGCAAACTATTACTATATTACTATACTATAACTATAGATAGAAAGAATCAGCCCCAGTGTTGCTTCTTCACACCATTCTGTGCATTTTTCTTAGGCCCATTAATGGTGTTGTGTTCCACAAAACAAATAAATTCTCCTTCAGACATTTGCTAACAGCAAATAAGCTAATGTGGATGCCAAAAATGAAAGTATATATCTTATTTCTTTTTAAAAATCAGTTGAAAAAAAAAATCAATTGAAAATCAGGAGGGCTCAACCCTGCTAGTCCATTTATACCAGCTGTCTCTGAATGTTATTATAGCTCTATTTACAAAACATGTCAGCTCTGTATTGTACAGGTTGTCCCAAAAGTCTCCATACACAGGGGAAATTAACACGTTTTAGCAAAATGTATATTATATATATATATATATATATATATATATATATATATATATATATATATATATATATATATATATATATATATATATATATATATATATATATATATATTGAAGTATACACTGTACTATCTTAAAATAAAAAACAATAGGCCTATTATGGGTCCTCTGAAGTAAAAACGAAACTTTCTTCTTTTTAATCTTAAGATTAATCTTTAATCTTAAGAAAGGCCTAAACATAGCAATGAAAATAAATTGCAAAGAACATGCAGTCAAAATATTGAGAACACTAATCATAGTTTAAAAAACAACATGAAAAAAACAGAGTAATTAATCTATATATGTATTTAGGCTATGGGAACTTATAATGAAAAATAAAATAAAATCTGGCACTACCTGATAATAGCCACTCTTGTGGTTAATGCGCTTTGACCCAGCTATTCTCTATGCATCTGAAATACCTTATGCTATAGAAGATGTAGTGTTAACAATTAGTCGGTTAACGTGTGAAATTCAGTCCTCATTTAGAGTTAAGACACTTCTTCCTCTCATATTTGTATGATCATATTTCATACATATTTCAAAAATCACAGCATTCATGTCAGTATTAATCTTTAGATCTTAAGAGAGAAAGCAATGTCACCCCATGCCTGACATTGGGCTCAAAGCTGAGCTGGTCTCTCAATTGGTAAAGCACAATGGCTTTACCAATTGAGTTTTAAGGCAAAATCAGCTACAAACAGCAAAACATTATTTAAAGCTGACTGGTCTTCTCTGATTGGATGTATTTGTCCACAGCACCATCCTTTACAAACATCCTCTGTTTCTCTGGTGCCTTTTCAGTGCTCTGCCGCTGCCTCTGGTGCTCACTGCTGTGCCACATCCCATAACCGAAATAAATAAGGAAACCTGTAGAAGAGTAAAACACAACTGTTTGTGTATTTCCAATTCACCCGGTTCTTTCTTGGACTACTCTAGAATTCAAACATATACACATACATATATGAATTTAGCATTTAGTAGTGCCAGTCATGCGTAAATAAATTGTTTTGGAGTGTTAATTGCTGATTGTGTGTGGGTGTGCATGTGTTCGAGATGCGTGTTCGTGTGTGTGTGTGTGTGTGTGTGTGTGTGTGTGTGTGTGTGTGTGTGTGTGTGTGTGTGTGTGAGAGAGAGAGAGAGAGAGAGAGAGAGAGTGAGAGCACTTACCCACAGCCATCCAAACAGAGAAACGGATCCACGTGTCTCCACTCAGCTGCACCATGAGGTAAACATTGACAAATATACTCAGAATGGGCAAAAAGGGTAGCAAGGGAACCTGTAAAGCAAATAAACACACTGCAGTGAACATCTGCAGTAGTGCCCAATAATACATGGACTGAAGCTTAGTCTGTGTGTTAAGTCAAATAAATGAAACACTACATTACTCTCAGTTAACTGAACTGTACATTAATAAGGTGTTTTTTTTATTTTATTTATTTGTTTATTTTTTTAAACTTTTTTCTTTGTTTTTCTACTCATAGCAATATTAGTGGTTAATTTGTTAACTGACAGATTACATATTGTTCAATAAATGCAATTATTTAGAACATTTGATATTGAAATTGGTTAGTTTATCATTCAAGTTGAAAAAAAAAAAACCTTGATGAGTTTTTATTAAGCTAATTTAATACATCTTTGTTGGCCTGTCTATGTTAGTGTTAAATTTAGGCTAAATTTAGCTCTGTCTGTTTCTGTTAGCTAATGTTAGGTTAGCTTAAAGCTCTATGAGATGGCTTTGTTATATGTGTTACACTAATGTAAGTATTTATTTATTTATTTATTTTTTTGGTGGTGGTGGTGGGGGGGTGTTGTCATTCAGTAAAGGCTTGTTGACATAAAACACACATTTGTTTGGTATAGTTAATCAGCAACCTATGACACTAAGCTGTTTTGCCTGTTTGCTTGTTATTTCTATTAGTACATGCATCATAGATATCCATTTATCCTGTTACAGTGTCAGAACTTTACTATTTACAGCAAACCTTGGACAAAAGTGCATTTTTTTTATGCTCAGCGCTCAGATCTGTTGTTCCTTCAATACTTTTCTAATTAACTCACTACTAACTTTTTTCTGTTACTATTCAGGTCATTAAGGCAAGCCGTCATATCTCAAACATTATCAACCCCACTTATTTAGCACATATACCCTGCTGACCTCAAACATTTTGCAGTCTACATACCATGAAAGACACCTTTTTGCTTGTCTGCGGTTGTCTAAAGACCAAGACGATACACATGAAAAAGATGAGAAAGGATGCTGCCAGCACTCCCAGGACCCAGGGCTCCAAAGCAAGAATGGCTTGTCCATAATGTGTAGTAAGTGCACTCATGACACACACTACAATAGCTGTAGAAGGAGGAAATGCATACATCAGTATCTGTGTGCTAACCAATCTGCAATGTGGGAATAAAGAATTGCCATTAACTCCATGCTGCAAGTCCCATGGGTCTAACATATTGGTAGCAAGGTCACAGATATTTGCAAAAGACAGTGCTGGGCAGTGGCATGATGCTTACCTATGACCCCGACAGCCATGTTAACAGCATTGGATGAGTTCTTTGTGGGCTGCAGGGAAGGATTGAGGAGAGTGTGCAGAGACATTTCTCCATCTTTCAGCCTATTGAGATGAGACTCAGACTCAGTCAGCTCAGACTCCCCAACCTCATTAGTTTTAGAGCTCTCGAGCACAGAGTCAGGACGATACCTGAAACAGAAGACTCATTATCATGACACCTTTATTGTCTGTTGCTAATAATTACACCATGCTGTCACCTGACTTGATTGATTATACATGGCTATTTAGGTTGCCTTTGAATCTTCCCTGAACAATATATTCAAATAACAAATTATACACAAACTAGTCCATTTGAATATGACCCAGAATATATACTTTTGGATGGGTGGGAACACAGCAGTCTCAGCATAATACCCAGTTCAAGGACAACTACAGTCCCCTCTGAAAGTACTGGAACCAGGGCCAATTTTTTTTTCTTTTTTCTTTTTTTGCTATACATTGAAGACATTTTAGTTTGAGATCAAAAGACGAATTTGAGAAGATAGATCAGAATTTCAGCTTTCATTTCCTGATATTTACATCTAGATGTGTTAAACAAACACCCACTGACATCATGAAACCGTTGCATTTTTCTTTTGTGTTGCTTTTCCATGCTTGTACCGCAGCTTCTTTTAGTTGTTGTTTGTTTTGGGGGGTTTCTCCCTTCAGTCTCCTCCTCAGGAGGTCAAATGCATGATCAACTGGGTTAAGGTCTGGGAATTGACTTGGCCAGTCTAAAACTTTCCACTTTTTGCTGCTGATGAAGTCCTTTGTTGTGTTGACAGTGGCTGCATGATGAAGTTCCTCCCAATGAGATTGGATGCATTTCTCTGTAAACTGGAAGACAGATTGTTTCTGTAGACTTCTGAATTCATTCTGCTGCTACCATCGTGAGTTGCATCAATAAAGATTATCGAGCCCATTTTAGAAGCAGCCATGCACACTCAAGCCATTACACTACCTCCACCATGCTTGACTGATGAACTTCTATGTTTTGGATCATGCACAGATCCATTCTTTCTCCACACTTTCGCCTTTCCATCACTTTTGTTCACTTGGTTCCAGAACTTTTGTGGCTCATCTCTGTGTTTCTTTGTGAATTGCAATCTGGCCTTCTGATTCTTATTGCTCATGAGTGTTTGCATCTCGTAGTGTGGCCTCTATATTTCTGCTCTCAAAGTCTTCTTTGAATGGTGGATTGTGATACCTTCACCCCTGCCCTGTGAAAGTTGTTGGTGATGACACTAACTGTTGTGTTTGGGTTTTCCTTCACAGCTCTCACAATGTTTTTGTCATTAACTGCTGTTGTTTTCCTTGACTGACCTGTTCCGTGTCTGGTTTTTTTAGGACTTTCCAAATTGTTGTATTGGCTATGCCCAATGCTTGTGCAATGGTTCTGATTTATTTTCCCTCTTTTCTCAGCTTCAAAATGACTTGCTTTTCATCCATAGACAGCTCTCTGGTCTTCACGTTGGCTTATCCTTTTTAACAACAGCTGCAGTGTTCACAGGTGAAACCAAGGGCTCAAACCAAGAGTAGACATTCAGCGCTATTAATTCTTTAAACAGTCAATCTAACAGGGCACATCTGAGCAGCAAGAAACATCAGTCACATGTTCCAATATTTTTGCTCACTTGAAAAAATGGTTGGGTTCAAACAAAAGGTGCCATGTTCTAAGTTGTTTAACACATCTATATGTAAATATGAGGGAATGAAAGTTGAAATTCTGATCGATAATCTCATATTCATCTTTTGATCTCAAACCCGAATGTCTTCATATGATTTGTTTATTATTAACCACCAGTTCTGTGTTCATTGTAATTGGTTGGTTTCTAGCCTTGCCCCTTCCCACACACCTCTTTAGCAAATGTATTTTTAATTTTTTTGGTTTATTAAAATTTTTGGAAGAGAATCAAACCAAATAGAATGCAAAACAAAGGTCTCAGTAGGCCCTTAAACAGTAATAAACAAATTTATTCAAATTGTCAAAACCTGTTTATTTGATGGTTTACTGATGGTTCCTTGTTTCACAAAGCAAATTCAGTAGACTATTTTAGGATAATTAGATTAATTTGTGGTCACGGTACACCTAATTTCCTCTCATAGGTCTACAAGTTCTCCTCCCTACTTGTTGAAAAATCTCCTGGCTCATGTGGAGCTTTTTTCTGTTTGTTTGTTTGTTTGTTTTTAAACAGTGGCCACTTTCAGGATTTCTGGAAACATAACTGTGTGCTGTTTAACATGAGCTTGTCTGAAAAAAACACTGAATAAATAGAACTATGAAATACAGAAGCCTCTGAGACTTAGCTATATTAGCAATAGCTATATTTAGTTTAAAGACCCATTCCCGTTAACTGCACTGTGTATACTGGGCGTATTTTTATAAACCGTTAATATTTACAGCTAGAAATGCTTTTGTTAAGCTCCCTTCTTCTTTTTATTGCAAAGTAAATGAAGCCATCAGCACTAACCTGAGAATAAGAACACAAGCAGCGACCAAAGAGTATGCCAGCAGAGTGCCAATGGACATCATGTCAACTAAGGCTTTTAGGTCAAAAAGGCAAGCCATGATAGCTATAGGATATGATATATACAGAAAAAAAAAACATTAACAAAGCAGTTGAGAAAATACATAAGTGCTAAACAATATACCTTGTAAAGAATGTACAGTATACAACAACAAATTGTTAAAATTACTTTTCAGATCATGTATTCAATTGGGAATTTATCAGTAGACATGCATTATAACTTATTGCATTCTTTCATAAATTGGAAAATGGTCCTGTTGGAAGTTTAATCTGTTAAAGCAAAAAGTCAAATGTTTAAAGTGAACTTTTACCATAAAACAATAACAGACTCTATAATTAGCAGTCGAGACAAAAATCTAGATAAGCTTCTGTGTATACAACTCCAATTCCAAAAACGTTGGGACACTGTGTCAAATGTAAATAAAAACAGAATGCAATAATTCGCAAATCTCATAAACCCATAACTCATAAACCCATGTACCATTTTAAGGAAAAAATAAGGTAATTTTGAATTTGATGGCAGCAACACGTCTCAAAAAAGTTGAGACAAGGCCATGTTTACCACCATGTAGCATCCCCTCTCCTTATAACAACAGTCCGTATACATCTGGGAACTGAGGAGACCAGTTGCTGGAGTTTTGGGAGAGGAATGTTGTCCCATTCGTGTCTGATACAGGATTCTAGCTGATCAACAGTCCTGGGTCTTTGTCATATTTTTCATTTCATGATGCGTCAAATGTTTTCAATTGGTGAAAGGTCTGGACTGCAGGCAGGCCAGTTCAGCACTCGGACTCTTCTACTATGAAGCCATGCTGTTGTAATAGATGCAGTATGTGGTTTAGCATTGTCTTGCTGAAATATGCAAGGCCTTCCCTGCCTGGATGGAAGCATATGTTGCTATAAAACCTGTATATACTTTTCAGCATTGATGGTGCCTTTCCAGATGTGCAACCTGCCCATTCCATATGCACTAATGCACCCCCATACTATCAGAGATGCAGGTTTTTGAACTGAGTACTGATAACAAGCCGGATGGTCCCTCTCCTCTTTAGTCCAGAGGACACAGCGTCCATGGTTTCCAAAAAGAATTTCAAATCTTGATTCGTCTGACCACAGAACAGTTTTCTACTTTGCCTCAGTCCATTTTAAATGAGCTTTGGCCCAGAGAAGACGGCAGCATTTCTGGATCATGTAATTATTATTGTTATATGGCTTCTTCTTTGCATGATAAAGCTTTAACCTGCATTTGTGGATGGCACGATGAACTGTGATCACAGACAATGAGTTCTGGAGGTGTTTCTGAGCCCATGAAGTGATTTCCATTACAGAATCAGGCCTGTTTTTAATGCAGTGCCGCCTGAGGGCCCGAAGATCACGGGCATGCAATATTGATTTTCGCCCTTGTCCCTTGCACACAGAGATTTCTCCAGATTCTCGCAAACGTTTGATGAAAATTTGTACTGTAGATGATGAGATATTCAAAGTCTTCGCAATTTTATGTTGAGAAACTTTATTCTCACAATTTGTAGATGCAGTTTTTCGTAGATTGGTGAACCTCTGTCCATCTTTACTTCTAAGAGACTCTGTCTCTCTAAGATAATCTTTTTATACCCAGTCATGTTACTGACCTGTTGCCAATGAACCCACTTAGTTGCAAAATGTTCCTCCAGCTGTTTCTTTTTAGTAACCCTTACTTTTCCAGCCTTTTGTTGCTCCGAAATGTGTTGTGGCCATCAAATTCAAAATTACCTTATTTTTTTCTTAAAATGTTAAGTTTCATTTACTCAGTTTAAACATGTGATATGTTTTCTATGTTCTATTGTGAATAACATATGGGTTTATGAGATTTGCAAATCATTGCATTCTGTTTTTATTTACATTTTATACAGCGTCCCAACTTGAATTGGGGTTGTATTTCTATCTTGAATTACTGATTTGTGGTTGTTTTATGGTGAAAGATCACTTTTAAGTTGTTATAAATGTCTAACAGAAATATTACAAACTTTTTAAAGTGTCTTTTGAATCCTTTTTTTTTTTTTTTTTAAGATGCAGCAAGCACAATTATGAATATGACAATTGTATCACCATATTTTTAAAATCACAACCAGGGATTACATTGCAACACGACTAGGTAGCTGATAGCATAAGTATTAAGTATAAAATAAACAATATAGCAAATAGCAAATAACTGACTGGAACACATAGCGACTTTCAAATGGCTGGTTTCTGTTGGTAGTACTACTAGTCAGTACCTACACTATTTTAGATTACACTGGGATGATATATTGCTGCTTGGAAAACATATCTAAAACATTCAAAAATTTGGCAAGTGAAAACTGCTTCACAAATCCCTGATTGTGGTTCATAAGCCATAATTAATGCCCCTCAGCTCTAACATTCAGGGGTTAAATTGGGGGGTGGAGATCGAGAAGGACAAACTGTAAATACTAAAACAATAGCCAAAACAATTATGTCTGGCGATCTCATTGTAGTTATTTAAATTAAATATTTAAAATAGAAAGAGATTCATTGAAAACTTGTACCCATAAAATTTCTGTCATATAAATGGTGAGAAATATAATAATAATATAATAATACATAAATTGTACTGTTCCTATATTGTCCCATGAAGGAGGTGTAACTCTCCACTTTCTAAAGCTCAATTTAACCCCCTTTTGACATTGCATTATGCACCTTATGGGAAATAATAAGGAGATAATAAAGTGTCTAGAGGTTATACTGTTAATTTAAAGATATTACGCTGTAAAACATTTTAGGTGGTTAAACTTAGAAACTTAGAAAGTTCACCTGCTGCCTTAAAAACGTGAGTAAACTCAACTTGCAGATAACCTTTGTTTCAACTCAAAAACTTACATTTTACAAGATTTACAAGTCAAGACAATGGATTACTTTAAGTTTAATTTTTGAAAACTTGTAAACTTGAGTTCAATATCCAAAACTTGTCATGACAATTGGAGTTAAAGAGAAGAAATACGTTCACGTAACTTAATGGGGCTGTCATGTTTAACAGTGTACAGTCATAATTTTTGGAAAATGTGCTGCTATGCAAAGTCAGTTCCTTATTCTTCACTTATTCTTATCTTTATCAGTAGTTATTCCATGAAAAACCATCATTACTTTATTGTACAGTATAACCGATAATCACTTTATTATCTGTGCTTTCTGTCAGGGTGTACAATCTTATCTGTAAAGGGACTGTACATATGGTTGCATTAAACAAGTGGAATCAGGTGGAATTCCTGTTTGGATGAATCAAAAACCTGCAGCCACACTATCTCTTTATGGATAAAATTGGACACCTCTGCTTTCTGCAATAATGCATTATGAATAAAATATGTACAGATTTTTGAAGAACTATGTAATTATGTAACACCAAAGGGCTTCCTAACATCCCAAGACAAAATGAAAACTCTTTGCTGATGTGCTGTATGGGATCAATTTGAGACATTAGCACTGATCCAGAGCATTGATACAGGTGTCCAGACTTACAAACACTCAGCAGGCTAGCAATGTACACTATCAAACCCAGATTGCTTCAGAGTGAACTGAATCACAGGGGCCTCGCAACGCAAAGCCTGACCTCTTGGAGCCCTCTTCCCAGTAGTTTATTCTCTACACTACACTCTGCCCTCTATGCAGCTGTACATAGAGTCTTCAAACACTTGCTAAACTCATTCCCTCATTCCTGCTAGCATGAAAGTTTTTATCCTCTACTGTTCCCCAAAAGAAATTCCTCTGCAGCTGATCTTACAGCCAGCTGCACCCGTCCTTGTTCAGTGCCTGCATACAAAACAAATATTGCTGTCTTTAACTCACTCCAGGATATCTTCCTCTTTAGGGCCTTATAAATCAGTGTGTCCAAATTCTAGGCACCCCCCACTGCTTTCTATCATTCATACGCTCATAGAAAGTAACTCAAAGATCTGCACCCTAAAGGAAACCCTTAAAGGTTTTATGTAAAACTCTACAACTAAAACTTTCTCTTCCAGAAAAGATTCTGAGTAGATCCCCTTAGGGAGGTTAGAACCCTTAACCATTCAAAAAAAAAAAAAAACTCCTGAGTAATCCCTTTTTCCTTAACATGCACTAAATATAACTTATTCAATTCATCAGCTAAATACCATGCAAATTATGGGTTAAATCAATTATTCAAGAGCAGGAGATCAGTGAAAAGACATCAGTGTGCTGTAACTTTCACATCACTGCTACCACCACAAGAGCAAGAGCATGCATCCACCATTACCACTGCAAGCCCAGTCATGCACACACTGCAACTGCACCCAAGCTGAGACACAGAGACACAACAGTCCATGCCATGTCCCTTTCTCCTTTGGAGCTTACCCGCTATGGTGCCTGCCGCCATTGTGGCAGCCACTGGTGACTGACGCTTACTCAATTTGGAAAGAAATCTGAAAAGTATGCCATCTCGCGCCATGGCAAACAGAATGCGTGGCAGAGGAAACATGGCACCTAACAGGCTAGGAACAAAGAAGGGGTCATCGTTCAAACACAAAGTTATTCCTGACAGTTAAGAACACATATCAGTCCACTGGCAATTGTGAATGTGTAAATAACTGTCAAATGTAGGCATTGTGTAGGCTATTTTTTTCTTCATTGCTAAGATTCTGTTTGGATTTTGTCTCTGTATGATTATTAATTTCTTAGCTTCACCAATGATATCTTCATGTTGGACATTCACATTTACCTGGTGGAGCATGTTGCCAGATTTTACACAGCAAGTTACACCCCCAGCTCTCACCTGCAACTATACCGGAGGCCATTGTGGCAATAAGTGGGGTCTTCGTCTTAGGATTGATTCGGGCTAACACTTTGAAAAGCACCCCATCCGCTGCCATAGCATAGATTACACGTGGCATTGGGAATATGGAGCCCAGCAGACTGCATATGGAGCAAAGACATGCACGGGACGAACACATTAGTCAGGCAACACATACATTACACAAGCCGCACTGCACCACTGCCACAAAGCAGAACAAATACATGCTGGAGACCAGTTCCCCAAAAGCTTTTTTCAATGCATTATACAGTGTTTCAGTGTGTGTATTAACTTTATAAAGAGCAACTTTACAGCATTTAGAGATTTTTCAATTCAGTTATGTCATCAACATATTTTTCCCTGGATTATTCCTGAAGGCACTGCCATAGATTCGTAGTTATAATAATTTACAGTATATTAGGAATTTATTGAAAATAATAGCATTCCAGGTCTTGTCCTGATTTACTGTATGATGATATACACTCAGCGGCCACTTTAATAGGAACACCTGTACCCCTGATCATTCATGCAATTATCCAATCAGCCAATCATATGGCAAAAGCACAATTCATAAAATCATGCAGATACATGCCAAAAGCTGGTTTGAGTATTTCAGAAATGGCTGATCTCCTGGATTTCTTTTCTTTTTCTTTTTTTTTTTTTGCACACACAACAGTTTCTAGAGTTTACACAGAACGGTGAGAAAAACAAAAAACATCTAGTAAGTAATAGTCCTTTGGGCAAAAATGCCTTGTTGGTGAGAGAGGTCAGAGGAGAATGAGCAACCTGGTTCAAGCTGACAAGAAATCTACAGAAACTCAAATAATTGTGGTGAGTAGAAAAGCATCTCAGAACATGACAAACATTGAGGCAGATGAGTTACAATAGCAGAAGACCACATCGGGTTGCACTTCTGTCAGCCATGAACCAGAATCTGAGGCTACAGTGGACACAGGCTCACCAAAATATGACAGGTGAAAATTTTAGCCATCTTATAATGGCTACTTCCAACATGATAATGTGGCATGTTTCAAACTAGTTTCATGAACATTGCACTTAATTCGACATACTTCAATGGTCTCCCCAGTCATCAGATCTGAATACAATAGAGTATCTTTGGGATGTGCTAGAATGGGAGATTTGGGGCATTTGCAAATCTGCAGCAACTGTCTAATGCAATCACGTCAACAGAATCAGCACAACCAGAATCTCAAAGAAATGTTTCCAATACCTTGTGGAATCCATACCACAAATATAGGCTGTTCTGAGAGTAAAAGGGAGACCTATCTAATATTAGTGTGGTGTTCCTAATAAAGTGGCCAGTGAGTGTATGAGACAAAATTGCCATTTTACCAGATATCAGAATGCTTTTGAAGAAACCAATTTATATATACAGACTGTAGTGTTGAACTGGAACTTTACATACTCCAACAAAATGTTCTGCGATTAGAGAGCTCACCAGGAAATAAGGAAAGTCATTGTGCATGCTTAGGTTTTTGTCCTGAAAGAGTGCAATCATGAAGCATCAATTAAACTGAAGTGCAAAGCAATTTATGTTTGTTCCTCTTTCAAACAAACCACCACCAAAGAATCACTGGAGTTTTTTATGACTCAATCCACAACAGACCCATTAAACAACATGTACTAATTAGGCCTCACAGCCTGTCTTTGACAAACAATTAAATTATGTTTAATATTTACATTTTAAAACTCATCATTAAAAATAATTTTAAATAAGATTTGACACCCACCCTGAAAGGATAATTACCTGGTTGATAGTGCACACAAGGATCCCACTGCCACCACATATTTAGCTGGACCCCAGCCAACATAGTCAAAGGCCACAGGAAGAGGACTCTTTTCATCCAGAAGATAATATGGCATCATGAGGGTAAGAGCAGCAGACACACCAAAGTAAGCCAAGAAGCAAATCAGCAGGGAAGCAACTATACCAATGGGAATAGCCCTCTGAGGATTCTTTACCTCCTCACCTGAACAAAAGAGTTCTACCATCAAAGCACTGTTTCACAAAATATTAAAACATGTCCAAAAAGTAATAACACATTTATTAACCAGGGCTTGATTGTGTCTAACAATCATATGTCTGCATGAATACCTGTGGTGGCAATGCAATCAAATCCTACAAATGCATAGAAGCATGTGGCTGCGCCAGCCAAGGTTCCGCCAAAGCCATAAGGCAAAAATCCGCCAGCACCGTAATCGCTGGTAACATGTCCAGTGTAGGACAGATTTCTGTAATCAGTTACAAGAATAAGTTTAGTTATCACTTTTTGTTCTAAATGCACATACAATAAAGCTCTGGGATGACTCACCTTGTCACAATAGTCACATTTATAAGGGATTCTTCTGATATCTTCCAGTTGCAAGAATCTCCTTTGACGAAGCCAGAGACAATGACAAACATAAGCACAAGCACGTTGATGGCAGTAAAGATTTTGTTGACCCATGCTGACTCTTTAACCCCAAAGGAGAGAAGACCTGGGAAAATAAAATCATAAGAAAACATTCAGTAAAATATTGTGGGACATAGATCTGGGACATAAATGTAATAGTACTGTTGTGTGTGCATGTATGTGTATATGTCTTTTCTTTTTTAAATACATTTTTTAAATGTATTTTTAAAAATACTTTTTAAAAAAAGCCACTGAGGTTAATGTTAGGCTTAGATTTACAGTGGGGGAAAAAGTATTTGATCCCTTGCTGATTTTGTACGTTTGCCCACTGACAAAGAAATGATCAGTCTATAATTTTAATGGTAGGTGTATTTTAACAGTGAGAGACAGAATAACAACAAAAAAATCCAGAAAAACGTATTTCAAAAAAGTTATAAATTGATTTGCATTTTAATGAGTGAAATAAATATTTGATCCCCTATCAATCAGCAAGATTTATGGCTCCCAGGTGTCTTTTACACAGGTAATGAGCTGAGATTGATTGATTGTTTGTACAGTTTGTTACCTGTAAAAAGACACCTGTCCACAGAAGCAATCAATTAATCAGATTTCAAACTCTCCACCATGGCCAAGACCAAAGAGCTGTCCAAGGATGTCAGGGACAAGATTGTAGAACTACACAAGGCTGGAATGGGCTACAAGACCATCGCCAAGCAGCTTGGTGAGAAGGTGACAACAGTTGGTGCGACTATTCGCAAATGGAAGAAACTGTCAGTCTCCCTCGGTCTGGGGCTCCATGCAAAGTCTCACCTCGTGGAGTTTCAATGATCATGAGAACGGTGAGGAATCAGCCCAGAACTACACGGGAGGATCTTGTTAATGATCTCAAGGCAGCTGGGACTATAGTCACCAAGAAAACAATTGGTAACACACTACGCCGTGAAGGACTGAAATCCTGCAGCACCCGCAAGGTCCCCCTGCTCAAGAAAGCACATGTACAGGCCCGTCTGAAGTTTGCCTGAATGATTCAGAGGAGAACTTGGTGAAAGTGTTGTGGTCAGGTGTGGTCAGATCTCTTTGGCATCAACTCAACTCGCCAAGTTTGGAGGAGGAGGAATGCTGCCCATGACCCCAAGTCATAACACCATCCCTACATGGAGGTGGGAACATTATGCTTTGGGGGTGTTTTTCTGCTAAGGGGACAGGACAACTGCACCGCATCAAAGGGACGATGGACGGGGCCATGTACCGTCAAATCTTGGGTGAGAACCTCCTTCCCTTATCCAGGGCATTGAAAATGACCTTAATGACTTGGAGAGGATCTGCAAAGAGGAGTGGGACAAAATCCCTCCTGAGATGTGTGCAAACCTGGTGGCCAACTACAAGAAACGTCTGACCTCTGTGATTGCCAACAAGGGTTTTGCCACCAAGTACTAAGTCGAAGGGATCAAATACTTATTTCCCTCATTAAAATGCAAATCAATTTATAACTTTTTTGAAATGCGTTTTTCTGGATTTTTTTGTTGTTATTCTGTCTCTCACTGTTAAAATATACCTACCATTAAAATTATAGACTGATCATTTCTTTGTCAGTGGGCAAACGTACAAAATCAGCAGGGGATCAAATACTTTTTTCCCCCACTGTAGGTATAGACACAGCATCCACTAGCTGCATTAATAATTATGTCAGTGGAAAGCTGGAAAGTCTTCACAATGGTAGTAAGATAAACATAATGTCATAAATGATTCCTTGTTTCAAGAAAGCAAATTTTCCTGAGCCCTGATCTTGTCTAATGCAATATAGTAGTCATGTTCCCCATTACATCAACATGTCGGCCTTGGAAAAACTTGGCTTTACTGTGATTAAATAAACATTGACAGAATGTCCTCTTGAAATAGTGTGATAGTGTGCTCAGTCCAGCAGTTCAAACGTCATTCTAGCTGGAATTTTAGAGTAGCCCAGATGCCAACCGACTCAAAACCCCATGATCAGGCCCCTCTTACGTATGTACCGTTGTACAACATCTTATTGAAACTCCAATTTTAACTGAAAAATGCAATAAAGTAGCATTGTTACTGAAGCCCTTGCCAATTTTAATGAAATTATACTACTTTATGCAGCTGATAACATGATGAAAAAAAGCAGCAGACCATTTAAATAGTGGACAGTTATCATTTTAAATTTAAGAGAGTGTTATACATGACCAAAATGACATTTCAAAAATAAGAAATACCTGATAGTAGTAATATAAGGCAAACTGCAAAGAAGTCGGGATATTCTGCCAGGCCAGGCATGCTCATTCTGAAGTGTAATTTGCAGAACTGCTCAATATGGCCCCCTATTAGTTCATCAAATGTTCCACTCCAAGCTCTGGCAACACTTGAGGTCCCTTCATCAATAGAGAATAAGCTTGTGTTGTAAATGCGTACAAGTCAATTCAAGCTATTGAAGGTTAAAAGAAAAGTCAAACATTTATTCTCATAGAATATTATAAATACTTTCTGCACATTTCAAAGTGTTTTAAAATAGCTTAGTGTTCTGTGAAATACATGATTCAAAAGTTAGGTTAATGATGAAAAATACCTACAATGGAGCAATTCTCCAAGAACTGATGAGGATGTAATATTATAATTAATCTGGAGTTGTTTAGCCAGCATATTAAGATGTTGTATTATCCAAAGGTGTTTTTGTATTTTATCATGTTCTGTTGAGAAATTTAATTGCTGATGTTATGTTTTATCAAGAGATTTGAGTACACTTGTGACATAACAGGTACCGGATGAGCTATGATCATTTCTCTTCAGATATTTGAAGAAGAAATTTGAATAGGACAAATTTTGAGGATGACAACTGTCTCGTTAAGAAATCAAGCACTACCATTTTCTGAAACGCATCTGTTATTGTTGCTGATAAGCTAATGTATTGGTGGAGGGCAGGCATCTCTGTTAATTTTTATATCCTATCTACAATCCTATCAATAATAGCATGTGATTCAAAGACCGTAATTCAGAAAGTTGAGGAGAGATATATATATATATATATATATATATAGAGTAAATAACTAACTCATTCATAATTCACAAAATAACCTGAGCATGTCTCTGAACTCTTTGTATGCTAGCGGCAATACAAGACAATTTTGACAATGGAACCCGATGCAGTTCTATACCCCGTGGAAGAATAATATATATACTGTATATAAAAGAATGATATATAAGAATATAAAATAAGATATATAAAATATGATATATAAGAAAAAATCGTCATAGATTGATTCATTAACTGTTTCTTCAGTTATTTGTTTTATTTTGTTTAAACAGTTTGTGATTCATTAGCCACATTCATCATTTGTTGATTCTTCAGTAATCACTTTATTCTGGCCTGGGGTTGTAGTGGTTGCAGGGGCTAACCCTGGACCACTGAGCACGATACAGGAATACGCGCTGAATAGAACACGAGTCTTGCACAAATTTATAACGTATTATTTTTTTAAAATAATGTTACAAATGTGCAGAAAATCTGTTTTAAAAACTTTTATTATTATTTATTATTTAAGATCTTCCAGCATATTTTTATAAGGATGAAATTACACTCACCTATGACATATGAGAGAATCAGGTTCCATCCCGTGATGAAAGCCAAGAGTTCCCCTACTGTCACATAGCTATACAGATATGCAGAGCCTGTCTTGGGCACTCGAGCTCCAAACTCAGCGTAGCACAAGCCTGCCATGACAGAGGCCAGAGCGGCTATGAGGAAAGACACTACAATGCTAGGGCCGGAGTTGCCTTTGGCGACTTCTCCAGCAAGGACATAGACCCCGGCGCCTAGTGTGCTGCCCACACCCAGAGCGATGAGGTCCACTGTGGAGAGGCAACGACACAGCTTGGAATCCTCCAGACAGTCCACATTTTTCCTTCTCACCAGAGAGCGGCTGAACGACAGCAGGTGTGCCAGCATTCTTTCACTTAATACCAGAAACCAGGAAAGTGAATATTAAAATTGAAAGTACTTGAATATTAAAAAATAGTAAGAGCCTTCAGAAACAATTTAACTCTCAGTACTAACAGCTATAATACAGTATGCAAAATATGGTAATATGCAAAAGTCTTGTAAAGAAATGCTGTAAAGCAAAAATGCCTTCAGTAATAATGAAACTAAACTTTTTCTACATAAAATAAACCTCAGTATCAATCAGTATTTGGTGTGACCCTTTAGTTAAAAAAAAAAAAAAAATGCATCAGTAGCCTCAGGTGCAATTCATTTTAAATGGAAGTTTTTGTAAGCGTATCGGAGAATCTGCCACAGTTCTTGGAGACTTTGACTATCGCGTCTGATTTGACAGGTAAAACCTAACAACCTTCATTATGTTATTTATTTATTTATTCATTCATTTATTTATTTTTTACATAATATGTTACTTTCTTCATTGACTTGCAAACACTTTTATTTCACCTTTATTTGTTTTTGCTGTTGTTGTTGGAAAGGTAATGTTTTTTTTTTATTGTTTTTTTTACTGAACATCTAAAACAAAATTTGTATTAAAAAAAAAAAAAAAAAAAAAAAAAAAAAAAACATTTAGTGTGTTTAAGACTTTTGCGCAGTACTGTATATGACAGAACATCACTGACCAAAAAAGCTCATGTTAAAGATCATCAGGACTGCACTCAGTCCTTGCATGAATTTATGCTAATTTTCATGGCATTCTGTCATTAGGATGAGTAGTTGGTTTATTCCACCATTCTTTAATGAATCCTGGAGTGCTACAATACTCCTCAGTTTAGGCTGTACTGTTACAACACCCTACTTGTTTCCCTATACACAGGGCAGCAATTGGACATTTTCGGTTACTGCCTTTGCAGATGTTTACGGTTTTAAGGGCTGCTTCATGAACAAGGAAAAAAAGAAACAAGTATTACATAAGTAAAATATTTTAACCGCTGTCATAGAGGTAGGATATTTCTTAACTTTGATGACGTTTTTCACTAATCTCTGACATTATAGTATCTCGTTAGTATTTTAATGATAAATGAACTAATTTGATGGTATCTCCTTGATTATTTACAATCTTTACATACATACATACATATGTACAGGTATTTTAATATTACCTTGACTACAGGTCTACTGAACATTCTGCACCAAAATGTTGAAACAAAACTTTTTTTTTTTTTTTGTAGGCAGATTAACAAGTTGCAGCTCCAGTTCTAAAACAAGCTTGAACTGTGCTCTGTTAAATAAATACTGTAGGGTTACATAAATATGGTCTTAATGGATTAGGAGCCCTCTGGTGTGTATGTAGGAACATTAGCATAATTATGAAATGTTATGTACAGACTGTGAAAAGGACACGTACTCTTTCTTGCAAATTAAGAAACAGCCCTAAGATGGACCATGAATCTGCAGTACATGTTCCCTATTTCACCAAAATTCATATTCAAATCCCTTTTAGAGTACTGGTGTTTGTTAGAAATATTTCCTGTGAATTTTGAACTATGTTAAGCTTAGCATTAATACTGTTACAGTTCTGTAAATACTAAAAAGTGGTTTCAGTAGGAATAGAGAAGCACTCATACTTACCTGTAGAAGCCACAATTCGAGCAAGCAGTTGCAGTGGCTCTGAGGGAAGTCGTGCAACACCCGTACAACTTCTCAGAGAATTGTGTCACTGATTACTTTAAAAATGTGCAAGTGTTGTCCGTCAGTGAATCTATAAAGGCCTGTGTTTAAGTATTACTTTAAGTTTATCCTTTTCTCAAGCTCAGTCCCTTGCTACTGACATGGGAACCCCTAACTCTTCTATTTTTATTCCTCCCTTGTTCTATCCTGGTGTATCTTAACTTGTTCTGCCCTGGTGCATGGACTCTAGGGGATTGGTCTGACAGCTATACCGCCCCAAGAGGAGGAGGGGAGAGGAAGAGGCTGGGCTTAGCGTTTGAGTGTGTAAAACATGTAGAGGGTGGTATAGTGTAGTGGCACATACTAGTGTGTGTGTGTGTGTGTGTGTGTGTGTGTGTGCATGTGCATGCATGTGTGAACAAATGTGTAGAGGGAAGCAGAAATAATCGTGTCCATGCCTTATTTCCTTTAAAAAAAGAAAAAGAAAAGTTTTTTCTAATGCACACAGGCCAAACATATCCAGCTGCCAGAGCACTTACTGACCACTGATAAATGGTTAAGCAACTGACATTGACAAACACTGAAACAGACACATCTGTTTGCCCAACGCAGTGGGGACAGGTTGCTAAAAGCATGGCCGTTCATTGGACAGGGGGTACTGAGGAGTCATCACAGGTAAAAGGTATATGGAAAACTACTTCTTCAAGCCTGTGAGCACATAAGGCCAATAGATTTTTGTTAAAGTTAAATGTTAAATCCAAAACACACTACAGATCTCACAAAGAAAATTCCAAGAACGGAAAACAAGAATAAGACCCCTAACAAGAACCCTAAATGTTTGTCACACATAAGAATTTATTTAATGGTTATGTTTCTATAATGATTGTTCATAATAATAATAATAAGAAGAAGAAGAAGAAGAAGAAGAAGAAGAAGAGGAAGAAGAAGAAATTTTAAATCACCTTTCTCAAACTCAAGAATGCTTTAACGAAGGAAGCAGAAAGCTTTAGAACAACCAACAGAAAAAAGAAAAAAAAACTTACATTAACGGAACATAGTTATAAAACTATACATTAATAAAATAATTAAAACGTAACATATTATTTTGATTAATGGCTTCTTTCCAACATGAAATATTTCTCTAAATCCTATTGCAGCCTGGCTACACTACTTTCAATTAGACTCTGATTTCTGCAATGTCTTACACTCCCAATTCTCCATCACTCTAAGCTCATTATGTGGCCTAAATGCCACAGTGAAAGCAAATGCCACCTCTAATAGATGGCTGAGTTGGAGGCACAGATGCAAACATTCATACACACACTGCCCGGGGAGACAGAGTGGCATGATGCAGAATAAGTGTATTCACTTAAAGGATTTTGCCAAAGCTTATAAATCAGTTAAAACAAGATAGATCTAGGTGATAATCAAAAGAAAATTCAAATGCCTAGAATGCTTTAATTATATACACAGTGGCCATTTTTACAGGTATCCTCTTGTAGGTGAATATTTGAGTTAGAATCTAGCTAGTAACACTGATATTTACCCCACTCCCCTCCCCCCACGAAACATAATAAATAATGACAGTAACCCTAATGATACTACTACTACTACTACTACTACTAATAATAATAATAATAATAATAATAAGAAGAAGAAGAAGAAGAAGAAGAAGAAGAAGAAGAAGAAGAAAATTTTTGGGGGCCAAGCCCCCAAATTCGGTGAGCCACACATTCACAAACGTGCTACAATTGTTGCCTAAGCAATCACAAGAAAGCAGAGCCATAACTTTAGGAACGGGGATTCAGGAATGATTTGCAGTTTCACTCATGATGTGTATGTTTTTACCATGGACAGTGGCGGAATTCTCTGACTAGATGAACAAATGGGCAGCAGGGTGACATTACTGCTGCAGCTGCCGCTACTGCTGTGACCTCTGGTGTTGTCTGTTGCTACTTTGACCTGTGGTCGTGATTACTACTGCTCTGACCTGATTTTTTTTTCTTGCAGTTTAAAAACATCTAAGGCATTTAGGTTTTTTCTCATCACTCTGGGTCTTTTTTTTCCCCATTTTGCACAAGTTTGGACAGGTCTCAAGATAATGTGAGCCAAATTTGGTGAAGATAGGACACAATTTGGAGGAGGAGTGGCAAAAATGGCACTTAGATGTAAGCATTTTTGGCATATTATTGTAACTTTTGACCAGTAAATGGCGCTGTCACATAATTTGTTGCAAAACCTTAGGGGATGGTCCTGAAGATGCCTACCAAGATTTGAGTCAGTGTGCAAGGTCGTTTCTGAGATAAAGCCTCACTTCCTGTTTGGCACCTTTGCCGTCAGATTCGCCGGCAAATTACGGGCAAACCGTTTGGAGTATTGAAAATTATTTTGATAACTTTTGGATTACTCTGAAGATGCCATATGCCAAATTTGGTGATGATTGGACAAAATTTGTAGGAGTGGTGAAAATAAACAGGTTTTAACAAAATTCAAGATTCAAGAATCTAATAGGCAGAGAATGATGTCATAGGGTGTGTTGAACTCATCTCAACCAAGGTTGATGCCTGGCTTTTACATTTTGAACACAAAGTTCAAAAGTTATGACCATAAATGTACTTCCAATTTAGGCCAAAATTTGACCCAGTGGTGGCGCTAGGGCATGGCAGCACTTGTCCCAAATTTGGTCAGACAGTTCTATGGGCTGCCATGGACACCCTAGCCAAAAGAAGAAGAAGAAGAAGAAGAAGAAGAAGAGTAACAATAGGGTGCCTATGCACCTTTGGTGTTTGGCCCCCTAATAATACCTCAGTGAATTTAATAATATTGACAACAAAAGAGTAACAGAGCATAGTGTACCTTTTAAAAGTCTACCTTTTAAAAAACAGGATGAGATAGAAGAGCAGACCCAAAGGGCATAATGCAGAGTGTTCCAAAGTTTAAGTACTAAGACACTAAAACACTCATGACCAATTACCAGGTTTTGTGGTAACCCTGACCTTACACAATGTATATTCAAATCATACCTAGATGTACTGCACATTACATTTTATCCACTATACTAGAGGGGCCTAACTCTCTTGCAAAAGCTGCTGTGTATACAGTATCTCCAATCCAAGCCTTTAGATGTAGAGCACAGTAAAGTGGGCATTGTATTTTGTACTGCTCTATCTGACAAGTGTTGCCAATTCATTAACCCAACTGCCAGTATAATGTTCAATCTAAAGCCACCAAGTACATTGGTCCTTTGCTCCAACAAATTGACTTAGCTACACAAGGCTTCTAACACTGTTTGCTGATGGGATGCTTTAAACCACTTAACTGTGCCATCACCAGGAAATGTCCTGGTCAATTATTAGTGACAAGACTAAAGATGGTGCAGATAGATGGGCTGGCCATATGAGCTATAATAGCTGCAGTATATAGAATGTTTACATGTATAATCTTTAAAATAATTGGCAACAATATAACAATATATTGGCAATAAAAGTAGGCTGTAACCTGCCTATAATTGAAATAATTTCTGCTAGCAATTTATCTGCAAACTATTTGCATTTATCTAAGCAGGCTACTTTTAATCATAAAAGCATGGCCGTTCATTGGATAGGGGATACTGAGGAGTGATCACAGGTAAAAGGTATATGGAAAACTACTTCTTCAAGCCTGTGAGCACAAAAAAAGGCCAATAGATTTTTGCTAAAGTTAAATGTTAAATCCAAAACACACTACAGATCTCACAAAGAAAATTCCAAGAGCGGAAAACAAGAATAAGACCCCTAACAAGAACCCTAAATGTTAGTCACACATAAGAATTTATTTAATGGTTATGTTTCTATAATGGTTGTTCGTAATAATAATAATAATAATAATAATAATAATAATAATAATAATAATAATGTGCATGCAACTGGTTTTCATGAAAAACCACTGCTGTGAAGGTGTAAAGTTCATTGGGACAATTCATAGAGGTCAAAATGATTCACATAATGAAAAAGCAGCAGACTAAATGTATAAATGTCCTCTAGAAAGTAATTTAATTTGGCAACCACATAACTTATCAAATGGGAAAGGAGTGAATGGAAAATTATTATTGTCCTTGGCACTGCTTTCTTCTTCTTTACCAGCAGTTGTTGTTGTTGTTGTTTTTGGGTTGTTGTTTTTTTTTTTCCAGCTTTATGTTACTGGTAAATAAAGCACTTACGCTGTTTATGGGTGTCATAACACTTTACAATCATAGAAACAGATACTTGTGTCAGCATGATCACTTGCATGAGGAAAACACACACAACCCTTCACTTCTTCCGTTCAATGATGATTCATCTGACTATCTAACATAATATGTTTGGCAGCTCATTAAATCTACATCAACATACGTATCAAGTTAATAATTTTAGGCTACAGTTTTTCAATTTCTATGAAATTTTGGTTCAAGGAGCACTTCTGTTGAGCACTTTCTGGCCGTTCTGAGAACAATTTATATAAAATTTCCAAATGTTCCCTATAGTGTATTCTGTAGAGATGGCAGAAAACAGTAAATATCATATTGAAAATAATGACACTTAAGTTGAAAATATTTATCTATTTCCTATAGTGCTGCAACTACATTTTTAGCATGCAATTATCCAATCAGTCAATTATGTGACAGCTCGCTCAGCCATATACTGTAGAGTTTGCATAGAATGGTGCATGTAAAAAAAATAAATAAATAAAAATCCAGTAAACGGAGTTCTACAGTTTGAAAGGTGAGAGGTGAATGGCCAAACTGATTTGAGAGGACAGGACACCTACAGTAACTCAAATAATTTATAACCATGGTCAACAGAAAAGCATATCAGAATGTACAACAAATTGAACTTTAAGGTGGATGGGCTACAACAGCAGAAAACCACATCAGATTATACTCCTGTCAGCTAAGAACAGGCACAGGCTCATCAAACTGGACATTTGATTAGAAAAATGAGAAAAATGTCACCCAGTCTGATTAATCTTGATTTCTGCTGTGACATTCAGATGGTAGGGTCAGAATTTGGTATCAACAGTATTAATCCATGGACCCAACCTGCTGTGTGCCAACAGTTCAAGCTGGTATTGGTGATGTAATGATGTGGGGAATTTTTTCTTAATACCCTTAATACCAATTAGAGCATTGTTTCAATACCACAGCCTGTCTGAGCATTGTTGCTAAGTATATGTATTCTTTTATGGCCACAATTGACCTTATAATGGCTAAACTGGGCCCATTAACTTGACAAGGAGTTCAGTGTACTTCAGTGGCCTCCACAGTCACCAGATCTGAATACTACCACATATTAGTATGATGTTCCTAATTAAGTGGTAGGTGAGTGTAGGTTCCAAACCCTTGCTTTGGATTATTTTACCTTTTCATCAGGGTCAAGGTGGATCCTATACCAGTAACACTGCATGTGAGGCAGGAATACATCCTGCATGGGATGCCAGTGTATTACAGGACACACATACACACATATTCACATACTCTGGAAACCAATATACCCTTAAAATTTGCATGACAGGTTTTTCTTAGATCTAGATGATTTACTTGCCAAATACATTCATAGAATTGTCCTGAATTTTTTTTTTAGCCAAAATCACTTTTCTGTTAGAGAGTCTACAACAGCTAAAGTAGTACTGTAGTTTAATGACTATTGAAGTTTAGCTCTCTTTTCAAATGTTTTCTATTTGTTTCTAAGTCAGTTTCACCAGTTCATTACAAATTAATCTTTTGTATTTTTTTATTTATTTATTATGTATTATTTTTTTTATTTATTTACCCACAGTCATGTTTTCTTGTTGCTGAAACACTTCACATAATCAAAACTACACCTTTATAGGTTTTTAGTTGTATTCATGTACCCCGTTGGATCGGCTTTAGGACCGCGCGGTGTTTCCACAGAGCTAACCGTGATTCATCCTATTGACTGGGTAGACTATGATCATATCAGATTCAGTTCGACAGTTTTTATTTTGCGTAATCCGTC
The DNA here is from genome assembly GCA_023630585.1 of Cranoglanis bouderius. Taxonomy (NCBI): domain Eukaryota; kingdom Metazoa; phylum Chordata; class Actinopteri; order Siluriformes; family Cranoglanididae; genus Cranoglanis; species Cranoglanis bouderius. The sequence continues at coordinate 13,900,835 of CM042561.1, forward strand.
CAATTTGTTCAAAATGTTGTGAGTATATACCAGAAAATCTTTCTAGTATGATGCTTAGAGCTGCTACCGGAAGCTGCTGATAAATGTTATTTTGTGCTGTTTGCGAGTGAAAGATGGAGCACATCAGATTACCGAAGGTAAACACAAAATAATAGTTCGTACAATAACTGTACAATTTTATTGGCAAGAACATGGTTTAATTTGCCATGGGCTTGGTTTTTACAATATGTGATATAATTAAATTACTTTATATATTGAATAACTGTAATAAATTTGTTTTGGTGCGTTCATAGGCTAGTAGGTTCATAAACAATGGGTAGGCTAATGTTGTTTAACGTTATATTAATATCCAGATCTATTACGGACATTTGCCAAATGTTTAATTTCATACGTAATTGTTATTGAATTTGGGCGGTGCCATATTTCAGGTTGAAAAAGTCCAGCTAGTGGACAGGGGCTCCTCTCATAGGGCACGAGTTGGAACACTATATTTAACAGCCTTTCATACAGTGTTTGTGGATAATGAGGCTGAGGATCTCAGTGAACTATGGGTAAGTGCTTATTGACATTATTCGCTCGCTCTCTCTCTCTCTCTTTCTCTCTCTCTCTCTCTCTCTCTCTCTCTCTCTCTCTATATATATATATATATATATATATATATATATATATATATATATTACATACAGTGGGTATAGAACAGAATCACCCCCTTTAAAATAATCACATTTTGTTGCTTTTCAGCCTGAAATGAAGACGGACACAGTTTCTTTTATCCAGCTGTATTTACTCTGTGCAACTTATAACATCCAAGTGAAAGATATAACACCAACATGTCAGAAAATTAAAAAAAAAAACAAAAAAACAAAAAAAACAGAATCACTGAGTTGGAAAAAGGATCACCCCCCTCCTAAAAATAACTTTAATAAACTCAATAAGGTGTAGATAATCACCTTCTCAATGGCAGACAAAGCCGTTTGACTTTCACCTGTGATCAGCTGTGGTCATTTTGATTAGCTCAGCATGAAAAGAGCTTTCCTGGAGCATTTCAGTCCTTGGTAGTGCAACTGAAGCAAACAATCAACTATGGGTGGCAAGGCATCTCCGGGATAAAGTTGTGGACAGGCACAAGTCAGGAGATGGATACAAAAAAATTTCAAAGGCTTTATTAATGCCTAGAAGCACAGTGAAGTATATTATTAAGAAGTGGAAGGTATTTGGTACAACACAGACCCTCCCTGGATCAGGACGTCGCTCCAAACTGGATGAAACAGCCAGGAGGAAACTGGTCAGAGAGGCTACCAAGAGGCCTACAGCAACTCTGAAGCAGTTGCAGAAATTTATGACTAGGAGTGGTCATTGTGTGGATGTGACAACAATATCACAAATTCTCCACAAATGTGGCTTGTATGGGAGGGTTGCAAGAAAAAAGCCACTCCTCAAGAAAGGCCACATGCAGTCATGACTAAGCTTTGCCAAAACGCATCTTGAAGATTCAGGTCAGATGAGACTAAAATTGAATTATTTGGTCTCAACACCAAACGATATGTCTGGCGGAAATCCAATACAGCTCACCATCCAAATAACACCATTCCTACAGTAAAGCATGGAGGTGGTAATATCCTGTTATTGGGGTGTTTCTCTGCAGCAGGGACTGGAGCACTTGTCAGGATAGAAGGAAAATGGATGGGGCAAAATACCATCAAATTCTTGAGGAAAATCTGCTGCCCTCTGCCTGAAAGTTGTCAATGGGAAGAAGGTTTACCTTCCAACATGACAATGACCCAAAGCACACAGCAAAACTGACCACACAGCGGTTGAAAGAGAAAATTTGAATGTCCTTGCATGGCCTAGTCAGAGCACAGACTTAAACCCCATTGAAAATCTCTGGAATGACTTGAAGACTGCAGTTCACAAACGGTCACCATCACATTTAACTGAACTTGAGCAGTTATGCAAAGAAGAGTGCGCAAATATTGCAAAGTCTAGATATGCAAAGTTAGTAGACATATCCCAACAGACTAAAGACTGTAATTAAAGCAAAAGGTGGTTCAGCAAAATGCGGAGTGATCCTTTTTCCAACTCAGTGATTCTGTTTTTTATTTTATTTTTTTCTGACATGTTGGTGTTATATCTTTCACTTGGATGTTATAAGTTGCACTGAGTAAATACAGCTGGATAAAACAAAAATTGTGTCAGTCTTCATTTCAGGCTGAAAAGCAACAAAATGTTATTATTTTACAGGGGGGTATTCTTTTCTATACCCACTATATGTGTATGTATGCATGTATATATATACATACATACATACATACATACATACAGTACTGTGCAAAAGTTTTAGGCACACGCAAAGATGCCTTCAAAATAATGAAATTAAATGTTTCTACATAAAAAAATACCGTAAAGAGCAGTAAACAGTAGTAAATGAAACAAAGTCAATACTTGGTGTGAAATAAAATAAAAATAAAAATAGTAGTCTCCGGTACAATTTGTGCAGTTTTATAAGGAAATGAGCTGGTAAGTTTTATTGAGCATCTTGTAGAATCAGCCACAGTTCTTCTGGAGACTTTGACTTTCGCACTTGCTTCTTATTTTTGCAGCAAATCCCAGCAGCCTTCATTGTGTTTTTTGTCTGAAAAGTGTCTCTTACGTAATATGCTGCTTTCTTTAATGACATACAAACATTTTTCTGTAACATTTCATTTTGTGCTAGAAAACTAATGTTTTTTGTACTGACTTGATAATGTAGAAGTCATAAAATAAAAAATCTAAGTTTTATTTTTAGTACAAAATAACAAAGTTTGTACTGAAAAAAAGGCCAAAACATAAATAAAGTAAACTCATTGTGGCATGTCAGTCACAGGTGGTCTGAGTCTTTGGATTTCATTAGACAACTATCATAAGAAGATGAATGAAGAATGGTGTCAGGGACATGGAAATGTAAAAATGGTCTAATTGTTATAGTGTTTTTGAGATCCTTGGTCACATGTATCGAAATCTCTGATTGACAAAGCTTTGCAATTACGCATGCTCTGGTTTTTAATCACAGGTGCTGCATAGTCTGGTGTGTAATATTAAGAAACAAAGCACTACTGCTTTGGGACACCCACTTCTCATTCAATGCAAGAACTTTCAGCTTATTCAACTAATCATCCCACAAGAGAGCGACTGCAGTGATGTTTTTATGTCACTTTTACGTCTCTCCAGGGCAGGTAAACTGAAATATTTCAAAAATCTTAGATATGATCATGTGGTTTGTTTTTGGACTTGGATGCCTTCATTGTACCACAGGTGATAGACAGACATCTTATAAATTCACAGGTGCAAGTGAGCGGTGCAATAATTTCTATAAATAATTGAAGTAAAAGGCATAATGGTTAGCACGTTTGCCTCGCACCTCCGAGTTTGAGGGTTTGAATCACATCTCCGCCCTTTGTGCATGGAGTTTGCATGTTCTCCCTGTGCTTCGGAGGTTCCAGTCCAAAGACATGCGTTGTAGGCTGATTTGCATTTCCAAATGTCTATAGTGTGTGAATGGGTGTGTGAATGTGTGTGCGATTGTGCCCTGTGATGGGTTGCTACCCCTTCCAGGGTGTCCCCCCCTCGTGCCCCAAGTTCCCTGAGATATGCTCCAGGCTCCGTGCAACCCTATGTAGGATAAGCGGTACAGAAAATGGATGGATGCATGGATGAATGTTCTAATCTAGTGGATTAAATACTAAAAACTCAGCACTTAAAGACCAATATGGCTTCACTATTTTATGTGAACCACAAATATAAGCTGCTAAATTCTAAAAAGGAGTCTGCAAAATTTGCAGTGTTACAACACCTGTGCCTGGAGCTAATAAAAACAGTGTTAAATAACGCCTCTTCTTTGCCATTTCTCTATTAAGTTCTGCATCAAGCTGTCATCAGCTTTTTGTTCTGCAGTTATGTGAGTCTTCAAGTATACAGATATTCAGATATTTATGATATTTCTTCTGTGCCATGATAGTTAACAGACTCCCAGTGCTTCCAGTTATATTCATGATCTATTTTCAATCATATGTGCTGTATTACTGTGCTGTTACTTTTGTTATTTTGCATTTTTCTTTCTTTCAGAGCAATATGAGGAGCTTTATTGTTTTTCTTTCAAGCCTAATTTCAACAAGGCGGAGAGGGACAAAAATTGGGACTTTATAGACATGAAGGCTGAATACAGTCGCATGGGAGTGCCAAATAAACTATGGCATGTCACCTCTATCAACCGAGAATACAGGGTCAGTGTGTATCTCAACTGTTACATTCTGATGTTTGTCTCCATGTCAAAAATGCAGAGTGGAGTGTTGAGAAAAACACAATATGGAAGACAACTTGTGGTGACATTTAATCAACGTGTGACATATACTGTATATATGATGTCTATACACTTGTAAATGAAACCTGTCACCTTTACTCCATCTTCTCCAGGTATGTGACACTTACCCCGCTGACCTTTTTGTGCCTAAATCAGCCACGCTCCCTGTCATCATAGGGAGCTCTAAGTTTCGCAGCAGGGGCCGATTTCCTACGTTGTCATACTACTGCAAAGAAACTCAAGTGAGTTTTCAAAACATTCTTTGCAGTGAAGATTAGCTTTTAGGGGCCCTTTTCATGACAGATTACAAGTCTTATGGCCTGCATGTTATTGGTCATCTCTCATCTGATAGTAGTTCAAATGGAATGCCTTTTATGTAACAGCAGACTTTGACACCGATAAGACTTCTGTACATTTTTACTCACATATTTTTTTCCTCCTGTACTGCACTGGGTATTAGCTATATTTTGTCAGTGGTGAACTTACTCAAACTGTCATAAACATTAAAGTGTATCTTCTACCCCAGAATTATCCCAAATGAAGTTTTCAATATTAATTTGATTGATAGGTGCTTAAACGCAAGCTTAGTCTTTTTTTTCCCCTGTATGGGTTTGCTCAATCAGTACAGGCCATTCATTTTATTGAGGTCAAGTATTCTCCAAAGACTGATATTTGCTTTTGGTTGTGTTAGTTCAAAGAGCAGTTAAGAATATGTGACCTCTACATGCAAACCAGGGTGATGTGACAGAAATGGCTCGGTCATAGTATCAACTCGTTTCATATCTGTGTCCCCTGTGTGGTCAGGGTCTAAAAAAAAATTATATCTGCATAGCTTTAGATTTTTTATGAGGGGAAATGAAGGTCAACTTCTCATGGAATGAGGTCCATTTTATGGAGAGAACAGTTTGATGTTAAGGGCTCTGTGTATGATTTATTATCTGTGGCTGGGTGCATGGACTCTGCCAGAGGTCTCATGATGATCATTTGTATTTTGCATTAAAAGCAGCATATTAGCTGTGCCCCTACAAATGTGTTTTCATTTCTTTTTTTGTACCATCATATGGAAACAATGGAAAAGTACAGCAAATGGGAAAATAATGGGCAAAGTAATTACTCATTCAATTAAAATAACTTACTGTACACCACAGTGTTTATTGTTTTTGACCTATTTGATTATGTAGACATATACACCCAGTGTTGCTTTTTCTCATAATGTGGTTTATGCAATCAAGGCTCCATTGTACCAAAACTGTATTTTCCGTGTCAGGCAACCATATGTCGCAGCAGCCAGCCTCTGTCAGGCTTCAGTGCCCGCTGCTTAGAAGATGAACAGATGCTAGAGGCCATCATGAAGTCCAACCCAAGCAGCCGATTCATGTATGTTGTGGACACCAGACCCAAGGTGAGCTCTAATCTTTATCACAATGACAGACATGTTTAATAAAATGTGCATATGATGGCTTTATAGAGATTGAATAATAATAATAATCCTGGTTTGTTTTCAGCTAAATGCAATGGCAAACCGGGCTACAGGAAAGGGCTATGAAAATGAAGATAACTACACCAATATAAAGTTTCAGTTCATTGGCATTGAAAATATCCATGTGATGAGGAACAGTCAGCAGAAACTGATTGAAGGTACATATACTGTTGCTTATGTATTCCGCATTTAACCTGTAACTATTAATCATATAAAGGGCACATTACAGACACAGTATTTACTGCATGAATCAGAGCGATACAATAGCCTTGTGGGTTTTTTTTCTTTCATATTTCACATAGCTTTTTCATATATCATATTTTTGTGTATCGACTGCCAGATGTTGTTCCTATGGTCCAGTTTATCTAACTTATGTCACACCACCTGTGAGGCAGTGTGTGTCATTTGTTAGCTACATTACATAGCTGAGAAGCTAGCCAGCATTTGCAAGTAAACAGATGTCACGTATTAGAAGTGATGATGTATGATGATGCCAGCAAGAGAGTCCAGAATGTGGTGCTTGTTACAATATTCATCTTGTAAAAATCTCCATAGCAAAAACAGGTACAAGTTAACATGCTGTCTTTATTATGGTGTTGCAACAATATTGGAAAGCATGATAAAATGTTAGACAATTATAATGATATGAACATTTAGTATTGGTGCGGAGTTTCACATGCTCTCAATGTGTTTGCATGGGTTACCTCTGGGTTCTCCGGTTTCCTCCCACTGTCCAGGTAGGCCGGATTGACTATGCTAAATTTCCTCTGGGAATGAGTGTATGAATGCATGCACAAGGTGCCTTGTGATGAACTGGCTTCCCATCCTGGGTGAATTCTCCTACCTTGTGCCAGTCCTACTGGGATAGGCCCTGGATCCACCATGACCTTGACCAAGATAAGGCGGTTCTTGAAGATGGATAAATGAATTCATATTTCCATATGCGTAGTAATAAGAGGTTTTGAAATAAAAGCATAGTTTTTTCATGAATGTTCATTGTTACACCACCTTGGGCTGGTATATCTAGCAGTTTCCCATGTAAGTGAATAGTGGGAAGCTGCTACATACATCTGCTATACATATCCTTTGATTATTCTTGTAATACTGCTTGTAGTGAGACAGTTACACTAGCGCACTGGACCACCAAGTGGTCTCATTCACTGTAGTATAGACAAAAGATATTGAGATTACTTAGACTGGACTGTAGGAGGTTTTCATGGTAACGCTAGAGGGAATTTATTAAGGAATGCTTGAATCCATCTGGCTTTCATTGCTTGACTATTTTTATTTGTTTTTAAGTTGACGATCAGGGACTCTTTACCCCCATTTGAGGGGCGTGAGAATGATTTGAGTCATTCTTTAAAAATAATAGTAGTCTTAGCTTTGATTTTACCCTTGAAACATTAGGGAGTCCAGAGGGTGTATACCAGAGAGTAGCTGTCCAACTGAGACAGCATGGCAGCTTTAGGTCTGATTACATTAAAGCCAGTTGGAGCCTTTGCCTCTTTAATTCTTCCCAGAATGACAATTTTCCTAGAACACAGATCTGAATTTAAGACCTGACTGAACCTGTTCACTTGTGAATCTGAGGTTGAAGCAGTCTCATTTTGAGGAAAGCCATTAGCTTTCCAGAGAATATTTTATGCTTGTTTTAGGTAAAAGTATCATATGTATGTTGACCGAGCCATTGCACACCAATGAAACTGTCACCAGGCTCTTGTACCTTCTCCCAAAGAAGAGGATTATCAGTGTAATATTTTAAGTAAAGCACATATAAATACACATGAACATTTTTATAAAACACTTATACAGTTACACATGACCATGCCTTTGCATACTGTGTCATGTTCATGTTAATTTTAAGTTAATGATGTTGAAGGGTAATTTCAATGCAGAGATATGTTTTATTCTTTACACATTCTGTGAGGCTAAATGGTGCTTTGTTTTGATAAATTAGACTATAACAGTTATATTTATTATATACACTGTTATATTTCTTCTAAATATATAGAAACAAATGTTGCAGCACATTACATTAGTTTTGCATTATTTTTCAATATCTAAACTAACATACTGTATGCCAAATTTGAAGTTGTCATTTTTCATGTGTTCTAAACGAAATATTTTTCATATAATGTATCAATACCGGATACAATGGACATACAATGGACATTTCTGGTTTTCATCACCAAGAGTCCTATTCATTTTCCTACACTGTATGCAGTTGGGTTATATTATTTTTTTTCCCATGGGTCAGTTTATTAACAGTGTCTCCTTCCACAGTGTCTGATCTTTGTTCCTCATCCATGGGGGAATTCCTTTCAGGCCTGGAAAATTCAGACTGGTTAAAACATATCAGATCAATATTGGCAGCTGGAATCTTTGTTGCCAGGGTAAGACACAGGACTGATTTTGAGCAAAGCGCACTTGTCTCCAGTACTCCAGAATCTCCAGTGCTGACTGATTGAGTGTGTGTGCAGGCTGTGGCAGAGAAAGGCATCAGCGTTTTGATCCACTGCTCTGATGGTTGGGATCGGACAGCTCAAGTGTGCTCCATAGCCAGTGTGCTTCTTGACCCTTACTACAGGACTCTTAAAGGATTCATGGTAAACAATAGTGTTTTATATATACTGTATGTACCATAAAGAGTTTCCTTATACTGTATCTAATCAGTTTATAGGAGATAGGGCCCAAAAGTCTGTATAATAATTAAAATGTTTATACAGTTGATGCTTAATATTTAAGAATACATTAAAGACACATAAACATATCTGGCTGGGATGTCCTTTTATTTAAATATACTACTAGCCATCATTTGCTTCAGTTAAATTGCTATAATGCATATTTCATTCAAATGGTAACATGCTCCTAAATTAGGGATACGTGCTGTGGTCTATTAATGACTAACACTGTATTTTTTTTTTTAAACTTATATTAAGGAAGAATTGTGAAATCTTGTATAAGTAATATAATTTGACAATCTTGTAATGTTTTTGAAAATGTTCTTATTATTACTTTTAGAGTTCTAAGAGTTTTTCTACCTTGCCGAATATAAATAACAATGCTAGTTAATGATGATGATATTAGTCTACTTTGTGTGCAAGTCTAAAAGGTTCGTTTTTAAGAGAATACAATGCTTATGGGCCTTTTTAATGCTTAGGATTTACTGTGTCTGAGTCTGGTCAAGACTCTCAGGGAAGAGCCTAGTTTTGTAGAATCTTAAGAGAAAAGTGAAGCCCATCAGGGTGAATGAGATGAACATGTCCTGCAGCATGGATTAGCTCTGTCTTGGAATCACATTTCTAAAGAAAATTTAATTTCCTGTTGTACAAAATGGAATAAGTAGGTCAGTAGTATTCTGGATTATGTCAGAATAAATTAAATACTCTGACATTTTGCAAGTGCCAGTAAGTTTACTATAAATTATCAGATCATATCTTTATGTTTCATGCCTGCCTGTTTTGTGTGCAGGTGTTGATTGAAAAAGACTGGGTTTCATTTGGACACAAGTTTTCTCATAGGTAAGATATGCTTTATACTTTAACCTATGATTCTGTACATATTTTATGTTTCAATGTTTATTTCAAATCATCTATATTTAGGTACAGCCACGTAAACGGAGACCCCAAAGAAGTGTCTCCTGTTATTGACCAGTTCTTAGAGTGTGTGTGGCAGCTTATGGAGCAGTTTCCCTGTGCCTTTGAATACAACGAGAGATTTCTTATCAGCATCCACAGTCACATTAATTCATGTCAGTATGGCAACTTCATTTGCAACAGTGACAAAGAGAGGAAACATCTATGGTAAACTTAATTTTTATCAAATTAAGATGCATATTGTCTTGTGCACTGTGCAGTCCATACCATTCAAATCATTAGTTGACATGCACTATGTGCTGATTATTATTGAAAGAATGACCATTTTCTTTTTTGTCTGAAGCATTAGAGACAAGACTCACTCCATCTGGCCTCACTTGTGGAAGAATAAACTGGACTATGTGAACCCTCTGTTCAGGCCAGACCACAGTCAGACCCAAGGAGTTCTGCATCCCATTACTAACCCCTACTGTTTCAAGTGTGTTACAACACATTTTTGATAAATTTTTTGTGACATTTTCAGTTACTAGTTATTTATTCCTATTGGGATCATTTTATACTTGCTAAAAAATTAAAAAAAAACGCACTGATTTCAAATAACCCTGAAAATGTTTTGAAGTATTTTCAGAAGATATTTATGTAGCAGTGTCAACAGTCAACCTCAAGTGTTTGATTCTTCAATTACTGTAATCTATTGTTATAGTAATAATGATTGTAATAGAAATGTTCATAAACAATAATATAGTAGTTACAGTGGGTATTGAAAAGAATCACCCTCCTTTAAAATAATCACATTTTGTTGCTTTTCAGCCTGAAATGAAGACGGACACAGTTTTTGTTTTATCCAGCTGTATTTACTCAGTGCGACTTATAACATCCAAGTGAAAGATATAACACCAACATGTCAGAAAAAAACAGAATCACTGAGTTGGAAAAAGGATCACCCCCCTCCTAAAAATGACTTGTAAACTCAATAAGGTGTAGCTAATCACCTTCTCAATGGCACACAAAGCCATTTGACTTTCAACTGTGATCAGCTGTGGTCATTTTGATTAGCTCAGTATGAAAAGAGCTTTCCATTTTGTAGTGCAACTGAAGCAAGCAATCAACTATGGGTGGCAAGGCACTGTCAAAAGATCTCTGGGATAAAGTTGTGGACAAGCACAAGTCAGGAGATGGATACAAAAAAATTTCAAAGGCTTTATCAATGCCTAGAAGCACAGTGAAGTCTATTATTAAGAAGTGGAAGGTATTTGGTACAACACAGACCCTCCCTGGATCAGGACGCCGCTCCAAACTGGATGAAAGAGCCAGGAGAAAACTGGTCAGAGAGGCTACCAAGAGGCCTACAGCAACTCTGAAGCAGTTGCAGGAATTTATGACAAAGAGTGGTCATTGTGTGCATGTGACAACAATATCACAAATTCTCCACAAATGTGGCTTGTATGGGAGGGTTGCAAGAAAAAAGCCACCCACAACTGAACGTTTGCCAAAATACACCTTGAAGATTCTGAGGCTGCAGGGAAAAAGGTGTTATGGTCAGATGAGACTAAAATTTAATTATTTGGCCTCAACACCAAGCGATATGTCTGGCGGAAATCCAATACAGTTCACCATCCAAATAACACCATTCCTACAGTAAAACATGGAGGTGGTAATATCCTGTTATGGGGGTGTTTCTCTGCAGCAGGGACTGGAGCACTTGTCAGGATAGAAGGAGCATGGACGGGGCAAAATACCATCAAATTCTTGAGGAAAATCTGCTGCCCTCTGCCAGAAAGTTGTCAATGGGAAGAAGGTTAACTTCCAACATGACAATGACCCAAAGCACACAGCAAAACTGACCACACAGTGGTTGAAAGAGAAAAAGGTGAATGTCCTTGCATGGCCTAGTCAGAGCACAGACTTAAACCCCATTGAAAATCTGTGGAATGACTTGAAGACTGCAGTCCACAAACGGTCACCATCAAATTTAACTGAGCTTGAGCAGTTATGCAAAGAAGAGTGGGCAAATATTGCAAAGTCTAGATGTCCAAAGTTAGTAGAGATATATCCCAACAGACTAAAGGCTGTAATTAAATAATTAAGGCAAATTAAAGCAGGGGGGTGATCCTTTTTCCAACTCAGTGATTCTGTTTATTTATTTATTTATTTTTTATAATTTTCTGACATGGTGTTATATCTTTCACTTGGATGTTATAAGTTGCACTGAGTAAATATAGCTGGATAAAACAAAAACTGTGTCTGTCTTCATTTCAGACTGAAAAGCAACAAAATGTGATTATTTTAAAGGGGGTGATTCTTTTCTATAACCACTGTATAATATTAATGTGCAGTTCACTACACTACCTATCTCTCCCAGCCTCCCTTTCCATATATAAAAACACCATAGTACTGTAAGATGCTACAAATGTTGATTTTACTTTTCAGTAAGTTTATAGTTCTAGAGACCTGTCCTATATTTTCCTTCACAGGGCAGACAGTATTGAGGTGTTTGTTTATGAGTTATCAGTAAGAATACACTACAATGCAATTACACACTGTATCAATGGCAGTGTCTTGTGTTTTTATTTGTGATTCAGGTTCTGGAGGGGTTTGTACAATCAGTTTGACCGAGGTTTGCACCCCCGTCAGTCTGCTCTCGAGAGCCTAGTGGCTGTGAAAGAGGAAACTCAGCAGCTAGAAGAAGTTCTGGCCATTTGTGAGCAGGTAGGGATCATGACCTCACAGACTGCTTTTACTTTAGAAGCCATGGTTGTTTTGATGTTGTATTCATACATTTCTAATATGCATAGTGAACTTTTAGTGATTCTGTGTTGTAGAAACTGGCTGCATTGGCTAAGGAGCCATTGAAAGGCCTCTGTGTGAAAAAGCATGTGCCAATGTACATAAGCCTAGCCAACATACCTCAGGACTACAATGGAAGATTTTTTGGCACTGGCCCTAAAGTTCTCAGCCTGTTCGGAGATACACCAAAAAGCTCTGACCGGGAGTCAGGAGAAGCACACTTCAAGTGTCATTCCTCAAGCAATGGCAACCCATTTTCAAATAAAGATGAAGTCAAGGATCCTGACTTAGACAAAACTGCTTTTAATGCTGCCTAAGAGTAGGGCAAATGAAAAATAAAAAGCCATATATAAAGAATTTATTTAACTATACAAAGAATGTGTGAATTTCTTGTATGCGTTTGACTTTAGGTGTTCACTCAGTACTCCTTAAGTCTTTGTGCCTGTATTTCTGTCATTGTAAAGACCAGGGTTAATATTTGGTATGTGTTGGTTTCACATTTGCATGAAGTTATTTGTGTTACAAACATGCACTTTGCAAAATACCTCATAATGCTAGTATATTTATTTATACTAAGACCTGAAGGTCTTAGTATATTTATTTATACTAAGACCTGAAGGTCGAACACATGAGACTGAGATCTAACCTATATAGTAAATAACACTCCTTTTGTTCAGAATATAGGTCAGTATGTTTACAAAATGGGTCAAATACATTGTCTAATATTCCTGAGTGGGTAGGTCTAATCGTTAAGCATGTATTCTCAATGCTTGTTTTAATAACCGTATGAATATTACTACAAATTGGTTTATTTTTATGTTGAATGGTTGAATGCTGAACACATGTAACCTTGGGTTATACATTAATTGTACAATAAGGTCTGAACTATTGCAATGTTACTCAAACATTAATAAATAATGTTAATTTTACACTATTGCTTCATTTTGTTCTGTATAATGCTAATCTTGAAAGCTGCCTATAGCTTTGATAAACATTCATGGGGAATATGATTAGATTTTTTTTTTTCTAAAGATTTTATTTTAATATTATCTTACTTTTTAGTATTATAAAGCTCAAAACAGATGTTTTTACAGGATTCACTGTAATAATTAATGTAATTATTTTGCAGGGCATTTGTTTAACTAACTTATTCACTCTTAAATAAACACCCTAAAGGGTTCATTGTTTTGTCCCTCTAAACTAGGTTTCCCCTTGTAGAACAGTGATTCCAAGTTACTAATTAATCTAATTATTTGTGATGTGTCTAGGTATTCTGGTGCTAATTTGCTGCATTTTCATTATTCCTGTAAAAACGTGTTGTCTAGCATGCTAGACAAGTCACAGGGTGTCATTGCAAGTGCAGTTACAATGATGTTCAACAGGACAAACTATTTAAACGATCTCAAACATAAGGCCGATAATGGTCAGGTTTCTCTGTTCCATAAGCTCCTAAAAACAAAACAGCAAGAGTGACTTTTTCAGTGACATTCAATGTCATATTAATGAGAAACCTCGGGTAATGGACACAGAAAATGCTGGACTCAAAATTCCAGAATGCATTGCAGCTGTACGATGAAGTTCTGTTGAGTTACATCAGAGACTCAGCTCCAGTTGTTGTGATTTACAAAATGTCAAGAATGAAGGCTGTTGACAGACTAACGGATTAAAGTGCTGCTGCACAGGTCGGTTTAGGTAAAGATGAATTCTCACTGGCTTCATTATCAACCGGTAGTCGAAGGGCATTGTGGGTAATAGCAGAAACCTCTATCCAAAGTGAAGATAGACCAACTTGTCAGTGAAAGAAGTTCAACTCAGGGTTGAATCATACAATAAATATTTTTTGCACAATTTAAGCTCATATATTGATTATAAATACTGATATACAAGTTATTCAGGGTAGATTTTTCATGTCTAGGTACGAATAACATTCTTGGCAGAACTTCCCACTTAACAGAGGAGCTACCAAATTGCTAAATAAGTTGTCTTATTGAAAGCAAATGAGAATTACTACACAAATCCATTCAACATCATTTATAACGAGAATTAAGAGAAGGTGCTAGATCCTTCTCTGGATTTCTTAAGTTTTATTATTATTATTATTATTATTATTATTATTATTATTATTATTATTATTATTGCAGAACATATAAATACATGAACAGGGAGATCACATTCTTATCTCGAATATGATACAACAACACAAGAAGAAAATAAAACAAACATGTGGATACACATACATGAATAGAAGAAAAGTGTTATATTAAAGTTATATCACGTCTTTAAATGCGCTTTCAAAAAGCATCAAGCATCTGGTATTTTTATTGTTGTGTATAAGTCTGAGGGACAAAATTAGAGATTTGCATTTGAAAGAAATATTGGAAGACACAATGGAGTTTCCCACTCCCCTTGCAATTGTTGCACATTTCTGTATTGACTACCTACATTTGTGCTGCTACTATATATATATATATATATATATATATATATATATATATATATATATATATATATATATAATAAAATAAAAAAAAATAAAAAAACATATTGTATTTAATTTCTTGTCACTATTATACTCTCTACCTGGCTGCTACCAATAACTGCTATGTCCATATATGGTATAAGCTTATCTGCTGAATAGTATGTTATGTTTACATTCACAGCATTTTTATTATATTGTTATTCTTTTGCACTACCTGTTATATCTGACACTTCCACACTAGGACTGTGTACTGGTCGGCGCTACACTGTCACTTAGTGTGCCTATTGTCCTGTTTTAGTAGTTACTGGACTGTCTCGTGCTGTTTGCACACGTTTGCACGTGCACTTTATGTAGAAATGTGTAAGTCTGTGTAGTCATTTGTAGTCCTGTGTTATTTTATGTAGCACAATGGTCCTGGAGGAGCGTTCTTTCGTTTCACTGTGTACCTTACCAGCTGTGTATGGTTGAAATGCCAATAAAGCCACTTGACTTGACTTGACCATGTTTGTTTATGAATGAAACATTTTGCATTAAAGTTGGCAACATATTCAAGAGATAAGTGATCAGGGTTTTCATCATAAAAAATATATATATATCTTTGAGAACAATCGAGTTATTAACTTCCGTAGTTAATAACTCAGAGAGGCTGAGTTAAGCTCTTTAATTTTTAGTACTTCCGTAGTACTAAAAATTAAAAAGCTTAACTCAGCCTCTCTGGATTTCTCGTTGCGTGGTGACGTCAGTGACACAACGCATCCGCGTCACCGCGTAGGGCTGTAATGGAGTTTGAGAGGTGGCAGCTGGTTGTTTATGTCGGTATTAGACAAATAAAACTATATAAAAGTTAGAGGTTACGACCCCAGTCCTTTGTAAACAAGGACAACGTGTTACTGAATCAGTACATTTTAGGTGTACCTTAACTGAGCAGAGGTAAGTCGTGAGAATAAGTGAACTTATCCAAACTAGCAGAATAAAGTTATGTGGCTAGTTGCTAGCAGTGTACTTAGCATCGGCTAGCATACACACACCCTCTAGCCGTCAGCTAACACCAAACACGAAAATTCCTGACGCACGTTTTTGGATTTCCAGCTTGTCACTGCCCACACAAATACGAAGCAGTGTTTTCGTTTTGTTTTGGAATTAAGTATTGGACAGAGGTGGAGGTGCCTGCTCCGGGTCTGGTCGTTGTTGGTTCATTTCCCCGACGTTCCGGACGATAGCTAGCCTGTTTAGCTACTTTGTTAAACCTGTGGTCATTCCTAACCTAACTGAATACAAGGGTAGCTGACAGACTGCTTGTTCGTTAGAGTAAGCTGACTTGGCTTTGTATATACCATTAAAAAAAAGACATAAAACGTTATACAAATTAACTCAGATTAATTAGCTGTAGTATAGACTGCCTTCTAATTGTCAGTAAATACACTATTTTTAGTATCATGGGTCTTATCTAGGCAGTTCTCTCCTTTCTTCCACCTCTTTCAAAAGATGGCACCTTACAGTAAAATTATACACATTTCCTCCAGTGACTAGCTTATTCACTTGTATAAACGTGATTACACATTTATTGAATAAACTTGCTATGCAGACAACAGAGTAAATCAGTTATCAACAACTCTCCATTCAAGAAAGTAGGTGTGTACTATAATCAGGATGGCTGTATACAGTGGATGTGGCAGCATCTTAAATCTGATTGTTGTCAGATTTATGCCTTTATTTTGGTATGATAGTTTCACATTTTTCAGTGACACCAGGTTATGGTGGTGTGTGGTTGATGTACTTATTCAGCAGAACGACATGTTGATATTTCTTTGTCCAGCATATACTTAGTTTGTTGCTCAATATTTTAAACCATGCAACACATTTCCTACAAGGTCTAATAAATATTTTAATCCCCATTTTTTTGTGCCCAGGTCGAAACGGAGAATAGGATTTAATCCAACGAAATTGTTCCCACGGAAGTTCTGTTTTCTTTCTTTTTTTTGATGCCTTCCATCTGAAAGTGGCACTATGCCCGCAGCCACTGTGGATCATAGCCAAAAAATATGTGAGGTGTGGGCTAGTAACCTGGATGAAGAGCTGAAAAGGATTCGCCAGGTGATCCGGAAATACAACTACATTGCTATGGTAAGCCTTTTTTCTACTAGCTTGATGTATTTATTCTTTTAAAAATGCCAGATCTCAGGCACATCTGTATGTAATCTTTATTTTGTTTATAGGACACAGAGTTTCCAGGTGTCGTTGCTAGACCAATTGGAGAGTTCAGAAGTAATGCAGACTACCAGTATCAGCTCTTGCGGTGTAATGTTGATTTGTTGAAGATTATCCAGCTTGGCCTTACCTTCATGAATGAACAGGGTGAATATCCACCCGGAACTTCAACATGGCAGTTCAACTTCAGATTTAACCTCACGTAAGGACAGTTCTGTCAGTTTTTATGTGTGTGTATGTGTATTTGATGTATAATCAGAGTTTCCGTTAATCTGTAAATACCAGTTTTGACCGTGTTAAAAATTCAGAATGTCTGATAAAATCAAAAATTGTTTTTCCGATAAAAATATTAACACGAAGCACACGTTACACAAAGTACATTTGCAGTTGCACACCTAAATAATTTTTTTATGTTTCTCTTCATTTTTACTTTCGCTTTTAAGCCCATTCAGTGAGACACACACACACACACACGTCTCCGTGCTGGTCGTCTGTCTCTCTCTCTCTCTCTCTCTCTCTCTCTCTCTCTCTCTCTCTCTCTCTCTCGGTCTCGGTCGCTTATGGGAAGCCAGAGTAGCGCAGTGCAAAATAAACTGGGAGAGACTAAATAGATAATCATTTCTTTACTTACAGCCCTGCAAATAGGCTTACAGTTATGTGATCCTGCTCTTTAAATATAAACAATTTGAACATGAATACACTTAAATGCGACCTCTGAGGTCTGAAGAGTTTTCTTCTGTTCTAAAAGGAATATTTGAAATAGTTTCAGATATTCTCCTAGCCCTGTTTGCCATTTGTTATTGGAACTGATAGCAGTAGCCTAAGAATTTTAGTGTAGAATTCAAATGAATTTGTGCTGCGCTGCTCAGTGGGTCGCGCAGTTCTTGCGCTGGGAGGTCCAAACTGGTCCACGCCGCACTACCCAGTGGGTCTCGCACGTATTTGGTCCGCGCAGCGCGATTCTTCTGTGTAGCTCAGTTTGGACCAGCTTTTGAGTTGTTTGGCTTTGCATACTCGCTCGCTTGTTAAGGGAGGCACTGAGAGCACAAACAGACACACACAAGTAAACAGCTGATGCTTGACCACACCCCCCCGCCACAATCGCATATACTATGCATAGTCCAAAACGTTACAGTGCAAAATAAATACCGAAATGAGATGACCGAATTTTTTCCATTTTGTCCAGTAAACTTTGAAATTTTCCATGAAAAATTCTTAGCGGAAACTCTGAGATATATCTGTATATATATACATACATGCATACATGCATACATACATACATATATATATATATATATATATATATATATATATATATATATATATATATATATATATAAATATAATGTATGTCATGTGAAAAAATAAGTACACCCCATGGAAATTGTTGGCTTTTTGACGTATTTGGACAAGCAAACATTTGATCCTCTTTGAAACAGTGCCTATTAATGAAGGTGTTAGGTGTTCAAGATTGGGTGCCAGTGATCAGAAGGGAGTGCAGGTGGAACCTGTCATATTTATACCCATCACATTTAGTGTCTGGTGCTCCCTTTGCTATTGAAGTGTGTGGCGTCATCATGCCAAGATCTAAAGAGTTCTATAAGGCCTTCAGAAAAAGTTTGTGGATGCCTATGAGTCTGGCAAGGGATTTTAAAAGCTTTCCAAATTATTTGAAATACATAGTTCCACCGAAATGAAAATAATCTACAAATGTTGCAGATTTCAAACGACTGCAAATTTGTGCAGGACTGGTCGTCCCAGCAAATTCAGCCCAAGAGCAGACCGTCTGATGCAAAAAGAAGTCTCCAAGAACCCCAAAATTTAATCACAGGATCTGCTAGTAAGTCTTGCAGCTGTTGGTGTCAAAGTGCATGCTTCTACAATCAGAAAGAGATTGCACAAATTTGACCTGCATGTGAGACATGCCAGGAAAAGCCTTTGCAAGACTACAGTTTGCCAATGAGCATAGAGGCAAAGACCGGACCTTTTGGAATAATGTGCTCTGGACAGATGAATCAAAGATCGGGTTGTTTGTCAGCAGACATGTTTGGCACAGACCAAAGACAGCTTTTGCGGAGAAGCACCTCATACCAACTGTGAAGCATGGTGGTGGAAATGTTATGGTTTGGGGTTGCTTTGCTGCCTCAGGGACTGGACAGCATGCATTCATTGATTCAACTATGAATTCTGCATCATATCAAAGAGTGCTTGAAGATAATGTGAGGCCATCTGTCCAAAAGTTGAAATTGAACCGAAAGTGGACCTTTCAACAGGATAATAATCCTAAGCACACTAGCAAATCCATCAAGGAATGGCTCGAAAAGAGGAAATGCAGGGTTATGGAATGGCTTAGTCAAAGCCCGGATTTGAATCCCATTTAAATGTTATGGGGGATTTGAAATGGGCAGTACATGTAAGAAAACCCTCAAACATCTTGCAACTGAAAGAATGTTGCATGAAGGAGTGGTCAAAAATTCCAGCAAGCCTGGTGGACAATTATGCAAAACGCCTACCACAGAATATCACATCTATTGATATTTCGGTTGAATAAATGATTGAAAAAGTTTTGTTCAAGTATATCAACTTCATTAATAGGCACTGTTTGATCAAATGTTTGTGTGTTCAAATATGACAAAAAAAAGCCAACAATTTCCATGGGGTGTACTTATGTTTTCACATGACCATATATATGAGCGTAAAATGCAGACTTTCAGCTTTAATCTAAAGTTATTAAATTGGGTGTCTGTAGGAATTAAAGCACTTTTTTATATGTGGTCCCCCCATTTTTAAGAACCAAAAGAAATTGACTAACATAACCATAAATTCAATTGTTATTTTTAATACTTGGTTGCACCTCCTTTGCAGTCAGTGACTTCCTGATGTCTGGAACCCATAGGCATCACCAGACGCTGGGTTCTTCCCTGGTGATGCTCTGCCAGGCCTTTACTGCGGCTGTCTTCAGTTCCTGCTTGTTCTTGGCGTGTTTTGCCTTCAGCAATTTATATACATTCACAATTTGATTCAGGCCCGGTGATTGACTTGACCATAGTAGAACATTCCACTTCTTTCCCTTTGATTGCTTTTGAAGTTTGCTTTGGGTCATTGCTATCTGCAGTGTGAAGTGCTGTCCAATGAGTTCTTAAGCATTTGGCTGAATCTGAGCAGATAATATAGCCCTAAACACCTCAGAATTCATCTTGCTGCTTTTGTCAACAGTAGCATCATCAATAAATACAAAGGAACTAGTTCCATTGGCAGCCATACATGCCCACACCATAAGATGTGGTGGTATGCTTTTGGATCATGAGCAGTTCCTTCCCTTCTCCATACCCTTCTCTTCTCATCATTCAGGTGCAAGTTGATCTTTGTCTCCTCTGTTCATAGGCTGTTGTTCCAGAAGTGTACAGGTTTTTTTGTTTGTTTGTTTGTTTGTTTGTTTGTTTTTTTAAATAGATGTTTCGCAGACTCTAAACTGGTCTTCCTGTTTTGAAGCTTAGCAATGATTTACATCTTGTGGTAAGCCCTCTGTATTTACTCATTTACTCTGGTGAAGGCTTCTCTTGCTTGTTGACTTTGACACAGATACGCCTACCTCCTGGATGGTGTTCTTGATGTAGCCAGCTGAAAAGAATTCTTCTGTTATCCATCCCAGTTGCTTTCCATGGTCTTTCTGGCCTTTTCGGGTTCCTGAGCTGACCAGTGCATTCTTCCTTTTTAAGAATGTCCCAAATCATTGATTTGGCCAAACCTAATATTGATTTTTCAGCCTGATGATGATGGCTTGTTTCACTGGCAGTGACCGCTGTTTGGACTTTTGGGAGTTAACAGCAACAGATTCCAAATCCAAATGCCACACTTAAAGTCTACACCTTTATCTACTTTCTTTTAAGTAAAATAATGAGGGAGTAGCACACACTTGCCCATGGAACAGTTGAGCACACAGTTGTCCAATTACTTTTGGTCCCTAAAAAGGGGGGGGGATGTCTATACAAAAAGTGCAGTAATTCCTACTTTCTTGCTGAAAGTTTGCACTTTGAGCTCATATTCCTTATTTAATTTCAACTCCAGACACACACCATGGTCTGTCTAAATACTCAATTCTGATTGGCTGGAAGGTGTGCGTTCAAACCGTATAATGCACAGGTATTCCAGTCAGTTTAATCACCATTTCTAAATTAATGCGCTGCCTATAAACAACTGTAACCATAGTAACATACAGTTACAGTTGCATAAAGTAGTTAAACTCTCAGCTTCATTATTAGTAGAGATGGGCCCAGATGCAGGTAATTCACACACACAATCTCTCTCTCGCTCTCTCTCTCTCTCTCTCATATATAACTATTTATTATAATTCATTCAAATAAATGTAATCTTATCGCACTACTTTTTCTCTGTGTATGGTTTAGAGTAATTGTGTAATTACTGACACAATTTTATATATTTATATATATATATATATATATATATATATATATATATATATATATATATATATATATATATATATACTGTGTGTGTGTGTGTATATAAATAAATAAATATATATATATACTGTGTGTGTGTGTATATATATAAATATATATATACACACATACAGTTGTGTGGACCATATTCTATAAACAAATAAATAACTTCAGGTGACAACAAAAAACACAACAGATTTCAATATGTAGTCATTTTTTCCCAAAAGGTAAACCAACATCCAGAAACCAAGTGGGTTAAGTACACCCTATAATTCAGTAGCATGTATAACCACTGTTAGCAACAATAAATTGAAGTAAATGTTCTCTGCGGGAATTTTTTTCAGTCTCTCATTTCATTTTGGAGAAATTTTGGCCCACTTCTTGTTTCCACATTGCTTCAGTTCATTTATGTTTGCAGGGTTTATGCACAGCTCTCTTAGGATCCCGCCACAGCATCTCAATGGGGTTGAGGTCTGGACTTTGACTTGGCCATTCCAACACCTTGAATTTTTCTTCTTTAGCCATTCAGATGTCAAATTGCTGGTGTGCTTGGAATCATTGTCCTATTGTATGACCCAATTTCAGCCCAGATTAAGATGCAGGACAGATGGCCTCACATTTGTCTCAAGAATATTCTGATATAAAGTGGAGTTCATCGTTTTCTCAATGACTGCAAGTTTTACAGGTCCTGTAGTTGCAAAACAAGCTCAAATCACACCTCCACTGCCATACATGACAGTTGGTATGAGGTGTTTGTGTTGATACACTGTATTTGGTTTTTGCCAAGGATCTCCATCTAGGTCTCATCAGTCCAAAGGATATTGTTCCAGAACTTTTGTGGTTTTTTAAGATGCAATTTTGCAAAACATAGTCATGCTTCATATTTTGTTGGAGAAAAGGGACTTTTTAATAGTCACCCTTCAATGAAAGCTATACTTGTTCAGTCTTTTTCTGATTGTACTATCACGATCGTAAACTTTTATTGTGCTTACAGAGGCCTTACTTGATGTAGCTCATGGGGTTTTCTTTATGTCTCTGAGCATTAAACGGTCTGTCCTTGAATTAAATTTGCTGAGACCCCTACTCTAGACTGGCAACTGTCTTGAAGGCTCTCTATTTGTAAACAGTCCTTCTCACTGTATAATGGTGAATTTCAAATTGTTTGGAGATGGCCTTATAACCTAAACCAGACTGATGAGTAGCAACACTTGCTTCTCTGAGGTCATGGCTGATGTCCTTTCTTTTTGGCATGATGTAGACACACACCTGAGTGCTCCAGAACACACAACTGCCAAAAGTTCTGTCTTCAATGAGGTAGTCACACTTCTTGACGATTAACTAATTTTGTGCATTTCATTACTAACACCTGGCTGCTAATTTCTCTCTTAATGATAGGAAATAGGAAGGGTGAACTTACCCCCGCCCCCAGCCCCAGCTGATTTCTGAATGTTGGTTTACTTATTTGGGAAAAAATGACTACATACTGAAATCTATTGTGTTTTTTTTTTATTGATTTGTTTATAGGGGTTGGTCAGGACAAAACTATTTGTTTGTTTGTTTATACATATATATATTCACATACAGAAAAGTGACAAAAGAAAAAAATGGGTTTTTTTTGCTGGCATTGTTTGGGGCACTGCAGATCAATACATTTTTATCCTGATGGGAGTGGTCTCTTCCAGGATGACAAAGCCCCCATCCACAGGGCATGAGGACTCCCTGAATGGTTTGATGTGTATTAAAATTACGTAAATTGTATGCTATGACCTTTGGAGTCACCGGATCTCAACCCAATTGAACACCTATGGGAAATTTTGGACCGATTTGTTAGGCAGTGCTGTCCTGCACTAACAACACACCAACTGGGGTAATACCTATAGGATGAATAGTGTTCATCCCCCCAGTACAATTCTAGAGACTTGTAGAATCTAAACCAAAGGGCACTGAAGCTGTTCTGCCAGCTCATGGTTTGGTGCTTTCTCCTTTGTCACCCATTATGTGTGTTTGTATAGAATAAAGGTGTTTTTTCAACACACATTCAAAAACATTTATTTAAATTCAGATTAATTTCAGCTTATTGTTGATAAATATATGCAGAAGTCTCATCCTATGCAAAACCTGTACGAGGTTTGCTCTTTATATGCTTGTTTGAATTTAAATCTTAATACAGATTGTGAAATAAAACAGCATGTTTTAAAAAAAAAAATATTTAAATTTTATTTTTTTATTTTAGGTGTTGATTATAAACAGCAAAACCAAGCCAGCCAGTTCTAGTGTTTGTTTTTCTGGTCTGTGTATTTGGTATCTCATGTTTTTACCATTTGTATTGCTGGAATCTCCAGTACTGGACTTTTGGAGAATATTACATGTGCAATTCTTATTGCTTGTGCAGTTGAAAAACACCTTAAGATTCTGATGTGTTAATTCTGTGTTAAACTATGATGATGATGATACCATGTGTCTGAAAAAAATTTCAGGGAAGATATGTATGCACAGGATTCAATTGAGCTACTGACTACATCAGGCATCCAGTTCAAAAAGCATGAAGAAGAAGGCATTGAGACACTGTATTTTGCAGAGCTCCTCATGACTTCAGGTGTGGTGCTCTGTGAAGGGGTCAAGTGGCTGTCATTCCATAGGTAATTTGACTATTCGTTTTGGTATTGAAACAGCAATTCAATACATGCATTTTTATAGCTGAGAGAGACTAGTACCTTTCCAAGTATTGTTAATTATGTGTTTCTTTCTGTTTAGTGGCTATGACTTTGGATACTTGATCAAAATCTTGTCCAACTCGAAGCTGCCAGAGGAAGAAGTTGACTTCTTTGAGATTCTTCGTTTATTTTTCCCCATTATCTATGATGTGAAATACCTCATGAAGAGCTGTAAAAACCTGAAGGCATGCGCACTCTTTGTATTTGAAATGTGAATATATATTTTTAGAATCTACTGTTGCCAAAAAAGTCATTGAAGTTGTACAAGAATTTAGGGATTGGCAAGTCGTATAGACCATTTTCTGAATCACATGAAAGCACTTTGAGTGATGGTTGTGTGATGTTCAGGGTGGCCTGCAGGAGGTAGCTGAGCAGCTGGAACTGGAGAGGATTGGGCCTCAGCATCAGGCAGGCTCAGACTCTCTCCTCACAGGAATGGCATTCTTTAAGATGAGAGAGGTGGGTCAGGACCTGTGAAATTCAAGTTTGCATGCGAGAATACTTTCTAACTTGTATTTTGTTTAATGGTAGCAGAAGTGTAAAGGTGGATATATTGGTAGAAATGAGACACCGGTGGAAATTTTCACATACCTCTATGTGGATAAGCAGAACTATTGCTACAAAACATATGTAATTAGAATATCACTTGTCACAAAACTCATTAGTACGGTCTTTGAGTAGAACAAATGTTAGGTATTTGTTAGTCATGTTGGGGTAGTCATTTTCTTCAAACTGAATTAAAAAAAAACTGGGTTTTGCACTTGACCTGTCAACATACAAATTAATGTTATTTGGACAGCTCAGATAAAAGAGCAATGTATTACATTTTACTCTTGGACATAATATTTCTACTAATATTCTGTTAATGCCTACTGGTATTCTCTGTCTCCTTCTTGGGTAGATATCTAATTATATATAGTGGCATAATAATAATTGTTAAAGTTTTGCTTGTTTGTTCATGTCATTCAGCAACTGCCACTGTGATTTTGTTCTTAAAAAAAAAAAAAAAAGCACTTTTTTGTCTTTTTTTTTTTTTTTCTCCCCCCCCCCCTCCCCCCCAAGTAATGTGTAAATGGGAGTGCATGCAGTTTTCTTATGTCCAAAATCTGCAGAGGCAGGTCATTCTGACTGGACCATTTACTGCCAACTGATTTCAATATATGAAGACACACGTGCTTTAAACCATTTTAGTTTAAAATGTTTCTACCATTGCTAAATTGTTAGAATAAAGACTATGCTAATGTAGTGTGATTGCCAAAGCAGGTCTAATTTCTCATATAATGTGATCTCAGTGTCCAACAATGTTTTCTCTCATTACAGATGTTTTTTGAGGATCATATTGATGATGCGAAGTACTGTGGTCATTTGTACGGACTGGGCTCCGGTTCATCCTACGTCCAGAACGGCACCGGCAACGCCTATGAAGAGGAGGCCAACAAGCAGCAGTCATGACACAACAAGAACCAGCTCACTATAAAGAACTTCACCTGCAGGGCTTAAAACATGGGTTTTTTAGTTTTTCATGAGACGTTCAATAGGAATTTGCACTTTAAAGCTCTAAGGAGACTCTTGGTTTTAGATGACAAGCTAAAAAACTTCCTCCACTTTGTTGCCTTCTCTACGTTAATCTTTTGTCACAACACATTCCTCTTTTATCATAAGAGACAAGAAAAATATGGGTGTTTTATTTTTCCCCTGCAAAGCTCAGCCTTAAGCTACATTTTATGTTTTTTTTTTATCGTTAATTTATTGCATTCATTCACACGTTTTGTTGAGTAGCACACAGACTATTTCAACAAAAACAGTAGGCCAGTTACCTACATGTACAGTTGTTCCCTGATCAAAGGAGTACCATGTTGATTATCTCACAACCTGCAGTAGCTTGAGACAGATGGAGCGAGAGACAGTCACACACCGGAAGATCCTGGCACTTAATGGCACGAGTGAAGCCTTGCACTGATTTTATCTTTATGTTGGGCTAACACAGGTTTTACCACAAAATAAGAGAGTGATGCATAACTGCCACTATTTAATTGAACTGAGGTCACCTCTTCTGTATCAAGACTGTCTTCATTTCATTTTAAAAAAGTGACTTAAAGGTTTTGTAGTATTTTAGTATAAAATCAAAGCCTTTTATTCATTGTGCTATTTAAAAAAAATCTTAACCAACTCAAGTACTCTATGTCAGTGGAATTATATTTACCTGTAGCACTGGTTTTTCATTCATGCGTGTTTTGTGCTGTTTGGGTTTTGTTTTGTGTTTACGACTCTGATCAGCTGCATGTACTGATAGCGTTTGAATAAATGCTACGTTGAGTCATGGTCTGAGCTTTTACAGAGGTGTGAACTGCATGGACGCTGCTTTTCTTCTGTTGAATGTCACCTGGCCAATTTTCTTCACCAGTGTGTAGAATGTTCATTTTGAGAATATGCAATAACAAAGGTGACTGTTTTTAGAGCTTTTGTAAATAAAGGCCTCAGATTTTCTATCATCTGCAAAATTGGGAACTATGTTTAGATGTATTGTTTTACATACACACTTGCATACGAATTAATGTTTAGTTCTACAAAACAGTACATCAGAAATTGCTCTTAGCCTTAAGGATTTTAACAAATGGATGTAGGTGTATTCTTTTAAAAATGTTTGAGTTTTCTTTACAGGTCTGTCATGCAGGTTTTTTGTTTGTTTGTTTTGACATCATTACCTATTCAAGTATATTACTATTTTTTGTGTATTAACACTGAATCCTAATTTGCAGGTAACACCACATGTACAGTACATAAAACAATGGCTTTATTATTTTAGATGAACACATTCATCCAAGTATTTTATAGGCAAATCATTAGTAAAGGATAGTCCATGAAACCATGGTTACATGATAGTCCATGTAGCTTATGTTGAATATGATTAGTGCAGCTTAGTAAATGGTCTCGATAACAAAGAAACAGAAGCTAAACTTTTTTCAGTTTATGGCTTATACTGTATAGTCTGTTGATCAGTGATGTGTTGAAGCACTACTCTTTCTAGGATTATAAACGGACATAAAAAACACTGCAGCACATTTAGAAAGTCTTGGCATTGTCTGGTTTTCATATCACTATGGTGTAAAAATACAAGATTACCCAAAAGAAATAAGCAATAGGTCAAAGACTGAACAATAAGGTGGGAAAATGTGTACAGTGCCCTCCAGAATTATTGCCAATCTTCATAAAAATTAGCAAAAATAAGTGGATGGATAGATGGTAGGTCAGTTGGGGCAAAGCATTGGTGTTGTGTTTCTTTACATATTTTTGTCTTGATTTGTAAGTATGTTTGGCTAGTCATCTTGCTGAAGTATGAACCACCTGGCAGAGGCAACCAGGTTTTGAGCTGAAATATCCTGGTACCATCATCATGCCATCAATCTTCACAAGAGCCCTGGACCTGCAGCTGCAAAAGCACACGATGGCAAGTGTAGTTCTAATGACGAGTGGTGAAGCTCAGGTGCTGCGTTTTCTGAGATGCTCTCAGGAACTGCTACTTTATTGCAGTGATTCCAAATAGCTTGTTGTTAAGATACTTGACAACTACAAGAATCAACAAAACCATGCCATTCTAAAACTCTGAATTAGCATTCTGCAATCTTTTTTTCTTCCTTCACCATCCTCCTCATTGTGTAGAGTGTTTAATTTATTGGAAAATTTCCAACTGTTTCAGAAACTTTGTTATGGCCTCAACTGTGCTTAATTGTATTTCAACTGCTTATGCATCTTATATCTATTATATGATTTATACAGGGCAACAATCATCTGTCTCTACGTTGAAAATATCTTGTTTCCTCCATGCTAAAGGATGACAAAGGAATTTTACATGCTTGCAACGTCATATATAGAACCCCATTAAACAACTAAAACGGAAAAACAACTTTACTGGGGACTGACAGCAAATGAAAAAATTATTTTTTTTAAAGAATGTCAATATTGCTTGCATGTGTAAAATATTCATTAGGGTAGTCAATTTTTGCCATATTTATTTTTGAGAGAAAACACTATTGTTTTAAACTAATGAGCATGATCTTTTGTTAGAACAAAGATAAAAAAGTATCATTATTTTTGAAGAAAGGTGCCAATAATTCTGGAGGGCACTGTATGTGCAGAACATGATATGTAGACACAAAACAGATTCTCTGCTCTTCAAAAATGTGGCACATCACATGTTGTTTGTGCATGATGGATTATCTTCACAATAGACACACTGTTCCTTTGAATAAGTTTGGTGCCTTTGTCCAAAACCACAAAACAGACTTTTTTGCAAATTATGTGGTAAATGTATAAACAGATTTCAAAATGGTGTCCACATACACCACATATGTTTTTGCATACACGATCTTATAAATTCTCATATCTCAACACACCAGGCCTCATTTTTGGTTCTTTTTCTAAAGGAAATTACTATTTACAGTAATTGAAAATCGCAACAGACCTATATTTGTTTTTAATGTATTCTTAATGCATTGCACTGTTAATTACACTGACAAAAAGTGCAAGCAGTTTTAAAATTGTTCACATATTGACTAATCTGAAGTGCAAAAGAACTAATATTCTTTCTTTCTGTGCTTATGAGGGCAAAAAGCATTTCATTGGTTTGATGTGTACTTCATTTCCTTTAGTGGCTTTGATTTAAAACCTGTTCATTTGGTCCTGCACACAAATGTAGTGTGTTCATGTTACAATACGTGAAAAGTTAACGCATTACACGCAATATTTCAACACTGCAAAATATTTTTTCTACTGAAGAGTTTTAGAATGATGAGTGATATACAGGGCCAACGAAACAAGTTATCATCATAATATGTACATCATTAAAAATACAAATGTCTGCCTAAACATGCAAACAATTGAAGCATCAAAAAAAAAGAGTACCATTTGATGGGACTTTGCTACATATTGTCAGCAATTCATGACACCAATCAGGCATTAGAGTTCCTCAGTTTTTCAAAAGGTTTTCTTCGTAACTTTCAGATTTGTAACGTAACATACATATGCACCGTACAGCATGCACAAAACCACAACGTTTCATCCCAAATTCATATTAAAGTTAGCCTCAAACAAGTTCACAAGGTACAAACAAGGCGTTAGCTGTAAATAATCACTTGATGATTATTTGATGTGACGCAGAACGCACCTTTTTCTGTGTATATTTAGGCACAGTATACACACAAAATCTCCATACTTTGTACAAAACACTGTAACAGTCCTAATGAATATAGACACTCTGGTAACACTGCACAGTCAGCTTTTAATAAGAAGCACCTTGCTCAAGCAATTACAGGGAACCCACTGGTGAGTGGCTGTTTCCTGCAGCAGAAGCCTCCCTGCAGCAGAAGAAAGGTTCCTCATTGTTCCACAGAAAAAACCACAGGACCACTTAGGGATCTGACAAAGAAAGTGAGAAAGGCCACAAATGCACAGTAAGTTCCAAAAGTCTGAGACCACACTGAAAATCTGGGATATTTTTTATTCATTGACAATTGGAAATAAATAGAAGGTTTTTAGAATTTTGAAATATTTTAAAACAAAGAAAGCAAGTGTTCAATATCTTGAACATTTAATATTCAAGATTCTGTACCATTTCTAAATCCTTATTTAAATGTAAGCAAATGTGTGATATTGACCACGTTAACTGCTTTGTGCAAAAGGTCAGATTTTCCTCATGCCTAAATCTCTTCTACTGAAGCACGTGTTCAGACGACACTCTGAAGGATTTGATATAAAATGGATCATAAGGTTTTGCACAGAATTGTGGAGTCCATGCCAGCTCAAGTGCACACTGTCATTAAATCAAAAAGGGAACATACCGAATACTAAGAAACGCTTAAATTCATGTAAATATTTCAAAGATTTTAATTTTCACCAAGTTGTTGTCAATAATATCATTTGTAATGAAAACTGTTGTATTAAATTAGAAAAGAATGCAAAATAGAAGCATTTTCACTAGTGCTCTCGGACTTTTGAGCCCCACTGAATATTACAATTGTTTAAACATTTTGTAGATGACAAAGTTCTATTTCTTTGGCATTACCATTGCTCTGAGATAATAAAGAGACATTTTATTTACTTATTTTGTTACAAATGTCATAATATATTTCATACAGTATAAAAAAAAACATAAAAAAAACAAACAAACCTTGTTTCCTTAAACCAGTCAGCACTGTGACCAAACTATGTTTCTTTCTCTATACTCATGGCCGGGTTGCTTGCTCCTGTTCAGAATGACAAAAAAAACACTGGGAAAATAAAGAAGCATTAAGTGTTTCAACACACCACCTATCCTACAGTCTCCTGGGTTTCAATGTGTTGTGTAATCAATCATAAGATCAGCTGATCAGCCTACAAACACCACAAACAGTTTCCGTCATAACAACACTTTCCTTCATAACATCACATGTACTACAAGGAACCAAATCATATGAGAATGCTGACAACAAAACACTGTTTCAATATAAACCACCCTCATTTATCCTTAAGTAGAGCCTGTGGCTTGACCTAGATTATCATTTATAGAGTTATTATTTGTGTCACCTTGGTTTTATTATATGCTTCACATTCAAATCTTCAGTATTAAAATCTCATGATCTGATACAGCAATATAAGCCTGCAAATGTAAGCATTTCAGGCATTCTGTCAAATGAGACCAAAATGAAAACTGTTTCTGGGGGGTTGGTGTGGATTATACTGATGGCACCACAAATTCCGCCAAATATTAAAATAATGTAATGTTACACCTGGTTGACTGTCCGAGGTCTTTAGGCCTGGCTGTAGATGGACCTTTCAACAAGATGATCAACACATTCAGTCCCCTCTGAAAGTATTGGTATGGCAAGGCCAATTATGTTGTTTTTGGTATACAGTGAAGACATTTGGGTTTGAGATCAAAATATGAATATGAGACGATAGATCAGAATTTCAGCTTTCATTTCCTGATATTTACATATAGATGTGTTAAACAACTTAGAACATGGCACCTTTGGTAGCAAACCAGCCATTTTTTAGGTGATCACAGGAAAGTATAGGAACAGATAGTCTTAAAGTAAAATAAAGTAAATAACATAATATTTGGTTGCATATCCCCTGCTTGCAATAACTGTATCAAGTCGACGACCCACTGACAACACCAAACTGTTGCATGGATTGTTATATCTTCACCTCTGTCCTGTGGAGGTTGTTGGTGAGGTCACTGAATGTTGTTTTTGGGGTTTTCTTTACAGCTCTCACATTGTTTCTGTCATCAACTGCTGCTGTATTCCTGCTTGATGTCTGGTTGTTAATATACCAGTTGCTTCTTTTTTTTTTTTCAGGACATTCCAAATTTTTGTATTGGCTATGCCAAATGCTTGTGCAATGGCTCCGATAGATTTTCCTGCTTTTCTCAGCTTCAAAATGTCTGGCTTTTCTCCCATAGACAGCTCTCTGATCTTCATGTTGGTTTATCCTTAACAGCTGCAGTCTTCACAGGTGAAACCAAGGGCTCAAACCAAGAGTAGACATTCAGGGCTATTAATCTTTTAAACACTTGAAAAATGTGTGGGGTCAAACAAAAGGTGCCATGTTCTAACATTTCTAGATGTAAATATCAGGAAATGAAAGCTGAAATTCTTCTGAGATCTCATTCATCTTTTGATCTCAAATCCAAAAAAATCCAAGTCTTCAGGGTATAGCAAAAACAAAAGTATTGGCCTTGCTGTTCCAATACTTTCAGATGGAACAGATGGCTGCAGAAACAGTGTTTTACAAATGCCAGATAAAATATAAGGTCTAAAATCCCTCTACAACCTCACAAGGTTAGATATTACAGGAAAAAGCTCAGTACTCCAGAGGAGGCTTCACCAAATATTAATTATAAGGGTGCCAACAATTTTGAAACCAAGAGTTTGCAGAGAACAAAATCACTAACCATGTTTCATTTACTTTTTTATCCAGTATATTAATTTTTGCTGATGGTGGCAATAATCGTGGAGTTTTTGATGGAGTAAACTATTATTTAATGCAACTCTAATGCAAGCTTTATTGGCTTGTATTATTCATACTTTGGCTGCTTGTAGTACTTCTGAATACCAGCACTTGCTCCAGTCCCCGAATTTAGCTCTGCCTTTTTTTTTTTTTTCTTTTTTTTTTTAGAAAGGCACATGCAAAGAATTGCTGTAGATCAAAGATGCCTTCAAAATAATGACATTAAATGTTTCTATGTGTAAAAAAAATAACGTAAAGAGCAGTAAACAGTAGTAAATGAAACAAAATCAATATTTGGTGTGACAAAAAAATAAAAATAAAAATAGTAGTTTAGGGTACAATTTATGCAGTTTTATAAGGAAATTAGCTGGTAAGTTTTATTGAGCATCTTGCAGAACCAGACACAGTTCTTCTGGAGACTTTGACTTTCGCACTCGCTTCTTATTTTTGCAGCAAAACCCAGCAGCCTTCATTGTGTTTTTTTGTCTGAAAAGTGTCTCTTACGTAATATGCTGCTTTCTTTAATGACATACAAACATTTTTCTGTAACATTTAATTTTGTGCTAGAAAACTAATGTTTGGGAATCTAAAATGTGTTTTTTGTACAGACTTAATAATGTAGACGACATAAAATAAAAAATCTATAACAAAGTTTGTACTAAAAAAAAATAGGGTGCCTAACACTTTTGCACTGTACTATATATATACACACACACACACACCCACCTTCTCTGTCTTGTTCCTCTGTCTCGTCACTCTCAGTCCAAGTCTGTCCATTGCTCAGCAGTCGGCTTTGAGATTCTCTCAGAGTTTTAGCAGGAAATGGATGGATATCTCCATCACTAGCAATCAACAAAAAATGAGAAAAAAATATGGTTGTGAATGTCATAAATTTAAATGTCAATATTGTAATAGAGTCAGAAATATGCTCTACTTGAAGACCTTGTGTTGTGAAGCCCATGTCTTGTTTGTTTGAGATTAAAATGAAAGTCAACAGTCACAGTCAACAATCTACTGATCTTGATCATTTATACAAAGACATGGACCTTTTGACAGGATGTCCAGATGGTGAGGCAGGCTGTTCTGGGTCAGGGTTCACGAGACACGTGGGGAAGGAGCATCCATCGCCTTGGCTAAAATCACCACATAGAAACCAAATATGTTTTAGAGTCTTCCTGACCCAAGTTATATGTGCAATGATGATGTGCAAGCTGAGATACCTAGAAAAAACAGGCAGAAGCCAATATTTCTTTTCATCCCCAAAGACCTGGCAGAAGTTCTTGCTTACTCCGAGACTGAAACCATTTTTGTCGGCTCCATGAAGGAAGGCAGGTGCACGGAAGACCTCTGAGGATGGAAGTTATTTTTGGGGAAAAATTACCTTAAATATAAAAAATACATGCAAATGAAGAAATTTAATATTTATCATTATCATTACAACACAAGATGCCTTACATCACTGCCTCTATATCTACATGTAAGGCAGCATCTGTAAGAGTGTAGTCAACAGCAGACATCCATAACTGTCTCTATTTTTGTCCCTTTACTTCACCCTTAATCCAAACTTTGTAGCAGCAGCTGTGTCCTAATACTGGTATTTAACATGCCTTTACTGACCTCCCGTCACCACTGGGGGACTTCTTGCCACCATCATAAGGGCCATTTAAATACTATATTAACTCAAGTTTGTTAGATGACCACTTAGAGGCCTGAGGGATCGAGTCAACCTAAGAGCTCAAGTCTGCGATACACACTTACGAGATTAGAAAGGAAATCCATGGGGCCTGCTTAAAGACTCTATTGGTGCTCAAGAAGCATCATAAAGACCCACTCTACACAACTCTATAACCCCTGTCGAATTGATTTAGAGTCTTAAACCTCAGTCCATTTGAATGGTGTTATATTTGGTCATATGTCAAAAGTGCCTTCCTGAAAACCAGAAAAAATCACTTCCTAATTCACATAGGCAGGAAATAATATGTTTATATATGATATCTGAAGATAAAATATAAGGTCTTCTAGATAAACTGAGTGAATAAATTAAAAACACAAACACACAAAAACTGCATTATTTCTTTGTAAGCAAGTAGCTTCAACTGAAAGACTTCTGCCAAACAAACCACTAAACAGCATTGATGCAAACAAAAGTGAGAATTTATGTTCACTTTCATTTACACACAGAAAATTGCATAAGTAAATATGTTGTTAACTGAGACATGATTCAGAATGAATTGGTCATTGTGTACAGAAACCTGCAATGATTTCACCCTAAATAAACCATCCAAGAATCAGTCTTGGGTACACACTCAAGCAAACATTTTTATGTGTCCTAAAATTATAAAAGTATCCTTAAAATATATACAATTAAAGCCCCAATTAAAAATTTCTTTTAGAGCTGAAATGCTTCTAAATTGATAGTTACAACCCATCAGCAAAGGATCTTTCACCATCTGGGTCAATAATGATCATGAAAACTGTTGGTTAGCAATCACACATGAGAAACCCGATAAACATCACACCTAAGTAGACTTCAGCAGACAGTAAAGCAATAAATTCTCAAAACTTCTTGAGGTCATCAACAGCTATTTGATAAAATATATATATATATAAATAATTTGATGTTTAAGTTCAAGTCACTTACCCAGGGTAGATCTATTTTTGCAAATTAGCCAGCAGTGATAAGCAAAGAGTGAAGCCAGACTGACTGAGAACATGGAGGCGGCAAAGAACAGGAACATAATATGGAACTTGGCTTGAGTGTCTGGCAGGCCATTCTGAGAAAAGACATGAAACAGCACATTATGGATTTAGGAAACTGGAATGGAAACTTATGGGAACTGTAAGTCGCAAAACTATAACACACCAGAGCATGTTTCCTATTTCAACAGCTAACACAGCGGTCTATAAAGACTAACAATTATTGTACTAGTATCTCTACACTTCTCTACATGTTCTGCAGCTAAGGCCACTACAGGAGTCTATCAGAAACTTATTAATTAATCAGTGCACATCAGTCATTGACTGTTTGACCCAGTAATTCCTACCCAGTATTGTTTAAGTCGCTCGTGTGTTTTACCATCCACCTTGCAGGAAAATACAAATATATGAAGATGAAAACAAGCATCAACATTGAAATAATGCTAGGTGTTCTGCACACCACTTCCCTAATGTATTGTAAATTAAGAGTGAATAGTAAAAGACTTTCTCTGAAACCATTCTGTAAAAGAGTGGATTATTTTCATCTGACCAACAACAGAATCGTCTAAACTCAACTCTAATCATGTTACGTAAGCTACCCATTCAATTGAAGGACATCTTGAATAAGAAATCACTTATACTTACAGTCCAAAACTGAATAAAGTACTGCAGGTCTGTCGCAGTGATAAACAGGCAGTACAGCAAAGAGTATGCAAGAAAAAGTGTAAAAAACTTGTAGTTTGAAAAGCCCACGCAGTTGTTCACCCTGTCAGAAGACATTTTTTTTTTTTGTATTAAACACACAAACAAATGTGACCTTAAAAATGTACCTTTTATGTTGCAGCATATCAGGCTATTTGCTATCTTTATGTATAAATATAGCAAAAGAACAGATAATTTATATTTTTATAAACCATTTTTTGATATTTAAGGTGAAGTCAAGCTTATTTGGCTTGCATATTATTCTTAGTTGGCCAAAGTTTATTCCTTTTTTATACAACAGTTAGTTCCGTGCCACTAATTTGATTGGCCGAGCAGCGTTCCAAAAGTGCCTATATTTTCTATAATCGCACTGGGACGTTTCAGTGTTTTTTATCACTAAGCTCGTCTGAGTTCGCCATGTAAAATTCCACTTCCTAGTTCGAAACGGTTACTACAGTAGTGTTAGCGACATTAGCAGTGAACATGGCAAATGATCAATTTTGGGAATTTAACTTTTGACTTAAAATATGAAAGCTCGGCAGATGATAATAAAAAGGAAGAAGGGATGCAAACTTTACCAGAAGCACCTTTAACGGGAAAGCACAAATCAATGTGAGCTAGCTAGTTTGTATGTGAGCTAGCAAGCAGTATTGCTTGCAAAATGTCACTTACTCAATATTAATTTCTTGTTTATAGAACTCTTGTATAAAAGCAATATCGCACTCACATTCTCACTCTTGCTCATGCGACATTGCTTAAATATTTCCACATTCATATTACAGCATCATGCATTTTTTTTTCTTCAAAATACTTTTTTTGCAAGTCTTCTGTGTTTAACATCCTAAGTTACTACATACCATGGACAGTGGTGATCCATCTTCAAGATGCACCTGTGAAACAGTATTAAGTAATGGATTTGAAAAGATACACCAGCAAGATACACTCTTACTAAATTTCAAGTATTTTATATCAAAGAAAATCATACTTATCACAGACTGAGCAGTGATGACATCGGTCAGGTTTCACCAGATGGCACCGATCACAGTAGCGAATAGCTATGGAGATAATTTTTCTAGACAATGAATAAAGCTTATTTCCGAAATAAAATATGTGCACTCATTGTTATTTGGCTTGCATCTGTAGAATATTTCTTGGTCAC
This sequence comes from Cranoglanis bouderius, assembly GCA_023630585.1. Classification (NCBI taxonomy): domain Eukaryota; kingdom Metazoa; phylum Chordata; class Actinopteri; order Siluriformes; family Cranoglanididae; genus Cranoglanis; species Cranoglanis bouderius. The sequence continues at coordinate 13,937,445 of CM042561.1, forward strand.
AGTTCACCTGGCAGTAAGAAAGTCTTGCAATGACAGCTCACCTCCAGACGTTGTGCGAGTGGATATGGGTAAATCCTTGGCTATTCTTCTCAGAATCTGTTGTTGAGATTCAGTGCGATCCTCCTGCTTCAGCAGTTCTTTGTCAGTGTGTGACAGGTGGAACTGAGCAGACCAGACAAAAACACAACGCTCTGATTTCTATTTTTACTTGACAAGCAATAGTGTGGTCTACAGTGACACATAGTGATTTTGGTGTCAAATTGGATGAAATATTATTTAATAATTTGAACACTGCATTTTATGGACAAGGACACACACTTGGGCGTTGTATGGTTTCTGTATGGAACGTATAGCAATTTTAGAGGTATTTGAGGTACTTTGCTATCCAAAATATAGTGTCTATATGACACATTACCGATACGATAGTGACACTTAAGAACTGATGAAACTGCTATTAAGAACATTTTCCTGTTTTGTAAAAACTGTTATTTTTGGTGATCAATCCATTATACATAGCTACCTGAAAAATGGCATCAGTGCTGGGGGGGAAAAAAACAAAAAAAAACACAACAAAACATTACATACCTCTTTGAGTGGGTTCATTGGCTTGGTGAAGATGGTTTGCCAGTATGACCATACAAACATGATGAAGGAGACATGATACGCCATGAGGTAGACTACTGAAAAACAAAAAAAAAAAACATTCATACTGATTTGGCAGTTTGTTAAGTATATTTATGTAATAGCTAATAAATTGACAAATTTATATAGTTTTGAGATACTAGTATATGAGGTACCACATAAATGAGATTTAAACTGGCAACTCAATGGTTAAAAAAGTGATAACTCTTGATGAACACAATTATTTTTGCATTATCTATAGCAAATAGTGTCATGGAATATTTTCAGCAAAAGGTTCAAAGCTGTGATAGTCTGCAGAGCATCCAATGATACAGTTCCAGCACAGCCATTTTATACAACTCTGAACTCTTTATCTTGTCAGGCGGGGCTTTCCCCATCCTTCTTTTGGTCAATCTTTGGTCGTTTGCCACTATTGTTTCCAACTCTGGAATTTTCTGCTACAACTTTCTAATGGTGGCGTGAGCACTGCCAACTTTTTTTTTTTTTTTTTTTTTTTTTAAATATAATACAAAAGGTTATACTTTAACACAAAATCAGCATGAACATATGCTTACATACTGATCATCATTTAATGAACATTTTATCATAAGTATTAGTGGAATAAATGGATTATTGTAACTATAACTTGCTTCTTTTGATTAGTCTGACACTGATACACTTTCACACTTTATACCTTGGTTACATGAAAGGATTATATTTTGATTGATTAAGACTGATTAAGTAATTGATTAAAATGTTCTATAATAGGTATCACAAAATTGTTTAATTTTTCAACATATTCTTCATTTTGTTCAATGTAAGTGTTCCAGAGCTTAGCAAGTCTTTGACTAACCCTCATATTTTTTTTATTCTAATTTTTAATTTTCTTATCTTTTTAAACCTATTCTAAATATCTCATCATTATTATAAAAATGCCTGCTTACCTTTCTCTCCCATGTTTTCAACTGTTTCTGTGTAAAGAATGAAAAACAAAGAAAAGAGTTAGACTCAATATGTGGTTTAATTCAACATTTTTGTAAGAGCTTCAGCTGATGGTGCCTAGCTCTAGCCCCATCAACACGCTTGGGTAGTTGTATTCTTGTAGTTTATCGTCTCTCTGCCCTCTTTTCCTACCCTCTAGATTAACAGTAATGCACAAGAATTCATTAGTAAAATCCAGGACTAGAAAGAAACATCTTATGCACCTGATTCACTGTAGAAGCTCTGTAGAGGGAAAATTCAGAGATCTGACCTAAATATGAAATTGAACATCATGACAGTGTATGTGGTATATCAGAAAACAGCAGCAGATGTTGCACAGCTGCAGCAGTTGCTGATGCTTGAACCTACAGCCGTGGCCAAAAGTTTTGAGAATGACACAAATATTAATTTTCACAACGTCTACTGCTTCAGTGTTTTTAGATCTTTTTGTCAGATGTTACTAACTGTTACTGAAGTATAATCACAAGCATTTCATAAGTGTCAATGTCTATTATTGACAATTACATGAAGTTTATGCAAAGAGTCAATATTTGCAGTGTTGACCCTTCTTTTTCAAGACCTCTGCAATTCACCCTGGCATGCTGTCAATCAACTTCTGGGCCACATCCTGACTGATGGCAGCACATTCTTGCATAATCAATGCTTGGAGTTTGTCAGAGTTTGTGGGTTTTTGTTTGTCCACCCGCCTCTTGAGGATTGACCACAAATTCTCTATGGGATTAAGGTCTGGGGAGTTTCCTGGCCATGGACCCAAAATGTTGATGTTTTGTTCCCCGAGCCACTTCGTTATTACTTTTGCCTTGTGGCAAGGTGCCCCATCATGCTGGAAAAGGCATTGTTCATCACCAAACTGTTCTTGGATGGTTGGGAGAAGTTGCTCTCTGAGGATGTTTTTGTACCATTCTTTATTCATGGCTGTGTTCTTAGGCAAAATTGTGAGTGAGCCCACTCCCTTGGCTGAGAAGCAACCCCACACATGAGTGGTCTCAGGATGCTTTACTGTTGGCATGACACAGGACTGATGGTAGCGCTCACCTTTTCTTCTCCGGACAAGCTTTTTTCCAGATGCCCCAAACAATCGGAAAGGGGATTCATCAGAGAAAATGACATTACCCCAGTCCTCAGCAGTCCAATCCCTGTACTTTTTGCAGAATAGCAGTCTGTCCCTGATGTTTTTCCTGGAGAGAAGTGGCTTCTTTGCTGCCCTTCTTGACACCAGGCCATCCTCCAAAAGTCTTCACCTTACTGTGCGTGCAGACGCACTCACACCTGCCTGCTGCCATTCCTGAGCAAGCTCTGCACTGGTGGTGCCCCGATCCCGCAGCTGAATCAACTTTAGGAGACGGTCCTGGCGCTTGCTGGACTTTCTTGGGCGCCCTGAAGCCTTCTTCACAACAGTTGAACCTCTCTCCTTGAAGGTCTTGATGATCCGATAAATGGTTGATTTAGGTGCAATCTTACTAGCAGCAATATCCTTGCCTGTGAATCCCTTTTTGTGCAAAGCAATGATGGCTGCACGTGTTTCCTTGCAGGTAACCATAGTTAACAGAGGAAGAACAATAATTTCAAGCACCACCCTCCTTTTAAAGCTTCCAGTCTGTTATTCTAAGTCAATCAGCATGACAGAGTGATCTCCAGCCTTGTCCTCATTAACACTCTCACCTGTGTTAACGAGAGAATCACTGACATGATGTCAGCTGGTCCTTTTGTGGAAGGGCATCTGATCACTCTTCATAACATTCTGGAGTATATGCAAATTGCCATCATAAAAACTGAGGCAGCAGACTTTGTAAAAATTAATATTTGTGTCATTCTCAAAACTTTTGGCTACGGCTGTACATAACACAGAAGTGAGCTGCTGATCACGCTTCACGTATAGTACACACTCACACATAGGCCTTTTCTTTACTGGTGCTAACTTTACTTGTGCAAAGTCAAGGTGAGATGCATGTATTGACAAGGTAATTATTCAAACTGTTCAAACATTAACACTTGGTATCATGGTACAAAATTTAGCAGCAATCATACTGAATATAGTGGCAGTTTCTAACAGAACTCACACACTTCAATAATTCTTTTAACTGGGTTAACACACCAACTCTACAGACCCCAAGAACTGTTAGGTGTTGGCATTTGTTGGGGAAGTGTGAGCTGGTCTACAGAATATAATAATGGAATTTAATCATTTTGGTCCTGCAAGTTGACATATGTAAAACAGACAGTTAAACTGTACAATGGACGCTATACTATGCATTCCTTCTGCTCAACCATCAATACTGTACACTTAGTGTTATAAAGTATAATAAGTAAATAACACTTAATATTTGGTTATATATCCCTTGCTTGCAATAACTGCATCAAGTCAGCGACCCACTGACATCACCAAACTGTTGCAATCCTGTTTTGGGATGCTTTTTCAGGCTTGTACTACAGCTTCTTTCAGTTGTTGTTTGTTTTGGGGATTTCTCCCATCAGTCTCCTCTTCAGGAAGTGAAATGCTGCTCAATTGGTTTAAGGTCTGGTGACTGACTTGGCCAGTCTAAAACCTTCCACTTTCCCCCCCGATGAAGTCCTTCGTTGTGTTGGCAGTGTGTTGGCAGTGTGTTGGGTCATTGTCTTGCTGCATGATGAAGTTCCTAACAATTAGACTGGATGCATTTCTCTGTAAATTGGCAGACAAAATGTTTGTGTAGACTTCTGAATTCACTCTGCTGCTACTATCATGAGTTACATCATCAATAAAGATTAGTGAGCCTGTTCCAAAAGTAGCCATGCAAACCCAAGTAATGGCACTACCTCCACCATGCTTGACCAATAAGCTTGTATGTTTTGGACCATGAACAAATCCTTTCTTTCTCCACATTTTGGCCTCTCTATCACTTTGGCAGAGGTTAATCTTGGTTCCAGAACTTTCGTGGCTCATTTCTGTATTTCTTAGCAAATTCCAATCTGGACTTCCAATTCTTACCGCTGATGAGTGGTTTGCATTATGTGGTATGGCCTCTATATTTCTGCTCTCAAAGTCTAGATTGTTATACCTTCACCCCTGCCCTGTGGAGGTTGTTGTTGATGACACTGGCTGTTGTTTTTGGGTTTTTCTTCATAGCTCTGACAATATTTCTGTCACCAACTGCTGTTGTTTTCTTTGGCCAACCTGTTTGATGTCTGGTTGTTAATTCACCAGTGGTTTCTTTCTTTTTCAGGACATTCCAAATTGTTGTACTGGCTATGCCCAATGCTTGTGCAATGCCTCTGATAGATTTTCCCTCTTTTCACAGCTTCAAAATGGCTTGCTTTTCTCCCTTAGACAGCTCTCTGGACTTCATGTTGGTTTTCCCTTTTTCCTTTTTTTTCCAGCTGTGAAGACAAATTCAGTCTTCACAGGTGAAGCCCAGGGCTCAGATCAAGACTGGACATTGAGAGCTATTAATTGTTTAAACAATCAATCTAGCAGGGCACACCTGGGCAACAAGAAACTCCTGTCAGTGATATGTTCCAATATTTTTGATCACTTGAAAATCACTTGGGGTCAAACAAATGATGCCATATTCTAACACTTCTAGACGTTTATATCAGGAAATGAAAGCTTAAATTCTGATTTATCATCTCAAATTAATTTTTTGATCTCATACCCAAATGTCTTCAGTGTATGGCAACGGTTCTTAACCTGGGGGTTACAACCCCCACCCCCCCAGTGGGTCACGTAGCTACGAGCTACTAGGCAGGGGTTGGGTGGGGGTTTGGGGGCCGCAAAACAATGTCATTCTTAAAAGTGGGTTGCACTCGCAAAAAGGTTAAGAACCGCTGGTGTATTGCAAATAAAATAGAATTGGCTTTGCTGTTCCAATACTTTCAGTGGGGACTGTATATCATGAATTTTATGCTGTCTGTTTGGCCTTCATGTAAAAGATAAAAAATATTCTTTCTTTTTATAAAGTACAGTACTGTGCAAAAGTTTTAGGCACCCTATTTTTTTTTTGTATATAGTTATTTTTTTTGTATAGATTTTTTATTTTATGACTTCTACATTATCAAGTCAGTACAAAAAACATATTAGATTCCCAAACATTAGTTTTCTAGCACAAAATTAAATGTTACAGAAAAATGTTTGTATGTCATTAAAGAAAGCAGCATATTACACAAGACACACTTTTCAGACAAAGAACACGATGAAGGCTGCTGGGGTTTGCTGCAAAAACAAGAAGCAAGTGCGAAAGTCAAAGTCTCCAGAAGAACTGTGTCTGGTTCTGCAAGATGCTCAATAAAACTTACCAGCTCATTTCCTTATAAAACTGCACAAACTGTACCGGAGACTACTATTTTTATTTTTATTTTTATGTCACACCAAATATTGATTTTGTTTCATTTACTACTCTTTACTGCTCTTTACGGTATTTTTTTTTTTTTACAATGTAGAAACATTTAATTTCATTATTTTGAAGGCATCTTTGCTCTACAGCATTTCTTTGCATGTGCCTAAAACCTTTGCACAGTACTGTATAGTCTATACCAATTATGTTGCAGTGTTTCCCATACATAGATGATACACTGGCACTATGCCCAGGTATACTGAAGACTGCCAAGTATATTTTGTCCCATTAAAAAAAAATAAAAATAAAAATAAAAATAATAATAATAATAATAATAATAATAATAATTTATTAATCCATTATGAGAAATGAACAAGTCTTGCTTCTAATTTGGCTGTGGCATGAATACAGACAAAAGACAAAAATGGATGGTGCTGGTAAAACATTCTCCATTCCTGTAAATGCTTGAACATTAATTACACCATGAGCTAGCTAATAACTGTAATTGTAAGGAAGCTGACAAACTGCTGCATTAGTAGTCAGTTCGTCTGTCTGTAGGAGAAGCTCCTAATATTAGCATGCTCCCATTTTCTGCTCACTTTGGCCAATAGCAGAGCACATGAGGCTATCCAGATTTATCCAAACTTATGTGTTAAACAAAATATTTGCTATTGTCCTTCGTAAGTTCACATTTATTTAGCACTTTACACGTCCTTTTCAACCATTTAATCATTATGTAGTCAAGCAACGCATTTTTAATATCAGTATGATATTATGACACTCTCAGCCGCCTCGGTTTATAACAACTGCACCCTACCAAGCAACTTGCTCTCCACTTCATGAGAGCTAAAAAAAAGGCCACAATTTCTTATGGTAACAAATGCTTATATTTAGATTATACCATGGTTGAGATGCCTGTATAATTTTAGTTTGCACCCATACACTGGGCATGCAGCTAAGCGTTAGGAGTTAATACGCTAGATAAAAATATTTCTACAAAGATTTTCAGAGAGAATATTTACTTATTTGACAGAGGTCTTTGATTAAAGCGTTCAGAATCAGACGTGTCCATTAATTATGGCAAGTTTTAATTAATTTTAATTCAATAAATTAAATAAATTAAAGAGTGTGGGGGGTGAGAGATGGAGACAAAGCTGAGAGTGTGTGGATGAGACAGAGGTAGAGAGAGTGTGGGGTGAGGGAGAGGGAAAGAGAGCTGACTGATAATACATATACAAAGTTTTGGATGTCCACAAGCTGATCTATTATTGCTATTTTGAGTTTAGAGTTTCACATGCATTGCTGCAGACCTTTCATTTCTCATATGCCTATTTTGCTTTTCTGATTCTGTGTGGATGGAATTCTCTCCCAAAGAAGCCAAATATTTGATTTTGATAAGCTGAAAAACAACTTCCCTTATATCCAGTTGTGTTCTTTCCTTAAAAAAAAAAAAAAAAAAAAAAAAAAAAAAAGATTTAGCTTTTTTTTCTAGGGAATACTAATATTTTTCCTTTAAACTACCCACACAGTCCCCTTTGAATGTATTGGAACAGCAAGACCAATTCTATTGTTTTCGCTGTACATTGAATATGAGACGATAGATCAGAATTTCAGCTTTCATTTCCTCATATTATATTATATTATATTATAATAATAAATATGAGGAAATGAAAGCTGAAATTCTAATCTATCGTCTCATATTCATCTTTTGATATCAAACCCAAATGTCTTCAATGTATAGCGAAAACAATAGAATTGGCCTTGCTGTTCCAATACTTTCAGAAGGGACTGTATCTGTTGCACTAACATATACAGTTGTGCTCATAAATTTACATACCTCTTGTAGAATCTGCAAAATGTTTATATATATATATATATATATATATATAAGAGGGATCATAAAAATTGCATTTTGTTTTTTTATTTAGTGCTGCCTTGAAGAAGCTATTTCACATAACAGATGTTTACATATAGTCCACAAGACCACAAGACACAATAACAACTGAATTTACACAAATGAACCAGTGTAAAAGTTTACATAGCTTTAATTCTTAATACTGCGTGTTGTCTATCACAAAACATAAAAACAGTCACTGATCACCCAGGTAACAACACACAGTATTAAGAATCGAGGGTATGTAAACTTTTGAACGGGTTCATTTGTGTAAATTCAGTTATTATTGTGTCTTGTGGACTATATGTAAACATTTATGTGCAATAAAAAACTAAAATTTTTATGATTTTTTTTTTTTTTTAATTATTAACATTTTGCAGATTCTGCAGTGGGTATGTAAATTTATGAGCACAACTAGTTGAAACATAAACTGCATGGAACACACCTAGAAAATGAAGAATTTGATTATTGCAGGAGCAAAAACTGTATGACCAAAAAAATTAACCAGGTCAAGCAGGAGATTAGTTCTCTGGTGATGAGATTAGCTCTGAGACATTTAATCAGCTGATCACACACTCATAAAAAGTTCTGTTGTATCTGTTGTAGGCCACATGCTGCCTCATGGATGAGTCAGCCTCTGCCTTCTGCTTGATAGTAACACTCACAGAGGACAGTTCAGCACCAAAAAAAAAAAAGGTTATTTATTATGTTGAAACCTACTGGCTGGTAGACATTAGCCTAAGATAAGATTCATTAGTCTAATCTTACATTCAATTGGTAAAACATCCCAAAGCACCCTTCATGATGATGTACTAGCTCTAATGTAATACACCTCTGTAGGCTGTTGATTTTATTACATTTTTGCTTATTTTATTTACACTGTCTTGGGGCCACAGTGAGTCTGAGTGCCAACAATAAAGAGACTGTCAGTATAGACTGTCTGTCTGCAGTTCAGCATAAATGCTGGTCTCACTCAGCAGCAGCAGCAGTTGGGACTATGCTCTCGGCCTCCAACATACCTCCCTCAAACTAACCTCTGGCTCCACCACATTTTAGCCAGGGACATTTCTCTCGCTTTTCAAAGTGAAACAAAAGCTTTGGTGCTTGAATCCATTTGCTCTGAATCTGTCTCTTCACAAACCAAAGCAGAGTGGAATCAACACAGTCCTCAGTAACCTGACTGTCCATGGTGATGAACTTGTGACATCTCTAACACAATAACAAGTGAGTGGCCAAAGGAACGGCCAATAAGTTGACACTGTGCATCTTAGCAATCATTATGTTTTATTTAAAAGCAAAATCAAAAGATGCACAATTGTTTTACAATAATAATAATTACACATTGGATCACTAATTAAATTTCTGATTAAAATGAACACATCCTCCATCTCTCATTGTTGAACATCAACTTGTCTGCTTTGTAGGAGTGTGACTGTTTTAATGCTCTAGCTCCCTGATACCTTCACGATCACATTCAAGCTCCTGGCTATTTTCCCGATGAGTATATTAACATCTCGATGTCCTAACGACTAACCATCAAGTAAATGCACTTGCAACAACGTGTTCAGGTTCATCGTTAATGAAAGCAATGACAGATTTAGATTAAACATGCAAAGCACAAGACACGCGTCTCCTAACACGGTTCAGGTTCACCGACATCTCAGGCGATCCGCCCTTACCTACGCAGAGCTGTACCACATACGCGTAGTAGGACCACGCCACGAGCGCGCACACGAACAGCACGGGGATCCAGTGCACTACTCGCTGACACTTCCGCTTGGCGCTGCGCGAGCCCGATGGCGCCATGTTTCAGCTCCGCTCGCTGACCCAAACATGCCAAAACAAAAACGCCGAGCTCTTTTGATCCGTCAGGACAGTGGATGCTCGTAAATAGCGGACATGCGCCCGCTTCCTCCAGCCCCGCGCACAGTCATTTCGTCCTGTGTGTGTATGTGTGCGTGTGTGCGCGCACGGCGAGCAATAACGGCCCCGCCTCCTTCTCGCCAAGTTACCATGACGCCCATTAGGCGCAGACCAGGCTAAAGCCAAAATCGCGTATTAATGTACTACTACAGCGCGCGGTGTACTTTTGCATACTGTTTAATACTGTGGTGTGTAATTTTGGACTTAGCCTCGTTGTGCGTAAAAAAAGAAAAAAGTCTCCACTTTTTTTTTCCACCTCAAAAAACTGTGGGTCTAATAGAGACAAGAACATAAAGTCCCAAGTCCAAGATTCTAGTAGGCCTAATCAATTAAAAAAAATAATTTAAAAAAATAGAAAGAAAGAAAAAAATTAACTTAGTTCTTTGTTTACATCAATATATTGTGTTTTAATTAGTCTTTGCTCTTTCTTTTTTCTTTAATTCACTTAATATTTGGACTATATAGTGCTATATCAATATTTTTGTTACTTGTTACAAAAAGATGATAATGCTAATAGAAACAGTGGTGTTAAACAGATTTAGCCCTAAAACAATTTGTACTCATTCAGAAAGTTACTTCAGGGCCAGGTGGACCACTCTTCCGGCTGGTTAATGCCTTCTGATCTTACAATTGGGATGAGGAGGGGGGGCTTCGGGCACATACTCCAAATACGGCTGTGGCACCACCAAGACCCCCAGCCTGTTAGGGAGGCATTCATGGTGATTATCTGTCTCCGGGAGGGCTGCGTTCCCAGTCCGATTGTTTGGAGTGCTCTATGCCACCAGTGAGTCAATTCTTGGGCTCCTTTTACTGAAACCAGGACACATTTCAGTCCATGGTGTTTGGGGTCCAACTGCAGGCTGATGACCCACTTCTGGAATGCGCACATTTCCAGGAAACCCAGAGGGATCACTAAGCATCCTCAACAGGCTCCAATACTGCATGTGCCATCCTGCATTAGGAGAGTCTTCAGGAATTGGTCCATCCCTCTCAGGTTGACAACTGGATGGAAACTGATGTTCCGTTCTGAACTGCAGAGTGTACCTTTTCTATAGCACATCTGGGAACAAGTCTTGGGACAAATTTGTTGGGGTTGGGGAACAACAAAAAGCTGATGTCCTAAGGACACCAAAATGGTTTATAACCTGTACCATCCTATGCAAGGCTTGTTTGGCATCAAGCCCAAGGCATATTCTGCAGGGCTGATTTGTATTTCTTAGTGCCTATCAAAAACTAGTTACAACTTATACCAAACTACAGTATACACTTATATTACAATCAGATGGAGTTCCAGTTGCAAATAAAAATCTTCTGTTTTAAATATTGTCTTATTTTAAATGAATATTTAATTGCATGTTTAGAAGAAAGGAGCACTAAGTATTTGTGAGGTATTTTGCACAGCTACCCGAAAGCTACGTATGTAAGAGTTTCTTAATAGTCTCTATGTTGTCGAGTAAGCTGATCTGAGCAGTTAGAGGCCCACACAAAGTATGTTAGCAATGCGGTGATTGTGTAGAGAAGATTATGTGGCTTAGCAGTTGTTGGGAAGTAAAGAGACCAATGTTGCTGAAGTGCCAACAAGTTACATATAACAGCTGGCCTGGGCACTCATTAATTAGCTTTTAAATTTCCAAGACTAATATGACATTTCCTTAAAAGTACTTCAGTTCCTTATTTAGCTCTAGTATGTTAGTTGAAAATGAGTTCAGCACAGATTCATTATTGGAACATACTTTATTGTCATTTGGTATATATATATATATATATATATATATATATATATATATATATATATATATATATATATATATATATATATATATATATATATATATATATATATATATATATATATATATATATATATATATATATATATATATATATATAGATAGATAGATAGATAGATAGATAGATAGATAGATAGTGGGGGAAAAAAGTATTTGATCCCCTGCTGATTTTGTACGTTTGCCCACTGACAAAGAAATGATCAGTCTATTATTTTAATGGTAGGAGTTTTTTAACAGTGAGAGACAGAATAACAACAAAAAAATCCAGAAAAACGCATTCCAAAAAAGTTATAAATTGATTTGCTGATGAGTGAAATAAGTATTTGACCCCTTCGACTTAGTACTTGGTGGCAAAACCCTTGTTGGCAATCACAGAGGTCAGACATTTCTTGTAGTTGGCCACCAGGTTTGCACACATCTCAGGAGGGATTTTGTCCCACTCCTCTTTGCAGATCCTCTCCAAGTCATTAAGGTAATTTTCAATGCCCTGGCTGAGGGAAGGAGGTTCTCACCCAAGATTTGACGGTACATGGCCCCGTCCATCGTTCCTTTGATGTGGTGCAGTTGTCCTGTCCCCTTAGCAGAAAAACACCCCCAAAGCATAATGTTCCCACCTCCATGTTTGACGGTGGGGATGGTGTTATGACTTGGGGTCATAGGCAGCATTCCTCCTCCTCCAAACACGGTGAGTTGAGTTGATGCCAAAGAGATCTGACCACACCTGACCACAACACTTTCGCCCAGTTCTCCTCTGAATCATTCAGGCAAACTTCAGATGGGCCTGTACATGTGCTTTCTTGAGCAGGGGGACCTTGCGGGCGCTGTAGGATTTCAGTCCTTCACGGCGTAGTGTGTTACCAATTGTTTTCTTGGTGACTATGGTCCCAGCTGCCTTGAGATCATTAACAAGATCCTCCCGTGTAGTTCTGGGCTGATTCCTCACCATTCTCATGATTATTGAAACTCCACAAGGTGAGATCTTGCATGGAGCCCCAGACCGAGGGAGACTGACAGTTTCTTCCATTTGCAAATAATCGCACCAACTGTTATCACCTTCTCACCAAGCTGCTTGGCGATGGTCTTGTAGCCCATTCCAGCCTTGTGTAGGTCTACAATCTTGTCCCTGACATCCTTGGACAGCTCTTTGGTCTTGGCCATGGTGGAGAGTTTGGAATCTGATTGATTGATTGCTTCTGTGGACAGGTGTCTTTTATACAGGTAACAAGCTGAGATTAGGAGCACTCCCTTTAAGAAAGTGCTCCTAATCTCAGCTCATTACCTGTGTAAAAGACACCTGGGAGCCAGAAATCTTGCTGATTGATAGGGGATCAAATACTTTTTTCCCCCACTGTATGTATATGTATATGTATATGTGTGTATATATATATATATATATATATATATATATATATATATATATATATATATATATATATATATATATATATATATATATATATATATATATACTAGCAACTAAGTAACTAGCGGCTAGTAACTAGCAGCAACCCTGCAGGCTGATGTTGGGCAAAGCTTGGGTGAAAGTGTGAGAGAATGTAGTAGAAAGTTGAGGTTTGATAGTGCATATTGAGTTTTGTAATAAATAAATAAATACATACATACAAGTCACACTAATCCCTTTGAATAACCCGGACATTCTCCTGTTCAGTGTGTAATCTTACTCCTGTTTCCTGACAGTGATGATTCTGAGCCTTGTCTTCTGAATGACATTCTGACTTGACATTTTGACTACGTACTTTGAGTAAGCCCTAGACTAGTGTGTTCTGTTTGCTGATAGCCTGACCCTGGCTGCTTTTAACTCTGAATTTGCTTTACCCTTTGGCTGTCTGCTTTGTTCTTTTTAATAAGACTGCACTTGCATCCAACCATTGTGCGAGCTTCTGCAGTATTAGTGAAAGTGTGCTAGTGAATTGAAAGTGAACTGTTTACTGTTGTTAGTTAATTATCCTTTAAATTACATAAATTTGGCTAATTTACAGGCACCATTTCCCAGTCCACCAGTGCCCAGTCTGGGACTTTACATCATTAGTCTGCAGGGTTGTATTTAGATATTACAGAGATTCTTAGTGAAATTCATTCTGAAGCCCTAGAAAACTTTGATGGGAGAACACTGACAGCAGGCACACATTCTTATCAGTCTTTATTAAAGGGATTATTGTGAACTTCGAATTTGATTTCCCAAAGAAACATGTCAACGTTAAGCACAAATGATATTAATAATAGCAGATAAGACAAAGCAGTAAGAAAATGAAATGGGAAATGTAATTGCACTCAGCTGTTGTCATTATGCTGTACCCTACATTAAATTGAGCAAAATACAGCTAGTGATAACTAGCATAGCCTACAGTAAGATAATGTAGCAACCACAGCATAACAAAAGTTAAACACGTGCATACTGTATAGTGTAGGTATTTATTCAGCCTAATAATTACTCATGATAATACACTTTTTGTGCTTTCAGAGTAGCCTTCTTCACAAAAGAGAGATATAGGCTAATACACAAACATCAGTGCTGGCTTTAGCTTTAAAAAATATTTGTTGATTTCATCCTTCAGAGTTCTCACTGTGAAGACTTCACCTCCACAGGGAGTAGGGCATTGTCCTGATCATTTAAATAAAACCTGGTATTAGATGTATTTATAGTCCAATAATAATCCTGATTGAATAGGTGGCTGTGGCCAGAAGTGTTGTTTTAATCAGAAACACTTTATAAAACCAAATTCTATTCAAATGTACAGAATGATAAGCTTCTATGTATATAGCAGCTTATGATATTAAGGTCATGATGATTCATAGGACATATTAGACAGGGTTATGATTTGTTATTTGAGTATAAAATGCATCTGAAATCTTACATTTGTAGAGCATACCTTTAAGGATTTTTAAAATGAAAGCGAAAAAAAAAAAAAATCATCATGCACGTTGACTTCAGAAAACAGTTGAAAATAATTTTAATACAACTATAATAGGTCCTGATGTAATATAGAAGACTACATAGAAAAATATAGTCATAAACACACTACGAATTTGCTTTTGTTGTTTAATGAAGGCATATTGCGTTGCTGCATAAGGCCTCAAGAGAAGAATCCTGTATAGGTGAAACTGAGGTTATAAAATATTTATAAAATATTTCAATATGTTTCTATTTTTTAAAACAGGTGGTATGTATAATTTAAATGTTTAATTTTGCTCTCATTAGATGTTAAAGGGCCCTGCAAATGTGTCAGTGGAAAGGTATTAGGCATAATTCCTGGAGGTATTGGCTTAATCCGATTCAATGGCTTATCATATAGAGGTACTCTGAGTGTAGTCTTCAGTCTATTGCTATTGCTGTAAAAGGAACAATACACAACAAATTTGACAACAAATAAGTAACCCTTTAACAGGCAGCTCAACCACACGATTACACACATTTATCATTGTCATTCCAATCTTCAGTGTTCATACATTATTCTCCAATTTTTTGCTTTATCTCAAGGGATTACAATGATTGTTTTTGACATAATACATTCACAAGGGGGCTCTTTCAGTTTATGAAATACTGCTTTGAATTTGGTATGATAACCTAACGTTGATATCACCAGCGCTACTCCTCATTAATCAATTTACTGAGCTAAAATGTCAAAAGTTAGTGAAACGATAAAACACATACATTGTTTTCGACTTTCCAGTCTTAATATTACATTCATGGCCCTGTATTTATGTATGAGTTGTGTTAAAAAATGTTACCGCACGGTCACTAAGTTGCTAAACTGAACTGACTTAGCAGGAGTTCACTGTCAGTCAGCTGTGAACTAGATTTATCAGCAATTTAATGCGCATAATGTTTTATCAAGATTAATTTTTTTAACAACGATTAGCAAAGTGAGGATACATTGCAAAATATATCAATAAATGAGAAACAATAAATGAGAAACATATCTAAGCAAATTCATTAAATTTGTAGCTGTAAAAGTAGAAACATACAACTGGTTCATTGTGTTCAATAGGCTTTTCTACTGTTACCTTAAATGGGCAACTCAACTGGATGGTATACGTCCATAACTCTTAAGCTAAAGAGTGAATTTGAGACTCTGAATGTAAATGTGAATCTGAATGTGATTCAATTAGTAAGAATTGACAAACATTATTTTGTGCATGAGTATTTCATTGTGTGCCTGTTAAAGGGTTAAAACCATTAATATTACAAATTGGTTACTAACTGTAGTCTAATACTAATTTATAGTCTAATTGGTAACTAGCTAAAGTATAGCTATAGAATATAAATTTCAATTGCACAATTCCTAATGTAACATCTTAAATATAATTTCAGTATGCAATGGCAACTAGTTCCTTTCTTTAATCTTAACTTTAACTTAAAATCATGCTTTGGTAGTTCTCCTCACTGACCCACAGTCTGGCTGGTATCTAGTATCTGTTAATCGACCAGCACATTAATATTACAGAGTAATATGATGCTTAGGCAAAGCCTTGGTCAAAACACACTGTGCTTTCATGCTGTGGTTCCTAGTCATTTGTTTAAACATCCCCAAAGAAAAATCATACTACCAAGCTTGATTTTGTGGAAATAAGACAACATCACTAATTTAACTGAGAATAGCTACAAACACTATAACAATATGCCTATAACAATAAAGGTAAGATTAAGGCTGTATTTTTTTTCTTTTCCTCAAACTATTTTGCAGACAGCTCTTTCTTCATACAGGCCTTAAAGGAGGTGAACCTCTCCTCTCGATATCCCTAGGAGTAAAGAAGAAATAGTTGAAATAAGATAGAATCAGTGTTGTACAACACTATAACACACTTATCAAAATCAACAAAGCCTGTAAATAAAAATAATTATGGGCACGTGTGTGTGTGTGTGTGTGTGTGTGTGTGTGTGTGTGAGAGAGAGAGAGAGAGAGAGAGAGAGAGAGAGAGAGAGAGAGAGAGAGTGTTTCTAGATCAAAAAGAATATATATATATATATATATATATATATATATATATATATATATATATATATATATATATATATATATATATATATATATATATAAACCCTTAAATCAGTCCTTTATGATACCAGTGTTAAACTGGTCCGAGACACAGTCATGCGAAAAACAACATGACAGACCTACAAGTCCAAAGATGTGTAAAGTTCAATGTACAATAAAGATAGTTAAAGAGGGAAATTTATTGTTTATATATATATATATCTGTGCTTATAGTTAAGACCACTAGATGGCAGAAAATCTTCAGGCAAATGGTCAACCACAATATAGAATACATACTGTATCTATGTATGTGCCGTTGCACTGAAAGACAAAGGTGCATTTATTGATTTGTTTATGGTCAACCTGTTTGTGGGGTTTTCCTCCAAAATTCTCACATAAACAAATACAAAGGGAAAAAAGCACAGGCGTAGTGAACTACCAGTCCAAAAGTCTTTTGAATTCCACTCACCATTCTCAGGCACCAGACCCATATATTTTCCTCAGGGCCTTCTTATGTCTTATTTGACAATTTAACTGAGTACTGTGAGGATTATATAAAATATCTCTTAAATATTGTAACCTCTTTATGCATGGATGGGTTTGCCAAAGTAAAATGGGATTCTGTTTTGGATTGGACTGTCCACCACATCCAGATCCTAGCTTAGCACTTGCATTTTACATGATTTCTGCGGTGTAATTTAAGCTCAATTTTAAAGAGCTATAGAGAAATTCCTCTAGAATGAAAGCTCTAAACAAATTATTTATGTAGATTACCCAATAGTAATAGCAATAATATAAGTATAACCATATATGCTTTTACAAATTAGCAGTAGGAAGTGTTTATTAAATTTGTGTAATTTGAAAAAAAAAAAAAAAAAAAGAAAGAAAAGCAACAGGATAAAATCTAGGTGCTCAAGGTGTCTTGGTCAAGGCTCAGTAGCTCTCTGGCAGTCCTGGGATTTGACTCCAATGGTGGCTCAGTGGTTAGGGCTCTGGATTTCTGTTCAGAAGTTTGTGAGTTTGAATCCCAGTACTGCCAAGCTGCCACTGTTGGGTCCTTGAGCAAGACCCTTAACTCTCATCTGCTCAGCTCACTTTGAATAAAAGTTTTTGCCAAATGATTTAAACTTTCAGTAAACCCATGACAGCTTCTTAAAGGAATGATCTGAATACAGAATTAACACAGAGTTACAACAGCAGAATCTGTGTTCTCATATAGAAAGTTGAATACCTTCTATATTGACTGGTGCCTCAGACAGGAACCAAATGAACACATACATAATAACTTATTAACTAAAAATGCTCTGCTTTCTCAGTCTGTATCACATCAGGCTACTGTTGTGTAGAATCTACATGTTTGATTTCCTTTACATGGACATTCTTCCCTCAGATTGATTGGGGGTTTATAACCCTGCTGTCACCTGGGCTGCTGTAAAAGGAAGATAAACAATGTTTAAACAGCCCCAGCTGTGGAGCGGCTGACCCTCTTGTCCCATTTACCCAGGAGCCTCGATGCAGGCGGTCCTTCATGATGCCAATGAACTCCTTGTAGCTAAGTTGGTCATCGTGATCCACATCAAAAATCTTGAAGACAATGTTCACAAGGTGCTGGGAGAGTTTAAAGCCTGTGGCAACGTAGACTGCACGTGCAAACTCATCTGTACATCAAATAAGATGTAATACATTTCAGCATATAGCATCTGCTAAAAAAAACTTGATTTTAGGAAAGGGACAACAAACACTGTGGACTGGGTAATATTGGTGTAATGATTTTTTTTTTTTACCTTGTCCAATTGGTCGACTTGCATAGTTGTACATTTGCATGGCAATGGCAAAGTCTTCTAAGTTATTGAGGAACTGAAAGAAAGACCTGAATTCCTCAAAAGTGATTCCCTACAAGAAACAATAAATATCTTTTTTGTATTATATTTATATTGTATTATTAATTTAATATATCATGATATATTTATAGTAGAAGGTCCTGTCAAAGACATTTATACAGATACAGATTCTAAACAGGATCACATATCCAAAAGAAAATGTATTTTTACAAAATTGTGAGTAACCTAAGCCCTCTTAAGAATTACATCAAGAAAAAAACATTCTACACAAACCAGAGACTTTGTGATATCGAACGGTGCTGTCTCTGGGAGAAAACTCATAAAAATAATGACTCTCCAACGTATGTCTCAACCCTGAGAATAATGTTTCCGATAACAAATGCGGAGCTCTGAACAACACATTATCTATGCCAGACTTAACTCTCTCTTGATCAGAGGGAAACCTTAAGTATCTAAGGGACCTTGAAGCTGTCAGACAGATAACAGATCCAAAGGCAGGAAATAACTTAGTCAAACAGTCAAAGTATACCCACCCAGGTCCGGTTCCATGCCTATGACTCGAGCTGTCAGCACTTGGTTTTAAGGTCAAGCAGTCTGTAGATTTTTTTTTTTTCAAAGAAGATTAACCGGATTCTCACATAAACAAAAACAAGGGGAATCTATCCAAAACAACTCAGGACTAGTGGATTACCAGCCTACCAGTCTATTGAATTCCAGTCATCCATTCTCAATCACTAGACCCTTTTCCTTTCTGCAGCACCATTCTTATGTCTGTTTTTACAAATGAACTAATGAGTAACATGTGACGCTTGGCTGTTGTTATAAGTGGAACTACATAAAATATCACTTGACGTGGTGATAAGACACACTTAATCATCAATGGAGATCTACTAACAGCCACCTCATAAGGTGAAAAAACTTTTTTATGCACGAGTGGGTTTGAACAGAGCGAAATCTAAAACTATTCTATGTTCTACTAGACTCATGTTAACATCCCAACTGAGTATTTGTATTGATTTCTGCAGTGTAATTTAGTCTCACTCATGAAAAGCAATGGAGTAATTCCTCTGGAGGGAAAAGCTCTACACATCATCAATATGCTATCATGAATGAACACAGTGGGGAATGTTTGTTCAATATTGCAAAAATAAAAGTGCATGTATACTTTAGCTTGTTTAATATCTGTATTATAAAAAGCAAATGCATACTGACAAAATTAAGAACCTTTAGAGTGTTTCGATAAGGATAACAAAAAGTCATTAAATAAGGGTAGTGGCATTCATACTACAATAAGTTAAACGTAATTATTTTACCGTAGCTTTTATTATTATTTAAAAGAAATTTCAAATAGGGGATATAAATTTGAGGATATAAATGAGAGGCCCAGTAGAAAGTGGCTGTATTATAATCTAAGTCCAGGTATAGCACCCCTCGCACTACTTTTAAAAAGCCAAGCTTCACTCAGCATTGCAGTAGTGGGATACATTTAAAGTGTGCTGGTCCAAAGGTCACTCTGCTTTGGTGAGCAAGATTGTGTAGGTAGATGGGATGAGTAGAGCAAAAGCCTTTACCTTCTCATCAGGTATGCTCTGATGCACATTCTCCAGGTAGCTGCTGATGTTGTCCACAGTGGTGTATCGCAGAAGGATCCGAGCAAAGTCCTCCTCGCTGATGGTGGTCATGCCTTTAGAATAGGCAAGGAACTCAATCTCAAGTACTTCTGTCTGCAGGTTGTCCATGAATCTGCCGAGAGAAGAAGATGTAGACGCAGTGCTGAGAGGACATGCCACCACTGAATGAGTGGGACCCTTAAGTAAATGACTAGGCCAGCTCCAAATGCTTCAAAAAGGACACACATTCTCACTATCTGGGTTTTTCTTGGTAGTAAATGTACAATTATTTATTTGGTAGCTGTTTATATCTGACATGATTTATGAGTGAGACAAAACACAATCCATTAATTTACAGTAGATAATAATTTATGCGATATAAGGGCCACAGCCAAACAGAAACAATTGCAAGATGGATGTATGAAGAACAGAACAGTGAAATATTACTGTGTAATATATGAGTGCTACAAACATTCATCACAATGCATCCAGTCAAACTATGAATGATGTTTGAGCTGTGGATTTGTCTATATCTTTACAGAATTTTGAAAGCAAAATAATCCTGTTTATTATCTAATTAGCTTTTTACCTGTAGAAGTCGTCAAAGTTCAGTTCAGTTTTTCCCTTTTTTCCAAAGAAATGCACCAACAGAGTTGTGTCAGCAATGTTCTCTTGTACATGCTGTGAAGGCAAAAGTAAAAGGAATTATCCATCAACCTCTGACTGAGAAGGCAATCACAATAAAGCCATGTGGTACGTCTGGCAAAACAACACATCCATGGGATGTGTACCTTTCCTCAGAAACACCACAAAGCTGTTAAGCACAGGTGCATATAATTTTTATGGAACTCAGTGCCTCACATCCTTGCTTTTGACTTTTTGTGCATTTAGTTTTGTGCGTTAGTCATTTAATTAGTGAAAATTTGGTGCTTTGTTACTTATAAAGTTATTTTTGTATTTTATTTTTGCAAGCATGAAATAAAGAGCAGGTCAACCATGCCAGACAGGAAACGGGTCTCATGCAAAATATCTGCACTTTAGTCACATCAGTGTTCTTTCCTTATAAGCTGGATCTGTTTTTGAGGATGATGAGGCTTTCCCTTTAGCAACAAGCTCCCATTGTACCTTATCCTAAGTGCCATCGCTGCAAAATATTCCAAAAACAAAAGAAATACACTGTAACTGTATGCACACTGACCTTACTAGTCACTAGATTGTGAAACTCTTAGCAAATAGTTGTATAAAGCATTTGATTGATATATTGAAACAGAATTTTTGTTCCATCCTGGTAGTGATAATGGTCTTTACAACAAAACAAAAAAAAAACATATACAGTAGCTGCATTGGAATTTTAATTTGGGTTATTGCATATTTAAATGATAGGGGAAACATATGAAAAGTAAACTTTACAGCAGACAAAGTTACAGATACTATGTACAAATCGAATCAGTTAGATGAGTGATGAGACAGAGGATGTTTGTACCTCCACCAGATCTGAAAAGAGAACTATTCTTGCACCATGCTTCAACACATCCCAGAAGCTTCTGGGTTCAAACTCTTGATGTTCTTTTTTAAGAACCTGCATATCAGAGGTACAGCTGTTAGCGCCTTCAAAACAGTCGTTCACCGATTAAATGACTGGAAAATGCACAGAAACAATATCACAGATTCACAACCTTCCACGTGGCATTTAGACAGGAGGAAAAACATGCTTGTAACTAGAGCAATATTTAAAACATTTTAATATTGCCTGTAAGATCATAACATTTATCACCATGCAAACCATGCAAGTCATGCACATCCCTAAATACAGACAGAACAGTAGACAATAAGTTAGTCAGCTAACATTAAGTTTATTGGCAATAGAAAAATCTGTGAAGACAACACAAATGTGAAGTCACTGGTTTTTAAATTGCCTCGGGTAAAATAAACATTGTGACAGTTCTTTCAATTTGTCTTGAATGACAGCAACATCACAGAGCTTTAATGAACTCACACACCTACAAATCCAGTTTTGGTTACATACTGACAGCATTATGACATGTTAATACTAGGAACTATGTTTTTAATCTTGGTAATCATCAAGGAATTACCATATGTAACTTTGGCTTTTATAAAACCCTAGTTTTAATCACACCATCAAAACAATACTCAAAGGCCTAAATTTGTTTGGCTGTCGTTTAAGAATTATTTACCCATTGACTTGTGTGATTAGTGCTTGTGACACCACATCCCTGAACCTGAAGGCTTGTGCATTTGAACTGTCAGCTCATGTGCAGCAGTTTTTTTGTTTTTATTTACCTAGTGATATAAAAATTATGTCATCCATCATTTTAGATTTTTTGTTGACTTTTATTTATCTTTCTTTCTTTGGCATTTTTGGATTATAGGATTTCTCAGTACATGCACAGGTTCAAGCTGTAAGACAACATGCTTTCAATGACCAAACTGATCCTTTGAAACTGTTCTATAATGCATATACTGTGCAAATGTAGGCTCCACTGCCTTAGATAGCAATTAAGACTAATTCACTTTAGGTGAGACCCCAGGTACACATACAGTACCCTTGAACAAAACCTTTTTAAAAAATACTAGTTTTCCTAGTTGCTGTCTAGACTGGCTCCCACTTCAGTGTTTGCTGTGATTGGCACATGGCTCTTCATAGTCAGGCTATTACAAAAAGGTAATCTGAGCTTGAATACCACTTTTCAAGTAACTGTAAAAATAAAACATGGGGGTCCAGGAGGAATGGTCTGTCTTTGGTTGAGGGCCTTTTAAGCGAGATCTGGGCAACCACGCCTCAGCGAACGCCACCTGACAGTAGAAAAGTAACATAAATCATCTGGTCTCCTTTTGGTGCTGTCCCAGACAATGGAAACATGTTTCAGATTGCATTCGGCCAAGATCCATTAGGACACATTGTCCTGCCTTTCTGAGGCTGAGCAGTGGGTAAGGGTCACTTCATTTGACTTTACCTAAATGTGACACAATGCACGATAAAAGGCCATTCCTCTGTGCCTGTCAGAAAAGCTCCATAATGGTGAAGCAGGCCCCGGTTTGTTTTAAATGTCTACCTCAGCCACTGTTCCTAATACAAACATCATTGTCAAAAAAAAATGGACACGCACAGATGATCGTGACTGCCACATTTTCAATTTCATCATCATGCACTACACACATCAACAGGCAGACAAAGAAACAAGTCATGCAAACTTTTACACTTTTTCTCATATATTCAGATACATACAGCATGGCTGACAGAACCTGGATGTCCATACAGTTCCACATTCTTGAAGATGACATGCAGAATACAGAAAATGAGATTAGAGTTCTTCTAGCCATTTGGTAACTTTGCCACATTTGTTATGTTGGCCTGGTGTGTTTGTAATATTACTTCAGTTTTTACAATTACTGGGTTAACATGTACGGTATCAAGATGGCAGTGATTCAGTGATTTCTCTTACCAGTTGTGATGAGCTGTCAGTCTGTCCACCTCTATCTTTTTTGTCATTTTTCTTACGAAATATTTCCTCTAGCTATGAGAGAAAAGTGTTTTATTTGGCATTTGCTTACACACACTAGTTAGTTAGATAAGTAAAATCAAAGGGAAAACATACCACCATAAACTCCCTTTTGTCCACCATTTCATTGCCATCTGCATCAAACATGTTGAAAGCTATCCTAAATCCTGCCTGAGGCTCTAGAAAATGACAACAACAACAAAAAATCTGACATTGATGCAAAAAAGAATACCGTAACATTTAAACGTTTAAAAATCCATGTCATTCAGTGAATACTCATTCATACTCACTTGTCAAAATGCAAAGAAGAAACAGAAACTCTGTATATGAGATGATGCCTAAAAAACAATACATAATATCAATAAAATCATTCTTAACAGATTATGAATTTATGCCTTTTGATCCCTAAACCTCCCTTTAAAGTCAAGCTATCATATGTCATTTCAAACACAACATCCCTCCTTAGCATTGATAACATCTAAGGGAATTCCCTTCTTAACTCCTAATTAGTGTTTTTTTTTCCACACAAAGAGAGACAGTTAAACTCAAGTAATCAGGCTGGTCACAAACCCAAACAAAAGCAGCCCGAGTGCCTGGCTCCTTGGCCATCCTCTGTTTGTTTTCCTAGGTGTAAAACATTCTCAAGTGATCTGTTGCTGATTGGGGATGCTTGATGAGGGGTGTGTGTTCTTCTTTCAGCCCTGCTAGTCATTTTGTTGTGCAAAAAGCGAGAAAAGGAAGAGCAACTGTCAGGATTCAGTCATGGAGAGACTTAAGGAAATTTGTTGTGACCGTTGAAAGCATTCCCAGACTTTTGTTTGCAGGCAGAGATAGTGACTCGAGCACAGATAGATTAAGGTGACTGCTTTGAGTGTTGTGGGAAAGGATGTCAGTATGCATAGCGAAGCGGTTAAAAGACAACTGGCTGAAGGAGCACATATAACTAAATCTAGACCTAATACTCAATGCAGAGTTGTTATCTTTAAACTGTATAAAATAGCTGTATATGATTATATGCTTCTGCTGAGTGATCAAATTGGTCAAAGTGCAAAAACTGTTGCTGTAGTAATTTTGCTGAATTCTTTTAAGAAACTCATTAGGAGCTGTAAACCTTTTGAAAAATATGTGCTAGGATTGCACATGAACATGAAGTAAGCGTTATTACACCATAGAAACTGACACATCTACCAGTAGCTGTTGTTAAACCATTGGTATGCTATCATCCTGAGGCTCAAACATATGTGGATTTATGCATTTTTGTTATTACGCTGTTTTACTAGGAAAAGTGGGTGTGATGCAGAGGTTGGTAGTAACGCACTTCATTTACTTGAGTAACTTTTTGAAAAAAATGTACTTTTAAGAGTAAGTTTAACTGGCCATATTGTACGCTTCCTCAAGTTACTTTTTAATCACAGAAATGTACTTTTACTTCACTACATTCTGTGGCATTCCTCCATTACTGTTAAATGTTAATGAATATATGTAGTTTTAATAATTAGTTTATATCACGTATAATGAGGTCGTGAGTCACGCGATACGCTGCAGTGGTCTGAATGTGGGCGCAACAACTGCTCGCTTTTTTAGCGACTTAGTCCTGGAGAGGGGGAAGAAGCGAGTGTGTCGACAGAGGCAGGACACACACGTATGTACACACACACACACACACACACACTAACACACACATACACGCTCTCTCTCTCTCTACACACACTTTCTCTTCTGTTCTGTTCCACAGTCTGTCCTTTTGTTCTCTGTTGTCTTGTTTAAATGCAGATACTGTTGTTAACATGTTCTGAAAATAAAGGCAGTCAACTGTTGGGAAAATGTTTGGTTTTTGGGGTGTGTGTGAGATTTTGTGTTGAAAATGACAGGTTCTGTGTTATTATACCCATCACAGGACTGGAATATGCTGCTTCATCTTGAACCCAGGTTTTATATCATATACACAAAATAGACAGACTTTCAGGGAGAGGTGTGACTTACAGTTCTCCATGTAGTCTGAGATTCAGTATTTTCCTTTCATTTTAATCAGATCCGAAGTAACTAATAACTTGCTACTTGAGTAGTCTTCTCATTGGATACTTTATTACTCTTACTCAAGTAATTATTAACATTATTACTTTTACTGTTACTTGAGTAATTCTATTTATAAGCAGTTTTACTTGTACTTGAGCAAAATTTTTGGCTACTCTACCCACAATGATCTATTGAGCTGTCGTCGTCCCCCCCAAAGTAAACTGTATACTTATAGAATCTTGATGTCTTGATCAGGACAAAACGTTACATATGTCTAATGTTATTTAAGGAACTAATTTATTAGGGGGAAAAGTCTAGTCTTCAAAGATGATTTAGTTGACTTTAAGAATCAATGTATGTTTTTTTTATGTAGATTCCTCCTGTCATATTTTATGTAAACGCGGGGGAAGGCAGGAGGCATGCGCAAGGGAAAAGTCAGTTTATTAGGAACACAGTCAAATATAACGGAACGGGAGAAACGTGACACAAAAAACAAGTCGAAAACAAATAATAATCCACAAAAAGGTAAAGTAATAATCCAACGAAACAGGGTAATAATCCAAACGGGCATAAATCTGGGAAGAGAACAAAATGGAACATGAAAGGAGGCGATGGTCTATGATGAATGATCTAAGAGCTAAGGTCTATGGTCTATAAGCGAGAGAAGGTAGCAGGCGTAACGCACATGCCGGAACTTACTCTAATACTCTGCGAAGAAGCGGAAACGGAAAGCGGTTTAAATAGGCAAACTAAACAGACATAAACGAGACACACCTGAAACTATTAATTACTCAGTGAACGAAAAAAACAATGAAAGAACAAGGGTGGAAACATGACATAAACCAAAAGCAAAGAACCGATGAACAAAAAGGAGGCGGAGACATGACGTGAACCAAAACAGAAGCACATGGTGAAGAAAACAAAACCAGAGTCTATGAATGAATCAGTCCAGCGGTTTTTGTGAATGAATGGGAAAGTGCTACTCTCAGCAGCGCGGAGCGTGGAATGCGGAAATGAGTCGTTCGCTTCGCGAGCGACTCCGAGTGCGAGGGGTTCTCTAACACATATTTTTAACCGTGCAAGGCAGCCACAATAAGACAGATGAAGAGCCATGAAAGTAACAACATAGGTTTGGGCCTGCTCAGTGTATGAAGGTTAAACGGTTTTGCAGACATCCAGACAAGAGTCAGCTTTAGTCTTGCAGAAAGAAACTGAGCCCATATGCTTGAGCAGATGCTGTCAGAAATACAAACATTCTAAGAAATTATTCACACAAAGTGTCAGTGTGAGCAATGTAATCCAATGCCATTCTTAGAATTCATACTATCGTCAGTGATGGGGAGCTGTCACATGGACAAGTCTCAACACTGCAGAGTTCAAACAGCTCTCCTCGTCTTCTGACACAAACTTTGTTTATAGATCAAGTCACTGTCTTTTAAAAAGAATTGTAAAACTTAAGTGTAAAGGTGTAATGTGTACCTTTAGCATTTGAAAGGACAGTTTATACAAGGATATATATACCTGGAACCCCAGTTCCAAAAAAGTTGGGACACTGTGTAAAATGTAAATAAAAGCAGAATGCAATGATTTGCAAATCTCATAAACCCACATGTTATTCACAATAGAACACAGAAAACATATCAAATGTTTAAACTGAGGAAATGTACCATTTTAAGAAACAAATAAGGTAATTTTGAATTTGATGGCTGCAACACGTTTCAAAAAAGTTGGGACAGGGCAACAAATAGCTGGAAAAGTAAGTCTTCTAAAAAAAAAAAAGCTGGAGGAAGGCAAGCCAGTGGAGGCAGTGTGATGCTCTGGACCATGTTCTGTTGTGAATCCTTGGGTCCTGGCATTCATGTGGATGTTACTTTGACATGTACCACCTACCTAAACTTGCAGACCAAGTACAACCCTTCATGGAAACAGTATTCCCTAATGGCAGTGGTATCTTTCAACAGGATAATGCGTCCTGCCACACAACAAAAATTGTTCAGGAATGATTTCAGAAACATGACAAAGGTGTTGACTTGGCCTAAAAAATTCCCCAGATCTCAGTTCGATCGAGCATCTGTGGGATGTGCTAGACAAACAAGTCCAATCCATGGAAGCCCCACCTGTCAACTTACTGGACTTAAAGGATCCGCTGCTAACTGTTTGGTGCCAGATACCACAGCACACATGGAGGTGAAGGCGGATGCAAGTGCAGATTTTAGTTTTAATGAAAAGTGAAAACAAAATACAAAACTGGGTACTAGGAACATAACAGGCTCAGAAATAAACATAAACCAATGACCTTGACAAAAATCATAAACTGTGGTAAGGAAAAACAACGATAAACAATGTGTGCCGTGAAAGTGTGGCTCTATATACAGGTGCTCATTAGTCCAAAACTTATATCAGGTGCAGACAGTCATGTGATGGAATCAGGTGAAGTGCAGTGGCTGATGGGAATCGTAGTCCTTAGTCCTATGCTGGTATTTACATAACGCTTGCAGTTGATAAAATATAAAACTCTTGTCTTTGTTTTCCAAACCTTGCAAATGTTTGTCTATTTCTGTCCACATGGCATGAATTATAAATGTTTCTGTACAACCGGTGTATCCGGATGACCAAATAAACTTCTCTCAATGCAACAGTACCAGATCCCACATATTCCTGCACCATATTACAATCCTTCTTGAAAACAGAAGCTCATCCATGTTTTGCTTTTTCTAGTCTGGACTGCAGCTTGCTACTGGCTTGCCTTTTTTCATATGCTTCCATTTCTCTTGGAAAAAGAGCAGAGAATTCTACTGCTCACATGGAAAATAACCTATCAGATTTCTTTTATAAAACTCCCTTACTGAGATTACTTCAGTAGCTCACAAGGATCAAATACAAAACTTGTTTTCTGCTTTTCACCACAGTGTGACAACTCAGACCCTCAGGTAGAAAGGTTGTTTAAGCACTTACTAATCAATTCACTTAAGTTATAAATGCTTTCAAAATCTGTGTGTACTTTCACTCAGCCTTCTAAATGTAAATGTAAATATCCTCAGGAGTACAAATATATACAAGTATTTACTTGTTGTGTATTCTCACCTTTTTCATTTAAGTTCCTGAAAAGCCTGGATGAGCCTTTCCAAACAGGAGGTGTATCTGAGAGAATCTTATCTAAATCCTTCAAAAGAAGTAAACATTTAAATAATCTGTCAATGAAATATAAAAATTCAGTATCATACACAACATTATCAGCAACTTTTTATCATACCTGTTTTGTCAGGGCTCGCCAAAACTTTTTTTCTAGGATGTAACAAATAATACAATTTTAGAAAATTTCTGCACAAACAGACATCATTAGATTCTACATTAACACAGTAGGTTAATATAATTTAATGTAGTAGTTTATTTAGTCTAACTATTAGTCTAGTTTACATTATCACAAGAGTTTCACATAATCCAGTGTAGTGATCTAACACTGAAAACACAAGTTCTGAAGGAATAGCAAGGCCATGTTATTGAGATCCAGCCAAAAGGTCATAAAATGCATGACTGAGTTCATGCATTTGTCCTCTCTCAGCACTGCAACTATAATTGTGAAGCTGTTCTGCAACTGCAAAATTATTACTGACCCTGCACCAAAATGCAGGTGCACCTACAAATGCTTTCTGCTTCTCACAGCAATCTGGTCCTGAACCTATTAAAAGAACACTGCAATAGGCCCATAA
This sequence comes from Cranoglanis bouderius, assembly GCA_023630585.1. Lineage (NCBI taxonomy): Eukaryota > Metazoa > Chordata > Actinopteri > Siluriformes > Cranoglanididae > Cranoglanis > Cranoglanis bouderius. The sequence goes on from CM042561.1 coordinate 13,966,680, forward strand.
ACACAAACCAATATCACAAATATTATTTAAAAAGAATGAACTGTAATGCACGAGCAAATACAAAACAAAATCACAAATTAATATAGAGTTCGTATCTTATGTTTGCATAATAAATGTTTTTATGTTTAGTGGTTCTCTGCTCAGGCTTTCACAAACATGCAAAGTTATAGCACATTCAAACAGCCTTTATTGCCATGGCATAAAACCATAAATACCATAATGCCTTTTTGCTGAGCATGTGCCATTAAAAATAATGTGGCTGACATAGTGAAGCAATGTGTGTCCTTTATATTAGAGTTCAGATTTTATTCCTGTCTGGACATACCAGGCACTCTCAGTCAGGAGATAACAGGAATATACACAGGGTGGAACCACATACCCAGTTTCAAACTATCAGTGACCCTTTTCTACCTAAGCCTGAGGAAAGCGTCAACCTAGCCAGCAACTCACCAGAAGCAGTTTTGAAACCACACACAGTCCTTGATTCAGCCCAAGCCAAGGCCAAAGAGTCTAGTTTTCGCTCAACCACAGAAATAGGACTAGAGAAAGCCAGTGGCTTTCTAATATTACAATGGTGTTTAAATCCACAGTGTGAAAGAACCAATCAGGGTGGAGCCTTAAGTGGAGTGAAAATATCCTAGGTATAACCTTTCTTCCAATAATATAAAAATGCCACTGTGTAATGGTCTCTAACAATAGTGTATAATAACATGTGCACAATAGGGTTTCTAAATAAATGTAATCAATATCAAAACTACCAACCACACCTGTCGTGATGTGAATTTCCACCACAGGTAAGTGCCAACAGAAAGATGCCTTAGCACTCAAACACATTTGGGAATGGTTTTTACAGGGTTTTCTTCCTTAAATAAAATGCTGGTGGAGATAGCTATCTACATTCAGTCAGTAAGACAAATAAAGTTTCACTCATTCTTTTCAAACAACAGTATGTTCTAAGTGCTAAGGAGTATTTAGTCTTAAGAGTATAATCTATGTTTGGTTAGTGAATTTTTGATTAGTGCTTACTCTTCGGCTCACTCATGGTAACTGACTCGATGAAGTCCAGAGGTGTCATGTAAAGCTGCCCTTCGTACTCCACTGAACTAAACAGACGGAACCTGTGCTCATGACCTGACATTGCCATGTCTTCATCATCAGCAGATATTTTGGTCTACATTTAAAAAAAAACACACACACACATATGAAAATAGATGAAAACGAAGGAACCACCAAACATGGGGCTAAATCACAGGTGTTTATGAGCATGTTGTCATAATTGCACATTTGTAGGAATTCACAATTGTAAGAATTTGTATGAAACATTATGAATGATCAAGTTTAGGACATGGGCCAGGATTAAACCTCATAAGTATTCTTATAATTCATTCAGATTCATATTTATGCCAAAGAGTGCACCTAAGATTTTTTTACACTAAATTAATACACCTGAATACTGATATATTTTAAATGTTTACTAACATAGAGAAACCATATTATGGCTCTTCTAAACTGAGCCTGAGCTCACAAGGACAGAGTTTATGTCTTTCCCAGATGGCAGGCAGCCAGGCCCACTGGGCACTAGGCAAACACCATGGGAAGGTGTGCCTATGCTACTTATTACCCACATCAAATGTCAGCTTTGCTGCCAAGGTTCAGTGTCCTCTTACCTCAGCCCTGGATTCCAGCATCTCAATCCACAAGTTAAGGTTATGTCCAGTGCCCTCCTCCCCACCCACCTCAAGATAAGAGACCAAAGAAATAAACAAGCACAGCATAAGGGCAATTGCACAGTAGACTGAGCCAATCCTGTATGGTTTAATGATCCAACAAATCAGTGATGGTTCTTTTGACAGCAGTTCCCTACAGATTACTGCTGCACCAACTTGTCAGAGAGACTCCTGCCAAGAATATGACTAGGCCACAGCCTTGTCTTTTCACTCTTATCTAAGCACAGGAAGGACTAAACCAGTATAGCTCTCTGGAACAAGTGCCTACCCGAAATAATCATGCTTTGATTTCCTTTTCATTAATTATTACTGTAATTCAAAAGCGCTGCCTACTGTACTATGCCAAAGCAACGCTGCCTCACCATATAACACAAAATGTATTTACATTTCAGAAAATACTAAAGATACACAGAAACATCCATGTCAACTAATTAATAGCATCAGTGATTACTTAACCATTTTTTCCATTGGTGTCCAGCAGGACAGTCTTAGAAAAAAGAACCTTTCAAGGATTCTTCAATGGTTCTTAAGGCTTCTTAGTTTCAAAACTCTTAGAAAAATGGGTTTTCAGTTGTTCCTTAAGGGGTTCATTGGATAATTAAGGATTGGGTTTTTTTGCTTCCAAAAATTGTTCTACTTTCTGATATGGAAACACTCTTGTATTGTTCCAACTGAAGAACGCTTTACAGTTCTAAATCTTGTAAGAGTGAAGACTTCTTGGAACCTGCTCTGCTGTTGGGTTCCCCTTAAGCATTCCTCCATGCAGACAACCAAAGAACCTTTAAGGGTTTTAGATTTAACCTTATTTTCAAAGAGTGTATTAACCCTGATGGTGCATAATCAACACTGGTCTTTTTGCTGTGCATAGTAATCAACAAGGCATTTATAATGAATATGTTCGGAGGTGAATTTTCATTCATGAGTAACTGTCTCGTTGGCTCTGTACATCCTGTTCGAGGGCGGAGTTTTCGATTTCAAAAATTCGATTTCCTTGTTTTCAGCACCTCTGTATAGTGGAGAGCGTCACTGACATAAGTCCCGAGGGAACGGCTTGTTTACTTGATCACACCCTAATGAGCATGTAAAGAACTGCGTGTAATAAATAAATGCACCCCTGTCCAGATTTCCTAAACCGTACCTTTTCTCTAGCAAACACAACCGGGACTGTGTGGATCATCCTCGTTGTGTTTACTCCTTTCACGGAGCAGTGTTGACACACAGCTATTCCTCCTACCGCGATGCACAGCCCTGTCACAACCCGTCGCATGGAGATTTTCCATTTGGACGACTGGCTAGTGCTCAGATAAACGCCTGCACCGTTTTTACAAACGGTAATGGTGTTTAATATTGTGCTGAACCGGCATGCGGCCGCCGCCATCATTACAGTGACACAGTGGTCGGTGCGAAGCGACTCCTCGCGAGATGTGCTCAGGGATTTCGTCCAGTCCGATCAAGCGCGCTCATACAGGATCGAACAAATAAGGCAAATGCTTCATTTGCAATATTTTTCATTCGTGTTACAGAGTTAAGTGATGAGTGTTATACAATTGCACCTTTCAGGCATGTATTTAAAATATATGTTCTGTTTATGGATTTGCTGAGATGCTGTGATTTTGTATGTTCCTTTTTTTTTTTTTTTTTTTTTTTTTTTACAAATGCAAACTCACCCTACTGGCGCGCGCGTAACACACACACACAGACACAGAGAGAGAGATAGAGAGAGAGAGAGAGAGAGAGATGCTCATACGCATAGACACATTAAGTGCGAAGAGGAAACGCTGTGGTAAGGCAGGTCTACATTCCCAGCACCGCCCACCAGAGTCCTCCTGCAGCCACCGTGCACCTGCCCTGTGCTCACACAGCATAAACCACTTCCCGCTGTCACGCACACACCCACAGCACCACATACACACACGCACACACACACACACCTTAAACCAGAAGTCGGGCTGCTGTGAGTTTTGCCCTAGAGGTGCGCCGGATTTATCAGTCGCACGCTTCAAGAATAAACAGGCTATACTTCCTGTGCGGTGGATGTGATTCATATTAAACAAGAGGTGTCATGTCAAGTGTATGGAATTAACTTGAAAGTGACTAAATTCGTGTGCAATTGACAGTTCAGCTGCAGTTTAATTAAGTTTCCTCATCGGTGGATATTTTACATCTGGGGAAGTCTGCCTCGGAGTATTATAAATTGCATCTAGGTTTCTTGCCCTGCAACTCGGAAACTCTTGAAGCGTTCACTTTGCGCGCTATTCCTGGGCTGTGGGCTGCATGGATCGTATGAGAGCGGGGTGTTAGGGGTTTTGCGCTCGGCTTGAGTGACCGTCGATCGCCTCGGCCGGTGATGGCGGAGATGAGCGCGCTGCTACAGGGCGCTGAGGGCGCAGGAGCCACTAGCTCGCTCCTCTTCCTGCCGCCTCTCGCCGAGACTCTCGCGCTGCTCGGAGACCAACGATTTCCAGCCGAGCAGCTGTCCCGCAGCACACCAGCCGAGCTGGTGCACTTAAAGGGCATCCTAAGGAGGAGACAGCTTTACTGCAGAACCGGTTTCCACCTGGAAATCCTACCGGACGGCACGGTGCAGGGCACGAGGAAAGACCACAGCCGCTTCGGTATGGGGGAGTTGTTTTGTTTTGTTTTGTTTTAAATGCAATGCTTTAATTCAGACTGAAACTGATTTTCAAACAGATGTGTATAAATGTATTTCATATTACATAACATTACAATCTACACGTTAATGCTGCATTTATTCAATTCATATATTGTTTATATAGCATATACATTGCATATACTTTTATTATACTTTTATTATTATTTACTATTAGGCTAGGTACACTGCAATCCTGCATAAGTATCCTGTAACACCTGTGTATTAGTCAGTAGTAATCATGCCTAGCTAGTATTTCAGAACAGCTTACTCACAATGTATGACTACACTGTGGGCTTAGACTGCAGAGTACATACTTAGAACAATTGATTTATTCTTCTCCAGGTATTTTGGAATTCATAAGCCTTGCAGTTGGATTAATCAGCATCCGAGGAGTGGACAGTGGCCTCTACCTCGGAATGAATGACAAGGGGGAACTCTATGGCTCTGTAAGTATTCCTGAGACAATTTATGTGAATAGTTCTAAGTGCAGTGTGTGTGTGTGTGTGTGTGTGTGTGTGTGTGTGTGTGTGTGTGTGTGTGTGTGTGTGAGAGAGAGAGAGAGAGAGAGAGAGAGAGAGAGAGAGAGAGAGAGAGAGGGTGTTAAGAAGAAGATGTAAAATAAGAGCACAACTTAATTTGTACTAGGACTTTATATAAAGTTAGATATTCTGCCTTTCATTTGCTTGTAGGAGAAACTGACAGCTGAGTGTGTCTTCCGGGAACAGTTTGAAGAGAACTGGTACAACACATATTCTTCAAACCTCTACAAACATGGCGAGAAGGGGGCACGCTACTATGTGGCACTCAACAAGGATGGAACACCACGAGATGGGACAAAATCAAGGCGACATCAGAAGTTCACACATTTTCTCCCCAGGCCAGTAGACCCTGATAAAGTACCTGAACTTTACAAAGAAGTTTTAGGACACAGCTGAGACTTGGTGTATGAAGAGGAATAAACCTGTAATGCCCTGTTTTAATCATAAAGGAACAGGGGAAATGGATGGGTGTCTAGTAGCTTGAGTACACCCGCGAGGGCCACGAAGATGACATGGGTTCTTGCTTCAGGAAGCATAAACCAGAAATGATGGTGAAGTGCTCGATCCTGGTCATTTTCCTAAGTGCTGAGAGCTAGGAGGCGTCCCAGAGTCCATTGGCCTAACAGAAACTATTTACCATTAGGCTTGCTGCTGAAGAGTGAGAAGAGATGCTGAAAAGGACATTTATATGACAAGTTTTTTAGTTCCAGGCTTGGTTTATTATTGAATGGCTTTGGAGAAAACTGAAGGAACACTACTTATGTGATGTGCTGAAATGTCAAGACTGAAAGCTGTGGAGAACAGAACACATAAGCAGGATATTATTTATACAGTTCACACTACATATATTTATTTTATGTATTTATTTATTTGATAATATATATTTTTACATCTAAATGTAGACTTATCTAATTAGATACACTGTAGAAGGTGCCTTAAGCTAGCTTGAAATCAGATGTGTTCATACAATGGAAGTGCAAAATATTACTTTATATTGTCACTATAATATAATAAGTACACTTTTTCTTTTCAGACTTATGTAAAATGGTTGATATTTCTATAAACATTTCAAGACGGTCCAAAAACAATTCTTTGTCAATTCAACTAATAACAGCAAACTAAAATTGTCTTTTTTTAGGATTATTTGTGAAATGCACATACCATATCTTTTTTTCCACCCCAGAATTGTATCTGTTTAGAAACATGTCATTGATATATCACTTGAAGCTTTGAAAAGTTAAAGTTTTGAAAAGAGGAATATTCCCTTAAAACTTTGTTTGTTTTCTGTGGCCCTAGTTATGCTGTGAACAAAAGCCTTGTCCAGCACTCATCAACTTCAAAGCTCCTTTTAGAGACCTTCTCATGTAACAACCTCCCAATGACAAGATCAGGGTGAAATAAAAACTCAACCTTAGCTGCAGTCTAGTGGTTTGGCAGTCTTGCACAAAAGGGGTCAAACTGATAAGTATTAAACCCTTTCTGCTGACTATTTCAGAACAAAAAAGCTTAACATAACCACTTAAGCACCTATCAGTAATATCTGGTGTTTTACTGAAATATTAATCATGGAAGGTAGTCATTTCTGGGGTCCAATTTTCAATATATCTGTGACATATGGTTTTGTGTTATTGTCTGAGAGTGAGATTAATTGTCTGTACCAGCATTTGCAATTAAACCAACTGTCACTTACACAATATGAGATTCAGATACCTAAGGCTCACCTTCTTTTTCTGACTGTGTTTGAATGGCTCAATGAGCAATTTCCACAACAATGAGCAAAAAAGCATATCAAGCTACAGTTTCCGTAATGCTTGGATGAATATTTGTGTCGAAGCATGAAAGCTGTGCTGTGTGATCTCAGCATCTCTGTGATGGTGCGCCAGAGGCTGTCATGACAGGGGAGTCGACATGGTGCCAACCTTTATGTGATACTGTGGGATTTTCCCCTCTAAAAAAACGTATAACAAGGAGCAGTGTATGGAGGCGAGAAAGAGACAGAGACTAGAAACAAAGAGGGGTTCACACTATAGGGCCCTAAATGGGCAAACATTTCTGTCATTATAGTCCTACAGCTATTTAGAAAGACTTTAGCTGTAGCTACTGTTAGGTTTTTAAATTATTTTCGACAGCATCTTGAATTATGATCTATACATCCATTTCCCTTTTCCACTATGCATCTTAATATTTCTAACAAAGTAAGGGAAAAAAAACAATCATATTCCATTTTTAATACATTAGATGTATATAATGTAGCATTTCGGTTTGTGTGTGTGGGTGTGTGTAACAGAAAATATCACATTAAAAATTCAAATGCTGAGATATTTGATTCCATTAAGCTTGTCAGATGGGTAACTTAGCTCTAAATGTCCAGTAAAAGGTCCAGCTGGGCAAGAGCTCATCTAAAGTAGGGAGTAAATTTAACATGTTTGATACCTGATGCTATGAAATACTTTTTGGCACTTGTTAAACCGGTGTTTTGGAGTCTGTCTGGAATGAAAATGATGCCTTTGTCCTTGTAGCAGGTGGTCCAAGGCACTTTACAGCCAACACTTAAATCCTTCATCCATGCCCTCTCTTAGACCTACCTCATGCACTTAATGGATGCGCCCTTATTTTCATCACTTCAAATGTGGCCCAAAAGAGGTCTGAAGGAAATACAATCAGAGGTGTGTGTGTGTGTGTGTGTGTGTGTGTGTGTGTGTGTGTGTGTGTGTGTGTGTGTGTGTGTGTGTGTGTGTGTTTCTGTGTGTGGGAATGTTTTTATATCTTGGTGGGGACCAAATGGGGACAGTTTTGACTTTGTGGGGACATCTGGCTGGCCCCCATTAGGAAAACTGCATTTGTTTGTTTGTTTGTTTTTTAAAACAAAAACTGTAGCTATTTTTTTTTTTTTTAAGAAATCTAAAAGAGCCTAAAGGTTTCCTAAGATTATGGTTAGATTTAAGTGTAGACATAGTATTAATAAGTTGCATTGACACACAAGGATTGTCAGATGTGTGTGTGTGTGTGTGTGTGTGTGTGTGTGTGTATGTGTGTGTGTGTGTGTGTGTGTGTGTGTTTATTGGTTACATATGTGTTGTGTGAGGTGAGTGAGAGAGAGAGAGACTGAGAGATTGCTGACTTCCACACCTGCCTGTGGGCTGATGTCGCATGTTTTCTGTATTCGCTCTCTCTCTCTCTCTCTCTCTCTCTCTCTCTCTCTCTCTCTCTCTCTCTCTCTCTCTCTCTCCTGTCTCTTTCTGTCTCTCCTTCTCCCTGTTTTCTCTGTCTCAGCAGTTCGGTCACAGTGCAGGTGTTCCCTTAGCAGTTGTCAATGTCTCCTTGTGTTTGTCAGCTGTGAATATGAGGAGGGTGTGCACACAGCCACATGGAAATAACATAGCCTACATGGCTTTGTTGTCTGTCCGGATTATGATATAGTATAATTCATATTTTTGCAGACTGACCAGGGAAGAGCCCTGAGGATGGGACTAAGGCTCACCTGCTGATTTAAGCAGTAGATTCTTCTAAGGATAGGTATCTGTTTGCATAAGGGTGGTGTCTGACAATACACACAGCAAGTATTTATTTAGAGCCCTTTAAGAGTAAATTACCTCCTTAAAACCAAAGTACAATGCAATCCTGTCTATATGGCTTAGCACCGAACAGTGTTGGTCTACTGAATTGGGTAGAAAATTCATAACATATATTCAAGACTATGAAGGGATTAGTTAAGAGTGATTCTTCACCATACCTAGTACATCAAATGTCATATATGTTTTTGGCATGTCATTTGTGAGGTCTTTAGCTCTGTATATTTATGTATTTAAGCTCAGTATATTTATTTTTCTTGACTTTAAAGATGTCAACTGCAGTGGGAATGTTTCATGTGTTATTTTCATTGCTATGGAGACCTTAGAAAGATGTATAACATCCAGCCAATGGTTGCGTGTTTTGGAAAATCTCTGGGGCTTTCCTATGGTTAGAAACCATTGATAAACACTTACAGTATGGTGTCAGATTTTTGTTTTTAATGCATTTTAGGGAAAAAAATCCCAACTTTTATGGAAATGAGGTTAGTACATACATACATACATACATACATACATGCACACACACACACACACACATACATACATATGAAACAAAGAAAGAAATCAACAAAACAGTAAAAGCCCTCCACTGACTTTTCCTTAGTTGCTTGAAATTGCCCTGTTTTGAGTTTCTCCTTGTAGATTCAGAAAACCTCAGGCAATGCGCTTCTTTTCTTGAAATGGATAATCCTTCACCGCTTCACCCAGACCACCCCACATCTGCTGAGGAAACCACCCAGTATCTCCCATCAGAGTCCAGCTCAGAGCCTTTGGCCCATGCATCCAAGGTGTAAAGCTACAAATTAGGTCTTGACATTTGGGCACAAATAATTGTGCCTGAAAGCATGAGGCATCAATTAGACTCTCAGTACTGTGACAGGTTACCCCTACAGGACACAGTGATTAGACCTAAAAATACATAAATGTGCCAAACATTGTTATTTTTGTGAGAGAGTTTATTATTTTTCCAGACTTTTTGAATGTTTTGTGATGATCACTTCGGGACTCTTTTGGTTAGTGTTATAACCGCTGTTATGCTTTTTTTTGTTTAACTTATTCATGGGTTTTTTATGATGTAGTATAATTTTTCACATGTGGGAATTTTAGGTGAGATTGCCTGCAGGTCTTTGGGCTCAAAGTTCTCTTTGATTTTTTTGCATTAGAGTGACTTTTCCCACAGGGTTCTCCTATTGAAGGGGTCAGGAAAAAGGTCAATTGGTTAATTTCCATAGTTTTCACCTAAAACATTCTTCAGGCACTTGGGAGTAATTCAATCAGCAGCCAAAACATGGAATAACATCCCTGAATGACAAAAGAAATCATTAAGAATTGATTGTATAGCACAGCAGAAAAAAAAAGAATGGTGGTAAGCACCTTCAAATGAGTCCATCTATGTCCAAAAAGTTAGGCTAAGGCATTAACTACTACATTTCTCAACCCAGCATATTCCTGGCACATCAGTATTTTTTATGGCCTTTATTTATGGCCTTTATTTATGGCATATATAAGTCACAAGTGACTAGAAAAAGCTATTTTTCTAACAAGGAGAATTTGATCAAATGCCAGATATGTGCACAACTGATTTAAAGTTTAGTCCTGTTTGTTGGCATGGACTCTGCTGAACTGTTTGCCGAACCTGAGAAAGGTATGCACACGATACACTCACTGCTTCCAAGTGAAAGTGGAAATGTGCATTGTTGCCCATAAGTGAGGCGGAAAATTGCTAACCCATTTGTCATTGTGCATGTAGAGGTCAATCAATAGATTCTTTCATGACAAGCTTACAAAATTGAATGTTTTTCCATGGCCTCACCCCTTTCACACCTGGACTGTCAGGTAAAATAACAAAACAAGAGGTGAGCAAAAGAAAAGGGGGTTTAGTAGAGTTTGGTTTTACACACAGGGAAAACTGATAGGTTAGAAGAATGTACTGGGTAACTTAGCACTTTAACTGACTGCCTCAGTTCAATTCAGAAAACAAATTGTGCCCACTGACAAAAATAAAATAAAATAAATAAATAAAAAATCAGGGTTTACTTTTCATGCAACCAATAACCTCCAACTCATAAACTGTGTGAGAGACACACACGCTTTTTACTAAGCTGAGGCAGCATGGTTTGTGGTGTGCTTAGAGTAACAAGAGTAGACAGCTGATTCAAGCATGAGCAAACATGATCAAAAATTGTGATGCTGCGTATGCACCATTTACATATACTAGAAAAGAATGGGTGTTAAACCTGATATGTTATTTTATTTTATCTGAACAAATGCAATATTGCACTAAAATGTAATATATATTATTTTGCTGTATTTGCTCAAATTGATCATCTATTTTGGTCATGTTATTGATCAAATTGGGATTAGATTTCTTTATAGATTCCAATTTCATTCAGAAGAAATAAGCAAAGATTTCTGGTGGCATGACTGATTGCTTATTGTCTAAATGCAAATATCTTTGATTGTTTGAAAATAACCTTGTGAACCTATTGATGTCTTATTGATAAGGAAAAATAGTTTTCACTTCTCAGGCAGGTGTTTGATTTCCTGGTGCCACAATACTTCCACCTCTTGGTCCCGCTGTTTCATTGTTCATGAACAGAATTTTTTTTTTTTTTTTTTTTTTTTTTTTTTAATGAATAAATAAATTGAGTGTACTACCTATTGCCCTTTACAGTGAACTTTACAGAAAACCTCTATTCTGACATGCAGTATAGAATTTCAGCATCAGACATACAGTACATGAACAATTACTGTTATGGTTCTTAAGTTAAACTCTAATTCTATACATCTTTGCTGACATTCACACCAACATTGGTATAAACCATAACAATCTAATATCTACAGTATGTTTATTTTTAAAATACAGTGTGCAAATGGTGTGGTTGCATGTGATGGGTTTTAATTGTGAATATTACAGGATCACAATGTGACTATCAAACAGAAAGGCCACCTGTCAGTGTATGCAGTTGCATTTAAAATGCTCTCATGATGTCCCTCTATAAATAACAGGATTGAACATGGCAAGTCCCAGCAAGTACTCAGAAGTGTTTGCAAGTAGCAAGGAGAGCTATTGAGGCTAATGAAATTAACAAATTACACATAAATTACAAAATATGTTCTAGATAACAGAATACCCTGATGATGTGTTACAAGCCATAAAAGACAGTGTTATTATTAGTCATTAACATATTAGTGAGATTAACATAAACGTTTTTTCAGAAATAAAGGCATCAGGTCAGTGGATGTGGTACTCAGTAATTTAGATGCCCATACACTATATGGCCAAAAGTTTGTGGACACCTGGCCATCACACTCATATGTAGTTCTCCAAACTGTTGCCACAAAGTTGGAAGCACACAGCTGTACAGGATGTCTTTGTAGACTGTAATTTTACAATTTACCTTCTCTGGAACTAAGAGTCTCAAACATGTTCCAGCATGACACGGCCCCTGTGCATAAAGAGAGGTCCATGAAGACATGGTTTGCCGAGGTTGGAGTGGAAGAACTCAAGTGGCCTGCATTGAGCCCTGACCTCAACCCCACTGAACACCTTTGGAATGAAATGGAATGTCAACTTTACACCAGGCCTCCTTGCCTGACATCAGTACCTGACCTCACTAATGCTCTTGTGGCTGAATAAGCAAATCCCCACAGCCATGCTCCAAAATCTAGTGGAAAGCCTTCTAAGAAGAGTGGAGATACAGTATGTGTGTGTGATGGTCAGGTGTCTACAAACATTTAGAAATATAGTGTATATTTTAAGCACTGCACATTCTCTTCCTGACAGTTTTTAATTTCAGCAAGGCCTCATTTGGTAAACTTTATATTATACACTACAAGTACTTGGCATCTGGTCAAAAGGAAAATAAAGACATTGCAATTGTATGTCAGCTGCCAAACCTCCCATGAGGTCTTAGCCAGGCAAAAAAAAAAAAATATGAATGTAAGTGAGAAGACAACACTATTCCTCTCCAAACTGGTTTTTAAATGTCAGTTGTCATGTCATCATCTTTTTTTTTTTTCTATGCAGGTGAGGCACAAGCAAGACAATGTGCTAGACTGGCTTGGCCATGAAATTTTATTGCACATCTTATTTGTGGCAGATTTGTCCACCTGGAGTGAAAACCAGACTTGAAGAGACCAACTTCAAACAGGCACTTCGGCACAACACTAAACCACCTCCATAGTAATTTGGAAAGCTTCTGAGGAAAGGAAATCCCCTGGCAGAGAGTTGATCAAGTGAGCTAGAAAAAAAAGTTTGAGGATATTACAAGACAAAAGAGCACCTAACAGAGATCTTAGTTATTAAATTAAAACCAACAGGACATTATTACAATTTCGAGTAAAAGTATTTTATTATTATTATTATTGACACTGAACCCAAAGTGGCATAATATTCAATTGATGTTATTTAAACAAATGAAAGTAACTGTAAGTTTTTGGTACAAACCAAAAACGTCAGGAAATCACTCTATAAAGAGTCAAGTAGTTTTCTAAAAAAAATAAATAAATAAATTTAAAAAAAAAAAACCACCTTCAAATTAAACTTGATATGTTTTCCTTTCTACTGCTACAAACGTGTCCTCAGGCCGATATACTACTATGAAAGTTTATGTCTGAAAAATTCAAATGGCTCATGTGTACCAACAGTTTATCAAAGGAGCACTTTTCATAAGTACTAGGTATGTTTTGCATGCATGTTCAAAACAGGTACTCCTGCCACAGTGACAACTAAAGCGCTAGTATTATATACATCTAAATACAGAATAGTTTGTAATTAGACAGGGGTTTGGCCCTGTACCCAAGCAAATTGAGGTTAAATTATACCTTTAATTCAAGAGCAAATCTTGAATTAAATCTGATTTGAATGTAAATCTTTCTCTATACTGGATGAGCAATGTAGGAATCACAGTCATTTTAATATACTGTATACTTCATTCCTTCAATGATATAAATAGTTTAAACTGTTACTTGAATGTTTCTTAGTCAGCTGTGTTTTACACTTAATGTTACATGGGGCAATTGCATCTGGAATCTGTGGTTGTTTCGAAAGAAATGTAAATGACAGTAAAGCAGGCTGTATTGAGTCATAACTATCAGAATGAATTAGTCGGCGACAGGCACAAAAATATTAGGCATGTAAACCCAGCTGTTTTGTATCTAATTAAAAAGCAACCACACAACTGGGCTTGATAACAGCTAACAATCTGGTAGTATGCAGATGACCACAGTAGAGAATGAACAAACAATACTCAAGATACAAACCAATGAGAAGGAACAGTAAGGCCATATAGTGTTTTTCCAAAACATGAATAAAAAACTGTATATTAGGCCAGGCAACTATTAACCACTACTAAATTGGTGTCATTGCGAAAGTGTAGAGAATGAAGAAAATATTCATGGAATGATACAATTAAACCGCCTCAGTTGCCTTTTTGGTAATGTTATTCATGACAGCAGTAGCAGGATGGATTAAAAATTCAGTAACAAGTGCTTTACTTTGCAGTAGGACGAAACAGCACTTGCACACCAAAAGTATGTGGACACCTGACCATCACACACATATGTGGGCCTTCCTCAAAGATGAAAGCACACACTTGCCTAGAATGTCTTTGTTTGCTCTATCTTTAAGGTTTACCTTCACTGGAATTAAGGAGCCTAGCCCAAATATGTTGCAGTATTACAATACCCCTGTTCACAAAGCCTGCTCCGTAAAGACATGATTTGCCAAGTTTTGTGTAGAAGAACTCGAGTGTCCTGTACAGAGCCCTGACCTCAACCCCACTGAACGCTTTTGGGATGAAATGGATTGCTGAATGTGCACCAGGCTTTCTTGCCTGGCATCAGTGCCTGGCCTCACTAGTGTTTTTGTGGCTGAATGGGCCATACAGTGTATGTCATTACTCATGGCCCAAAAGTAGAATTGTCTTGACTCACTTAGTCCATCTTCAATCCCTATAGTCAAAGACAAAAAGCCTCCAAAACAAGGCATGAATGAAAGTGAGCACATCACGGGCCTCACAAAGCATCACCAGGAAGATGCCCATTGCATAGTAGAGTATGTGTGACAGGTTTTGGGCAGCCACAAGGAGTTGCAAATAGTAAGAATACTGTTTTATTTCATATATTATAGTTCTGGGTCCCAGAAATAAAGGTTTATGCATAAAATTATATGTTGTATACTTGATTGATATTGATACTGATAAATGGAAATAAACTCTAATTAAATTTCAATTTTGAGCATTTGAGCAATTGAGCTTTATGCTCATAGTAACTGTTTCATTCCAAATCTAATGTGTTGGAGTACAGCGCAATTTTAAAACAATTTTCAAAGAATCTAAAAGTGTATCATCATTTAATAATAGAAATTGACAGCTTAGCACTTTAGGTGTTTCATAAAATACAACCTTTTCATTGCAAAATGAAAACAAATCTAACAAATTCATGTTTGCATGTTGCACGAAGGAGGCTTTTTCATCTTATCAAACAGCTCATGTACAGAAGTTAATCAGTGGAGTACAAAGGGGCCTTTATTTAGGTGAAACCTCCATGCTCTCCGATATCAAAGGCAGCACAAGCTACCACAACAAGATGCTACATCAGGTGATAAGATATATGCCATGTGACATATGAAGGAATGTCTGCAGTGAGTGATGGTGAATTAGAAATTTGAGCTTAGGATCAGTTATTAAAGTCTTTGGGTTTTTTTTTTGTTTGTTTGTTTGTTTGTTTGTTTTTTTGTTTTTTTTTTACTGTTCATGGTTTTCAAAATAATAACTTCTTTTACTATGAATTGAAACAAGAAACTTAAATCATATGAAATATATCCAAATATTATATTTCTTCTTGGGTGATGTATGCCTTTAAATGAAGGGTACTTATGAACAGCCAGTTTGAATTTATAGTTCTTAATGTGGTTTTGTGAGGTGATATCTCTGTAGCTGTGTTTCTCTGTGGAAAAATCTCTCAATCCATGAGTGAAAATCCACAGGAAAGGATAAATGGAGTGTCTACTGATATATAACACTGCAGTCTCTAATATAGATGGCTATTATAATGGCATCTGTTAATGACTGCCTGCACCAGTATTTTTACAAGTACAGACTATACCCTCAACTAAATCACATGAAGAGCAGAACTTTAAAAAGTGAGAAGAACTCTAAGAACTTGGACTTGAGTTCTGGACAGCTTCTGCTTTGTGTTAGATATCCATCCCCCGCACTAAAAGCTCTTGGGTATCAGTTTTTGAATAGTAGCGAGGAGACTACTGCATGCTGGGTGCAAAAACTTGTCACTAGTGGAGAAAGAGAAAGGGATTTCATAGGAAGTTAACTAGGAACAAGGTGGAGCTTTGGGAGTGGTCTTTCTCCTAAACTTCAGTTATTTCAGAACTGCATTTGTGAGAAAGCAGTATATATTGACAAAATTATGAAAATTATGCCTGACAGTGCCTTACGTTTCATGTGCATTCTTGCAATTACATTTCTTCCATAATATTCAATACAAATTAATCAGTAAAAGGGGTTTGTGCTATCTGCTATCATTCAAGATATTAATAGATTAAAATATCTGTAAGTATTATAAGTCTTATAGATTATTATAAATATATGTCTTGGATTCACGTGATCATTGAGATTACACAGCCTTCAGATACCCTACTTTATTTGCCCCAAATGCATTGATTGCATGGTGAAGGGGCCATTATTTTGTACAGAAGGAAATGCTGGATCAGGGTTGCTTCAGAGAGTGAGGCTGCAATATAATCACTCCCCATGCAGGTGCTTGTTTTATTGCAGTCAGTCTAATCTAAGAGGCATCACAACGCTGCTGTCAAGTAGCCGGCCATCTTCCCACCACCTTGTCACAAACCTGCAATAATAAAAATCTCATAACCCTGATGGACAGATGGGTCTTCAATTGGAATAAGAAGAAAGGAAGAGATTGAATTTCCCAAAATGGATTCAAAATGAGATTAACATCAAATATTACAACAAAGTATTCAAGCACCAAAGGGAAGATTGGCATCTTGGCAGCTTGAGGTGGTCTAAGCTGACAGCTTCCTGGATATAAATAAAGTTAAAGACAGACTTTATGTAAACAATATTCTTGTGAACACACACTGAAATGCTCCATTCCATAACTTAGAAAAAATAATTAATTGGCTTTTTGAGTTGGATTTAATGAGATATGGCATTACAACTGGATGTACAGACTGATTGTGAAACAGATGACTGTGAACAGAGGCATAAGCTGTGATGTAAGCCTGTATCTTTCTGTCAGATTTGCTGCATATTTATTATCTTTACTGGACAAAAGAATGGTAACAGTGTATTGCCACCTTTTTTGTACTCCTCAGTCCTCAAATTACAGCAATCTAGCAACTGACAAAGACCAAGCACAAAATAAACAAAACAACTATACTCACCTTTGTAAAGCTCGTGGCAGATGTGTAAGAACAAGCAGATCAAAGTTGAGCTCAGAGCATATTAAGGACCTTTTTTGAGGTTCTGAAGAGCTGAAGCCATGTTTATCCATGCATTCCCCCTGTCACTGTCAAACAAAAGCATTTCTCCCCTTTAAAATGTGGAGGGGAGGGGGTGAGACCAGCGATAAGCTTCACCTATGGTGACCGAACATAACAGTCAACAGAATTCATAGCCCTCAGGCAAAAGTGTGAAAGGTGTATTTTGTCACTTTTAAGACATCACATATTTGTGTTAACATTCTGGCAGAAAGTGACATTGAAAGAAAATCTAAAAAGAAAAAGAAAACCTTTCACATGTAGCTTCACATGTATCTTTGTTCAAATCTATAGTATTCTGACCTTGAGCTACGTGGATAACATGATGTTCTAGGAAAGCCAACAAGGGATAAAACATGTAGCAAGCAGTTGCTGAAGAATTCTGCGCTGTCAACAGGAAACAGTTATGCCATGTTCACAAGCACATATACTATTCCATTCTTCAGCATACTTTGTGCACCTGAGAGCTTAACAATGTCTAAGTTACAACCAGAACAAAAGATTCCTTTATGGCGGCAGCACTCAGCGAGATGACAGCTATAATATTGGCTTCAGTGCATATAGTTAACATACTAGGTAAGAGGAAATAACCCTTTTAAGCTTGACATTGATGTCCGCTGTCATTTAGAACTGATAACACAGGGTTAGTGTGTTTTTGCAAGAGCAGGAAAGTATACAGGGTAACATTATAAGGTATTAGAGCTGTGTTATGCAGTGTAGATAGAAGGTTAAGTATGGTAGCCATCTTAATCTAACAAAATTCCCACAGAGTATTTCAGAGACATTAGACTGGGACTTGTCACACTTATAAATTTAATACTTAATCATCTGTTGCATCTTGCATTATGGTGGACACTGTGGTGCAAAACTTCTAATGTTTAGCTAAAAGAGCCTTAATATTTTTGCCTAATAAAGCTACTGATTTGAATTCTTTGTCTGGGCATAAACACTTGGTTGGGAAGTACCTTAAAAACTTTTTTCAACACCTTATACAGGAAATATGTATGTAAGTACACAAGGTTGTTGTTGTTGTTGTTTTGCTACAAATCTACTTTTAGATCCTTATGCATTATAATTCCTTAAACCGATTATTATTAGTGGTCTAAGCTGACATTTACCAAGAAAAAAATAGAACTGTGCTTTTTATACTCTACTAACCAGATTTTGTGAGATTCCCCTCAGTGATATAGAATTAAAACATGCTATACAGATTGACTGTGGAAAAAAGATTAACAATCTGCAACTTAATACAGACATATGTTATCAGGTAACACTGTTGGGTTTTCTGTAGGTTCATTATCTTTGTTGTCTTTTTATGTTATTCAATTTATGCAACATATTAAAATGTTTAATATGCTGTGTGCTTATGAATATGACAAGTCTCTATAGTACCCTAATCTTTGTGCCATCTCTTACAGAAAAGCTGAAATATTGTTCTAAATATATGATTTTGTAAACATGTTAAATCCTATATAATAATAATAATAATAATAATAATAATAATAATAATAATAATAATAATAATAATAATAATAATAATAATAGATTATTACTTGCACAGGAGTGTGCAAACTCATCAGCTTAATTTTTTTCACTTGTGTCTCTGTCCTGTCAATGGCAAAAACTTGCCGGTCCACCAAATATGTCTATTTCTCTGCCAACTCTTCAGTTCTTAAAGTTCCTCTGTCAGGATTATGGTGGTGGTGTGGGAGAAAAGAGTATGAAAAAAAACATCAAGGATGAGGTTCTTTCATGATACTTATCATTATGTTCTTTTGCCATATCTAACTGACACAAAGTGGCACAAGATCATGGTTTGTCTCTTAGCTTATCTTAGCTGCCAAGGAGAGCTTGATCTTTAGTATCTTAACTTGAACAACTGGGCACATATCATTATGTCTGTATTCCTCTATGAAGATCTTTACTTGGTGGTCCACTCATTATGTCTGAATACTCCATGATGATCCTTGCCTTTATCCATAGATAAGATCTTTCTGTTTTCACCTTGTTTAAAAAAAGGAAGAACAAAGGGTTTGCCATAGATCATAAGAACCACACACACACTGTCACGCTACCTTTGAAAGGACACTGAATGCCCCCATTTTTTTTTTTTTTTAATTGGTCATGAAATTTATTGTCAGAATAGATAGAGCAGATTCCTGTGTTGCAGATAATTGATCATTTATGCAGTGTTAATACATTGTCAGGTCTAATTATGTACAGGAGCTGAGGTTTTCATTGCTGATACCTGTGTGCATGTGCTGGAAATGTCAAAACAGAAATCAATTCAGCTCACCTACTGACACATGGAAAACTTCTCACAAAGCTATCCTTCTGTGCTGCATCTCCACATCTGACATCAAAAGAGATGGGATTAAAGATTCAGCTACCATTAAGCATTTCAAAAGGAGACTGAACCTTCATGCTCACAAAGTTGCATCCAACCCCACCTTGTACTTGTTTAATCAGTCATGCATGACACACAAACTCTATTTTAGCTGTTAAACTGTGGGAGCAGTGAGGCTGTGCTTCTTCTGTGGCACTGACTCTGATATTGTGTTATGTGGACAACTGTTTAAAATAAATTAGTCCCACACAAGAAATAGGCTTAAGTAAAAGAAAGTATTTCAGACTTGTAAACTTAAATGTAATCTTATTTCTAATTCCACTCACTTTCTGCACATATATAAAATAATTAATTGCCATTTTCACAAACGATTTAAATTCACGTTATATATTACCATGCAGTAATCAGACAAACTCTTTGAGCTCTTTAATGTGGAAATACATGTGCAATGCAACAATATAATAAAAGCAATCAGTGTTTGGCTCACTTCCAACATACATTTTTTCTCTGTAACTTACTTGTGTGTACATGGATTTACAAGTGCTACTTTGGGAAACCCCTTGTTTTATGCCAAGCATTTTTTTTTAAATGCCAAATACATATATTTCTTTTAAAAACATAGTATTGCTCCAGCAGTAAAGCCATGCATTTTCATACTCTTTTTTTACTGCTTAACTTCAGCTTTCAGGTCAAGTGTGCCTGTTGGCTTAATTATTTGTTCATTCATTCATTTTCCTTCCACTTCCACTGGTGACATGCAGTGGCAACAGGCTGAAGTCAGTCCAGACTTCTCTATCAACGTACCACAAATTTCAACTCCTCTTGTGGGATCCCCAGACATTCCAGACATATATGTGAGATATAACCTTTTCAGTTGGTCCAGGGTCTACCCAGAGGTCTCTGTCCAATGGGATGTGCCAAATACAGCTCCAGTGGGAGCTGACCATGGGGGCATAACCTCAACTGGCTCCTCTCAATTCAGAGGAGCAGTAGCTCGACTCTGAGAATCTCCCATATTGCTGAGCTCCCATATTGCCTGTACTCACAACCTTATTCTTTCAGTCACTACCCACAGCTTGTGACCACTGGTGAGGATAGAGACGTAGGCTGTTAAATAGAGAGCTTTATCTAAAAACCTGTTTCACCATTACAAACCAGTACAACAGCTGTAACACTGATGCAGAACACAATCAGTTTGTCAATCTCAAGTTCACTTTTTCCATGAACAAGATCCCAAAGTACTCCAGCTCCACCAGGCACAAGGTCTCTCCTCTTGCTGGAAGGAAGCACTCCGCTCTTTTCCTGTAGAGAACTATGGTCTTTGACAATCGAGTGGATGTTGGAGAGCCACTTTGGGTGGTAACAAGAAAACAACATCATCAGTAACCTTGGTTGTGTCTTGATATCCTGACAATGAAAGCACAAACAGGACTGGAGATAAAACACATGTTTGATAGTGTCTAAAACCCAGCATTGTTTCTCCTGGATCTTTTCCAACTATCAGATGGATTTTCCATAACTCTGGCATAGACTGGCATTTTCTCTAGAGGCTGAGGAGTGTGATTCCACTATAATTGAAACTATTTTATTAGGAACCACCATCCCAGTACTGCCCCAGGTGTCCATGCAACATTGAAGAGGCATGTTAAACACACAACCCAAAACTTGTCCTGTGCCTTCAACATCTCTAGTCAAAACCCCTACAGCCTTACTACCATGAAGTGTTCTAACTGCCATAGTAACCTCAGCCACAGAGAGGGACTCTAAAACACCAGATATTTCTGGCAATGCCTCCTGAAGGGAGGGCATGTTCATTGGGTTAAGGAGTTCAAGTGCTCCTTCCATCATTGAACAACATATCTCCAGCAGAGGTCAACATTCCCCTGCACCTGCGTAGTAGAGATTGTGCATGGTTTCTTCTCCCCCTCTAGTGCTGCAGAATGATTTGCCAGAACATTTTTGAGGCTACTGCTTGTACAGCTGCTTTTGCTGCAGCCCTTCTGGCTCTCCTATACCCATCAATTCAATAGGGAGAGACCTCTGTGTGTATTACTCTGAACTCGATAGCTTCCCCCACCACTGGTGTCCACCAGCATATCCTAGGGCACTGATAGCTTTCTGGCCTTCTTGCTGCCCATACAACTGCAGACTTGAACATGGTCCTTTTACATTCAATGTCCCCAACCTCACTTGGTAAAAGGGAGAAGTCCCTTTAGAGGTGGGAGATAAATTAGTCTCGCACCAAAGCCTCTACCAGTTAAATCTGGCCAGTGCCCTGTGTGACAACTCTAACTCACCACCAAGTGGTGATCAGTGGTGATCAGTAGAGCCCATGCTATGTTTGGATGTAAACACATATCTAGTCCATACCTTTCCATCTCACACACTAACTCACCACCAATGAAGTGACATTTCCATGCCCCCAAAGCCAGTTTGCATTGCAAGGGTCTAGTGCAGGGGTATCCAATCTTATCCAGAAATGGCCAGTGTGAGTGCTGGTTTTCATTCCAACCAAGCAGAAGCCACATCTGAGTCTACTGAAAGCCAACCTCAACTGATTATACAGGTGGAATCAGATGTGACTCCTGCTTGATTGAAATGAAAACCTGCACCCACACTACACTTTGTAGAAAAGATTGGACATCCCTGGTCTAGTACATTTAAGACTGTCCATCACATGTCTGCTGCCTCACTGGCATCACATTCCCTTCATGGATCAGTACCTTGTTTTGGTGATGGGGCTTGTGTTATTTGTTGAACTTCAGGGCTTTTTCACTGGGAGCTTAGTGCTACCAGTAGGATTTCCCTTGGAGAAAAGACTTGAGGGTAGAGATCAGACAAAAAGCAAACCTAAAGACCTCCCATGAAAGGTACAAAAAGACTATACCCTGAAGTATACCCTGCCCAGATTAAGGTTACCAGGACCCAAATCTGAAGTCACACCTAGGGGTGGTTTCTGTAGGTAAGCATCTGGTGACAGGATCACCCACATAACCTGGTCGGGGTCAGCCCAAAATGGTGACGTTGACCCATCTTGTGGGCTCACTACCTGCAAGATGAAGGGTGAGGTTCAAGTGCAATGCCAACATTATTTATACTTTAGAAAATATAAAATTATAAGATCCTTTCAATATATAATAATGAAATATACAAAAATTATATTCCACTGAAAATTCAAATAAATATCTAAAAAGAGAAAAAATCAGGATAGTTTAAATGACTTTCATGTGCTTCAATGAAGGGCACTCAAAGCTATTTTCTCAACATACATTTAGCCACCAGAATGAATAACTGCCATCAGTTTTTTTGTGTGTCAACCTTTGACATGTTTTTCCTGATTTTACTAGGGCTAGAGGAGGGGGGAGAGAGGTGTAACCTTCTGAAGTAAAGTGCATCCTGAAGGATTACAAGAGTGCAGTGTAGAGGGTTTTTTTATGTAAGCATGGCTGCAGGCTAGCTGGGTCACAGGCCACCAATGGCAAGGGGAAGCAGAGTAAGGCAAGGCAGCAAGGTGCCACTCCTTCTAAACATCACTGCTCATCTAACATGTAACCTCAAGGCATACCTTGTAAAATGTCTGTGGCTCACACTCATATATCTGAGAAAGTTTTACTAGAACAAGCAATAAAACACTTATTGGTCATTACTTAGATAATTAATACCCTATATTGTACAACCCCAATTACAAAAAAGTTGGGACGCTGTGTAAAATGTAAATAAAAACAGAATGCAATCATTTGCAAATCTAATAAACCCATATGTTATTCACAATAGAACATAGAAAACATATCAAATGTTTAAACTGAGGAAATGTACCAATTTAAGAAAAAAAATAAGGTAATTTTGAGTTTGCTGGCTGCAACACATCTAAAAAAAAGTTGGGATGGGGGCAACAAAAGGCTGGAAAGGTAAGTGTTACTAAAAAGAAACAGCTGGAGGAACAATTTGCAACTAATGAGGTTAATTGGCAACAGGTCAGTAACATGATTGGGTATAAAAAGAGTATCTTAGAGAGGAAGAGTCTCTCAGAAGTAAAGATGGGCAGAGGTTCACCAATCTGAATAAATTAAAAATAATGTTCATTATTTGCATATTCCTTGCATATTTCAGCAAGACAATGCTAAACCACATACTGCATCTATTACAACAGCATGGCTTCGTAATAGAAGAGTCTGGGTGCTGAACTGGCCTGCCTGTAGTCCAGACCTTTCACCAATTAAAAACATTTGGCGCTTCATGAAATGAAAAATAAGACAAAGAAGACCCAGGACTGTTGAGCAGCTAGACTCCTGTATCAGACACGAATGGGACAACATTCCTCCAGCAACTGGTCTCCTCAGTTCCCAGACGTATATGGACTGTTGTTAAAAGAAGAGGGGATGCTACACAGTGGTAAACATGGCCCTGTCCCAACTTTTTTGAGACATGTTGCTGCCATCAAATACAAAATTACCTTCTTTTTCCTTAAAATGGTACATTTCCTCAGTTCAAACATTTGATATGTTTTCTATGTTCTATTGTGAATAAAATATGGGTTTGTGAGATTTGCAATTCATTGCATACTCAGACAGATACTCAGGCTTGTACAGAGAAATCACGCATTAGACTATTGAAAGTTATGATTCAACAGAATCAAAGTGCTAAAATAGTATCTTAATGCCACAACACTGGGCCGCCAAAGCTATTGTTAAGTAAACTTTGTTTTGACTATCAAGGACTAGAGGCAAATACAGTATCTATTAACTATGGGTTACAAACTGGGAGAGGACCCTGCTTACATAATACTTTAAATAACTACTTTGTCTATGAGCAGCTATTTAAGCATATTATAAGAGCTCTGATATAGCTAACATTCTCCTAAACGTCCTGATAATAACAGCTCTATTGTAAAAACTTCATATGTAAGAAGATAATCAAACAGGATTCATAAGCAAAAATGAAAATATCAGTGAGGCCTTTTTGGCCCAAGCTCTGCTCATCACCTAGGCACTACTTTGTGGTGTGTTTTCTTGTGTGGTGATGCATGGACAGTAGAAATATGCTCTGGGGGCCACTAAGGCCCTCAAAGCTCCCTGAATGCATGTCCAATAGCCCTGTCAGTCTGTCAGCGCTGCTGTCTCTTGTGGCCTGAGATTAAACACTCCCAGGAAAAGTGAGGAAAAGTGGTTCTCCCGCCCCTTCAGACTTAGGTAAGAAAAAAAAGAAGAAAAAAAAGCTCCAGACTGTTGATAATTTTGCTACAGTCCAGACTTCTTTCTCTATTGACTTCAAAGCCCCCTTTGCTGTAGGAGGAAAAAAAAGATAAATCAAAGAGGGAAAAATGGTGTTTACTTGTGGGTAGCGACAGATCGACATTCTTGAGTGTCTTCCTGCACTGTGTCCATTTAGGCTGAATCCAAAAACCCATATCTTCAGTGAGTTATCTAGATACTAAAATATTACATGGCACTCTCAGTACCACATATTATATTGCAGAGTGGTTAGCTGAGTTTGGCTGTTCCTCACCTAGTTTTATTCCTCCTACACAGCTGTTTCTGTTTCAGTTAATGATCGTGTTTCAACCTACATATTGAATTGATTATCATTAGCACCTGTTTGGTATAATTGTTTAATCATACACCTGTCTATATGTATATGCCAGTGTACCTAGAAGAATTGATGCTGTTTTGAAGGCAAAGGGTGGTCACACCAAATATTGATTTGATGTAGATTTTTCTTCTGTTCACTCACTTTGCATTTTGTTAATTGATAAATATAAACTATTAACATGTCTATTTTTGAAAGCATTCTTACTTTACAGGATTTTTTCCACACCTGCCTAAAACTTTTGCACAGTACTGTACATTGGGTATAGAAAAGAATCACCCCCCTTTAAAATAATCACATTTTGTTGCGTTTCATTCTAAACACAATACATTCCAATATAAATATCGAGGCAAGGGTCTATGGTCCAGGAAACGCGAGGTGAGTGCACACAGAGGCACATACATACATTACTGTTCAATCTAATACTCCACCCTGAAGCGGACAAAAGAAGGGGTTTAAATACATGAATGAAAACAAGCTGTAACTCAAAACACCTGAAACTCATAATGAAACAATAAACAGTGAACCAATAAACAAACAGGGGCGGAGACATGACATGAACCAAAAACAGAGAACCAATAAACATACAGGGGCAGAGACATGACGTAAACCAAAACACCGAAGCACATGGCGAAGTAAACAAAACTAAAGTCTATGAATGGGAATGCGGAAATGCGCTACTCTTTCGCGAGTAGCACAGAGAGGATGACTCTAACATTTTCTATATTGTTTAACCTTTTGATCTTTTGTTTAAAAAAATTATTGGCACCCCTATGAATTCATATGAGAAAAATATATTTGAAGTATATTCCCATTGATATTTTACATATTTTTTACTACACCTGGGTGACTAGGAACAGGAAATTGTTCAACCATGACTCTCTGTTTCACAGGGGAATATAGCTGTGATGTGCGGCAAAAGGTTGTTGAGCTTCACAAAATGGGAAGTGGCTATAAGAAAATAGCACAAGCATTGAAAATGCCCATTTCCACCATCAGGGCAATAATTAAGAAGTTCCAGTCGACTGGAAATGTTATGAATCAACATGGAATTGGACGTGTGTCTATATTGTCTCAATTCACTGTGAAGAGGATGGTTCGAGTGACCAAAAAATCTCCACAGCTGGAGAACTGCAGAAGTTAGTTGCGTCTTGCAGTCAGAAAGTCTCTAAAACTACAATCCGAAGTCACCTACATCACCACAAGTTGTTTGGAAGGATTTCAAGAAAAAAGCCTGTACTCTCATCCAAAAACGAACTCAAGCATCTTCAGTTTGCCAGACACTACTGGAACTTCAAATGGGATCATGTTCTATGGTCAGATGAAATCAAAATAGAGCTTTTTGGCAATAAACACCAGAGGTGGTTTTGGCGCACACAGAGAGGTAGCCATACCAGGACCTGGACATTTTGTTAGGATACATGACATCATGGACTCTATCAAATATCAAGAGATATTAAATGAAAACCTGACTGCCTCTGCCAGAAAGCTTAAAATGGGCCGTGGTTGGATCTTCCAGTAGGACAATGATCCAAAACATACATCAAAATCAACACAAAAATGGTTTACTGACCACAAAATCAAGGTCCTGCCATGGCCATACCAGTCCCCTGACTTGGAACCCATAGAAAACTTGTGGGGTGAACTGAAGAGGAGACTCCACCAGTGTAGACCTCAAAATTTGAAGGATCTGGAGAGATTCTGTATGGAGGAATGGTCTCAGATCCCTTGCCATGTATGCTCCAACCTCATCAGGCATTATAGGAAAATACTCAGAGCTGTTATCTTGGCAAAGGGAGAAGGCACAAAGTATTGACTAGAAGGGTGCCAATAATTGTTGCACACCTATATTTAATAAAGTTTTTTTTTTTTGATAAACCTGTGTTTTGTTTGCAATTTTTGATATCCATGAGAGCAGAGTACAACCCCAATTCCAAAAAAGTTGGGACGCTGTGTAAAATGTAAATAAAAACAGAATGCAATCATTTGCAAATCTCATAAACCCATATGCTATTCACAATAGAACATAGAAAACATATCAAATGTTTAAACTGAGGAAATGTACCATTTTAAGAAAAAAACTAAGGTAATTTTGAATTTGATTGCTGCAACACGTCTCAAAAAATTGGGATGGGGCAACAAAAGGCTGAAAAAGTAAGTGTTACTAAAAAGAAACAGCTGGAAGTTAATTGGCAACAGATCAGTAACATGAATGAGTATAAAAAGAGTATCTTAGAGAGGCAGAGTCTTTCAGAAGTTTTTCAGAAGTCTTTCCCCAATCTGCGAAAAACTGCGTCTACAATTTGTGGAACAATTTCAGAGTAATGTTCCTCAACGTAAAATTGCGAAGACAATGAATATCTCATCATATACAGTACATAATATCATCAAAAGATTCAGAGAATCTGGAGAAATCTCTGTGCGCAAGAGACAATGGTGAAAATCATTATTGCATGCCCGTGATCTTCTGGCCCTCGGGCAGCACTGCATTAAAAACAGGCATGATTCTGTAATGGAAATCACTGCATGGGCTCAGAAACACCTCCAGAACTCATTATCTGTGAACACAGTTCGCCGTGCCATCCACAAATGCTGGTTAAAGCTCTGTCATGCAAACAAGAAGCCATATGTGAACATGATCCAGAAACGCCACTGTCTTCTCTGGGCCAAAGCTCATTTAAAATGGACTGAGGCAAAGTGGAAGACTGTTCTGTGGTCAGACGAATCGAAATTTGAAATTCTTTTTTGGAAACCACGGACGCTGTGTCTTCTAAACTAAAGAAGACTAAAGAGGAGAGGGACGATCCAGCTTTTTATCAGCGCTCAGTTCAAAAGCCTGCATCTCTGATGATATGGGGGTACATTAGTGCCTATGGAATGGGCCTATGGTTTCTTTTTATTAACACTTTTCCAGCCTTTTGTTGCCCCCATACCAACTTTTTTAGATGTGTTGCGGCCATCAAATTCAAAATTACCTCATTTCTTTCTTAAAATGGTACATTTCCTTAGTTTAAACATTTAATATGTTTTCTATGTTCTATTGTGAATAACATGTGGGTTTATGAGATTTGCAAATCATTGCATTCTGTTTTTATTTACATTTTACACAGTGTCCCAACTTTTTTGTAATTGGGGTTGTATTTTGTGAATTTTTTCAGCAAAATATCAAATGGTTAAACAATAAAGACAATTTTTCACAGCCTTCTTTGTTCATATTTACCAAGGGTGCCAATATTAGTGGAGGGCACTGTAATTATATATAGTAGAACCCTTTAAGGAAGTTGAAGGCTCTGAAATATCCAAATAAGGTAATATTGAAGAAGATTTTTTCTGATATGATATGATATGATATGCTAATATATGCATTAATGTACAGCTTACTTGTAGCATACTAGACATACAGTTGCAATCAAAATTATTCAACCCCCATTGCAAATCAGGTTTATTGTCAAAATTTGACAAGGTTTATTTCAGAATTTGAGGAAACTTCTGTGGCTTATTTATATGATTTTGAGCCGACTTTTCTTGTGCTTTTGGGTCAGTAGTGGTGTACGTCTTGGAGTTCTGCATTTAGTACGCACCATACTGTGCTCACTGAAACCTCAGTGCCTGTTTCCACCAAGTCTTGCTGCAGGTCTTTTGCAGTCACTCGAGGGTTTTTCACAACCTGTCTTCTCAGAAATCTGGTTGCAGCTGTTGATAGCTTTCTTTTTCTGCCCCGTCCAGGTCTTTCATGTATTTTCTGCCCCTAGCCAGTTCAGGTATTTAATGTGTTCCAGCTCAAGCACACCTAGTGCAACTAATGAAGCCCTTGATTAGTTGCATCAAGTGTGCTTGAGACAACACCTGTTTTGCATATTTGTGCTGTTGTGAGGGATTCTGTTCAGGGGGTTGAATAATTTTCAAACTGGAGAAGTCATTATAAGTTTCATTATTAGTTGAATTTGGGGAAACCACTTGAAACATTCGTTGTGTTGAACTATTTCAATTGCTTTTGTTTGATTTGTTCATTGCAAACAGTGGAAAGTCTGTAAATTTTGACAATAAACCTGATTTGCAATGGGGGTTGAGTAATTTTGATTGCAACTGTAGTTCTATTTGAAGTTAGCACACCAGATAAATCCTTATAAATACAAACATCACAATATGTATTACCGCAGGTTGAAATAAATATTATTTGCATGCTCTCAGAAAGTTGATTCAGCATTACCTGAGCTTAGTCGTTCCTAAGACTAACCACCACTATAATCTTGCAGCTCTTAATAATTAAATACTTTGAATCTGTAGAATGAGGAAATGAAAATTACCACTTTGGTCGATTAACCAGGCAGGCTTACAAGGAAGTAGGAATCATTTATACAGTCTTATGAGGTCTTTAGATTGCTGGAAAATAACATGCTTGAATATCTGTTGTATTTGTTTCATTAGACTGAGATTGCAGGTTAAAATATGCAAGGTTATCAAATGTAAGTGTTTAGCCAGTCACACTCCTTAAATGCTATATTCCATTGCCTTAGGCATTTCCTGATTACTGTCTGCTAATATGAAATGAATTATTATGTTGTTATATGCACCACTGTATGTTCCATTTTCAAAATTTTATTTGATTTTTTTTTTGTTGTTGTTGTTGTTGTTAAAAGCATGAGGGAGTTTCAGTCAATCTTGCTAAATGTGTAGATTTAGAAATATGCCTCTAATGAAATGTTATTTGTGCATTCATTCAACATCCAACATGTACAAGTGTGTGCACGTGTGATGGAAATGTTTGACAGCGGCTCTGCCTCAACAAATTGCTTTCGAGATGTGCCAACACAAATGTATTTAGCTCCGAGCCCAGTAAACCATAACAAAGCAATGGGCTGGTTCTCCAGGGTTGGTTCCTCCTCAATGTTTTCTTTAAGTTACTCTCTGTTTGGGCCAAATCAGGAATGCATGGACTACAGTCAGCATTAAAGTAGCTGTGACAAACAAGATTAGTTGTATTCAGTGTGTTCTGAGAAATTTATGGATATTTAAGCAATGGTTATGTACTTTTTCTCAATGTGGCTTCTTTTTTCGAAACACTCTTCATAATTATAATCATTTTGGAGGCATTCATCTACCCTGCCTAAGGGGATCTGTAATTTGTTCTGCCCTGGAGTTGGAGTTGGCCATTGCAATGATCACAACTGTGAAAAGACACTGGAGAAAAGCAAATCTTGCCATGCTATGCCTTCTTGCTTGCCTTACAATGAACAATAGCCACCTCAGAAGAAATGGCACTACTACAGAGAGACGCTTCTGAACATGAAGATGAGAGAAGAGGAAGCAGAAAGGCAGAAAAAAGAAATAACCATTATCCGAAGACATGTTCTATCATGTCCTAGAGCCTGTTTTCTCCAGCTAAATCCCTTGGTGCCTTACGCAGAAAATATTCAGGCCATGTAATAGAGATGTGAGCAGCAGATAACACACTTATCCTCAGCTGAAAGAGTGTGAGAGAAATACTGTCATTTATAAAAGAGAGAAGTCTTGAGTTTTTGGCTTATTGCCAGAAGGCCAGTCAGGACAGCAACAATGCTGAGCCCTATGTTTTTGAGAGTGCATTTCTCTGTGAAGTGCTTATCCTTGAGTCAGTTGAATTTATAGCCTTTTTCTATGTGAGGATGCCCTCTGCTGACCATAACACCCAATTGGGGTAGTAGATAAAGGCATTTATATCAACAGTCAGAGATGATATTGACATTTTTAGGATTGGAAAACTGATACAAGTTTTACCTGTCACCCCATTGTTGCTAGATTAAAGAGTCCATTGGTTATTTTAGGCTGACTTAAGTATCAGTCTTATCTATATTAAGTAACAGAGTTATCTGTCTTAAGTATCCGTAAAAAAAAACCTAGGTCTATGCTATGGTGGCCATCTTGACATTGATGCCCTTTAAATGTAATTAATGTACTTGTAGATACTGTGTGTACTCTTTACTTAAATCATTGTAATCACGTGAGATGTGCAGGTTCAAATTGTAACTTTGCCACACACATTTATATGTTTTCTTTCTGACATCTACAAACATATACAGGTGCATCTCAAAAAATTAGAATATTGTGGAAAAGTTAGTTTTTTCCATAGTTTAATTCAAAAAGTGGAACTTTCATATATTCTAGATTCATTACACATAAAGTGATATATAGAACATCATATTGATGATTTTGGCTTACAGCTCATGGAAATAAAAAATCCAGTATCTCAAAATATTAGAATAAAGAAATTATAATACATAAATGTTGACCTTCTGAAAAGTGTGTTAATTTATGCACTCAATACTCAGTCTGGGCTCCTTCTGCACAAATTACAGGCAATCAGCCTGTGGCACTGCTGAGGCGTTATGGAAGCCCAGGTTGCTTTGATAGCGGCCTTCAGCTCCTCTGTATTGTTGGGTCTGGTGTCTCTCATCTTCCTCTTGACAAAATTCAGGTCAGGCGAGTCGGCTGGCCAATCAAGCACAGTAATACCATGGTAAGCAAACCAGTTACTAGTAGTTTTGGCACTGTGGGCAGGTGCCAAGTCCTGCTGGAAAAGGAAATCAGCATCTTCATAAAGCTTGTCAGCAGATGGAAGCATGAAGTGCTCTAAAATCTCCTGGTAGACACTGCATCGACTCTCGACTTGAGAAAACACAGTGGACCAACACCAGCAGATGACATGGCACCCCAAATCATCACTGACTGTGGAAACATCACACTGGACTTCAAGAAACTTGGATTCTGTGCCTCTCCACTCTTCGTCCAGACTCTGGGACCTTGATTTCCAAATGAAATGCAAAATTTACTTTCACATGAAAAGAGGACCACTGAGCAACGGTGTTTTGAGTAAAAAGGTGTTTTGAGTTAATTAGCTGATTAGAGTCTTCTCAGGTCCACATTGCTGTATAAATTCTTTATTCTAATATTTTTGAGATACTGGATTTTTCAGTATCTCATATCCATGAGCTGTAGGCCGTAATCATCAAGATTAAAACAAAATATTTCACTTTCTGTGTAATGAATCTAGAAAATATGAAAATTACACTTTTTGAATTAAATTACGGAAAAAACAAACTTTTCCACGATATTCTAATTTTTTTAGATGCATCTGTATATACACAAAACTTCTTTGATAATTTGGTTTGGGCAAACTATCCTCTCTGATATGGGTAAATCATAATGACAATAAAGAAGCAAATTATATGAGAAGTGAACTCTGTGTGCTTGCAGTGAACACAAGATGGCAGCAAAGGCAAACCAAACAAATTTTCAAGGCCAGATGAATTTGAACACCTTGCTAATGCTTATTGTCTTGAAGTATTACATATACTTGCTTTGCAGGAGAGGATTGGCCATTGGGAATTTCGGGAAATTTATAGGTTGTTTCTAGGTGGTTACAATTCTATCCCAGCTGGTTGCTAGAATGCTGCTAGGTGGTTGCTATCATGTTCCAGTTGGTTGCTAGGGTAGGGTGTTGCTAGGGCCTGCAATGCTAACCCAATTTGTTGCTAGGGTGTTGTTAATGGTTGCTATCCTAGCCCAGTTGGTTGCTAGGATGTTGTTGGGTGGTTTCTATCATATTCCAGATGGTTGCTAGGGTGCTGCAAGGTCATTGCTTTGCTAATTAAATTGGTTGATAGGGTGTTGTTAGGTGGTTGCTAAGCTATCCCAGCTGGTTGCTAGGGTGTTACTAGGTGGTTGCTATGATATCGCAGTTGGTTGCTGCAGTGTTGCTAGGTGGTTGTTATGCAAACCCAGTCTGTTGCTCGGGTGTTGCTAAGTGGTTGCAATGCTAACCCAGTTGGTTGCTAGGATGTTGACAGGTGGTTGCTGTCATATTCCAGTTGGCTGCAAGGGTACTGCTAGGTCATTGCTATTCTAACCTAGGTGGTTGCTATACTAACCAATCTGGTTGCTAGGTGGTTGCTATGATATTGCAGGTCGTTGTTAAGGTGTTACTAGGTGGTTGCTATGATATTCAAAATAGTTTCTAGGATGTTGTCTGAATCCCCAAGTATTAATGATTAAATTATTAAATGATTATTAAATTATTAATGATTATTATTATTAAAGAATAACTATGATTAGGTTGTTTCTATGCTAACACACTTGGTTGCTATGAAAAGTTGTGTAAAGTTTAAAAGGCTAAAGGCTAGGTTAAAGCATTAAAACGTTAAAATGTTAAAACATTGCTAATTAAATTTTTCATTAAATGATATTATTGGTCGGGGGCACTTTAAAGCAAATTAAAGCAAAATTTTGGACTGGTCTAACTTCATGGCTTATTATTGTGACAGTGTGATATGTCGTGGTTTTCTAATTTCATGAAAAGAATATGTACATCAACCAGTGATTATGATTTATTTATATATAATGCTCAAACATATTATTTTGTATGTTTCAAAATGTCTTACCATTACATGATCAACAAGAAGCCATATTAGATAATGTTAACAATTTGTCAAGTGTTTTAATAAAGAATAATAACTGGTGACAATACAGTAAAATACTATTTACAATTTATATATTTGCACTATATATGTAGAAACAGTGGGGTGCCTATAGAGGCATCCACATTTGTCAATAAATAGATCTTGTAAGTACATCAAAACATTGAAATGCCTTTCAAAGGGATTTGGACTTTGGACTCTGTTAAAAAGAATGTCAGCTGAATGACTGCAAATATTCTGTCCTTCAGGTACCACAAGTGTCCACTAGAGGTGTCTATGTGTCCTCTTGGTCAGATCTTGATATGTCAGCACTCCATACCATTTCAGCTCCACGGTCTCCATGTTGTTTGGGATGGAGTGAACACTTCTCTTGTTTCCAGATTAAGAGACGGTGACATAAGGAGAGCTCTGGATTTCTGAAGCTGAGGTAAACTTCCAGCACTGCAGACAGAAAATGCTGTTGTAAAGAGAGGCGGGGAGGAGGAGGAAGGAGACACTGGGGGAGCGAGGGGAGAGCTGTTCTGATGAAGTAAAGACAATGGGATTTTGGTAGGCAGATTTAGAAGTAATTGAACATGACTCAGTGAAAATTAGATCTTGTTTGTAGGGATCACTGATGTAGATGAGCAGAGTTTAGTATGAGAGTTGGGTGACTTGGTGTCCGATTCTCTCCCAGCTCTGGAAGAATGACCACGATGGCAAACCAGATAGTATTCCAGACTCATTCTGGAAATCTCTCTCTCAAAGCGATGCATTTGACCCATGAAGGAAGTGGAGTCCGAAACACATAGATGGGGTGAGCAGCAGAGACAGGGTTTGATGAGTTTGTTTGAGTATGTGGGATTTCAACGACAGTCTGATTAACAGACCCTACAGAATGAGAGAAAAGTTTAAGTTATGTTAAATGTCAGCACAATAATATAATATAATATAATGTAATATAATATAATATAACATAATACCTTTCTTATCTGTTTTTTCACTTGTGTTCTTTCGTATATATTGAACAGCCAGGTCTAAAATTTCTGCTTTCTCCAGTTTGGGGTTTTGTAAACGCTGTGAGGCAAAGGACAGGAAAGAGAAAGTTAATCTTGCTGAAGAAAATGATGATTCAAGAGTAGGAAAACACATTAGTAGGCTATTGCCTGATACTGTAGGAATAATAATGCAGATTACTTGTTACTGTAGACGTAATGTACAGAATGTACTTCCTCGGACCCATTCCCAATCAAGAGCGGCGTGAAACAGGGGTGCGTTCTTGCTCCGACACTCTTCGGCGTCTTCTTCTCTCTGATGCTGTCCTACGCTTTCAGCCAGTCAGAGGATGGAATGTATCTCCTCACCAGAAGCGACGGCAGCGTGTTCAACCTCGCCCGCCTTCGAGCTAAGACCAAAGTGCGTCAGGTTCTCATACGAGAGATGCTCTTCGCTGACGATGCAGCTCTGACGGCACACTCTGAAGAGGCACTGCAGCGACTCATCAACCGCTTTGCACATGCATGCAGAGAGTTCGGGTTGACCATCAGTTTGAAGAAGACAAACATCATGGGCCAAGATGTGGGCAACGCCCTAAGCATATCCATCGGCAACTTCACCCTTGAAGTCGTGGAAGACTTTACATACCTCGGCTCCACCATGTCCAGCAACCTCTCCCTGGACGCCGAACTCAACAAGAGAATCAGCAAGGCAGCAACAGCCATGGCTCGCTTGGCCAAGAGGGTCTGGGACAACCACACACTGACTACCAACACCAAGATGCAGGTGTACCAGGCCTGTGTGCTCAGTACGCTACTTTACGGCTGCGAATCATGGACTCTGTACTCCCACCAAGAATGCAGGCTCAACACCATTGGCCTGCGCAACCTCAGAAGAATTCTGGGGATCACCTGGCAGGTCCACATCCCGAACAAGGTGGTTCTTGAGAAGGCGGGAACCCCAAGCATGTACGCACTGCTCACCCAGCGTCGCCTTCAGTGGCTCGGCCATGTCAGGCGGATGGAAGACGGGAGGATCCCCAAGGACATCCTGTACGGTGAGCTCGCCACTGGCACCAGACCTGCAGGAAGACCTGTTCTACGTTTCAAGGATGTCTGTAAGCGAGATATGAGGGCAGGCGACATCGACCCAGCAGGCTGGGAGTCAGTGACTGAAGACCGCAGCAGCTGGAGAAGTGCTGTGAAAGCATGCACAAAGAGGAGTGAGGAGAGAAGAGACCAGCAGTGGGAAGAGAGGAGGGAGCGCAGACGGCAGAGGGCAGCATCAGTGCCCCCAGAACCAGGCGCGGTTTTCACCTGT
This sequence comes from Cranoglanis bouderius, assembly GCA_023630585.1. NCBI lineage: Eukaryota > Metazoa > Chordata > Actinopteri > Siluriformes > Cranoglanididae > Cranoglanis > Cranoglanis bouderius. The sequence continues at coordinate 14,002,373 of CM042561.1, forward strand.
AGCAACTGCAACAGAGCCTGCCGATCCAGGATCGGACTGTTCAGCCACAGCAGGTTCTGCAACTCAACAACAGACTGAACCATGGCGCAGAGTTCCTTTGTCTCCCGAGACAGACAGATGCCAACAATGTACAGAATAAGCTTGCTGGGTAGATGTACTGCAGACATACTACAAACAAGTAGTAGGAGGTATACCACAAATAGCTGTGGTATAATAGCCCATAGTAAAACAATGAAATGCATTTCGAAGACATTTCCTCTGGCTCAATGTACTTACCATGTCTGCGTTGCTGTTGAACAGCAGAGCCCTGAGCACAGCAAGGTTCTGATTGATTCGGTCTCTTCTTTTCTTCTCTTTCACTGGCTTCAGTTTCTAAGAGGACAAGTTGAAGCTATGGGTTATAGTTTGTCTAAAGCTATATTTTAAAACAACATCACTACATCACTAAATATCAATACACCATGAAATACAATATCATACATAATGAGTTGATTAGAAGTAAGAGGCTTGGAATTAGGATAATAAATCATACTTACTCTTCTCCCGCTTTCTGTTTTAGCCATGATGGAAGCTGAATACTTTTGAACTCTTTATACGCTTTATTTCCAAAAAAAAGTCTGTCTGACGAATAACTGCTGCGAACCAAGGCTGAAACTTACAGGTGCATCTCAATAAATTAGAATGTCGTGGAAAAGTTCGTTTATTTAAGTAATTCAACTCAAATTGTGAAACTCGTGTATTAAATAAATTCAATGCACACACACTGAAGTAGTGTAAGTCTTTGGTTCTTTTAATTGTGATGATTTTGGCTCACATTTAACAAAAACCCACCAATTCACTATCTCAACAAATTAGAATATGGTGACATGCCAATCAGCTAATCAACTCAAAACACTTGCAAAGGTTTCCTGAGCCTTCAAAATTTTCTCTCAGTTTGGTTCACTAGGTAAGCCACAAACATTCATTGCCAAAGAAGCTGGCTGTTCACAGAGTGCTGTATACAAGCATGTTAACAGAAAGTTGAGTGGAAGGAAAAATTGTGGAAGAAAAAGATGCACAACCAACCGAGAGAACCGCAGCCTTATGAGGACTGTCAAGCAAAATCGATTCAAGAATTTGAATGAACTTCACAAGGAATGGACTGAGGCTGGGGTCAAGGCATCAAGAGCCACCACACACAGACGTGTCAAGGAATTTGGCTACAGTTGTCGTATTCCTCTTGTTAAGCCACTCCTGAACCACAGACAACGTCAGAGGCGTCTTACCTGGGCTAAGGAGAAGAAGAACTGGACTGTTGCCCAGTGATCCAATATCCTCTTTTCAGATGGGAGCAAGTTTTGTATTTCATTTGGAAACCAAGGTCCTAGAGTCTGGAGGAAGGGTGGAGAAGCTCATAGCCCAAGTTGCTTGAAGTCCAGTGTTCAGTTTCCACAGTCTGTGATGATTTGGGGTGCAATGTCATCTGCTGGTGTTGGTCCATTGTGTTTTTTGAAAACCAAAGTCACTGCACCCGTTTACCAAGAAATTTTGGAGCACTTCATGCTTCCTTCAGCTGACCAGCATTTTGAAGATGCTGATTTCATTTTCCAGCAGGATTTGGCACCTGCCCACTCTGCCAAAAGCACCAAAAGTTGGTTAAATGACCATGGTGTTGGTGTGCTTGACTGGCCAGCAAACTCACCAGACCTGAACCCCATAGAGAATCTATGGGGTATTGTCAAGAGGAAAATGAGAAACAAGAGACCAAAAAATGCAGATGTGCTGAAGGCCACTGTCAAATAAACCTGGGCTTCCATACCACCTCAGCAGTGCCACAAACTGATCACCTCCATGCCACGCCGAATTGAGGCAGCAATTAAAGCAAAAGGAGCCCCTACCAAGTATTGAGTACATGTACAGTAAATGAACATACTTTCAAGAAGGCCAACAATTCACTAAAAATGTTTTTTTTATTGGTCTTATGAAGTATTCTAATTTGTTGAAATAGTGAATTGGTGGGTTTTTGTTAAACGTGAGCCAAAATCATCACAATTAAAAGAACCAAAGACTTAAACTACTTCAGTCTGTGTGCATTGAATTTATTTAATACACGAGTTTCACAATTTCAGTTGAATTACTGAAATAAATGAACTTTTCCACGACGTTCTAATGTATTGAGATGCACCTGTATATCTTGCAGGATACACTTTTCTGATTGGTGGAGAGTCTGTGGTGACGTCAGCAGCTTGGACGAATTCCATCCCTGTGCGAAAAAGAAAAACTGTGCTTGGTATCCAAATATTGCTTTGTTTCTGTTTTGATTTGTTTTGACATATTTTATTATACTGTATGTCATTGTCTTCACCAAGCTTAATGTTAAAAATGTTTCCGTTTGGGACAGAATATTATTAGTATTTATGGAAAGAGGACTACGCATTTTTTGTTTGTTTGTTTGCTTACTTTGTTTGTTCACTTGCTATATAGCCATGTACTTAAGTTGGTAGGTTATTGAAAGCAGTAACTATATCTTAATAGTGTGACGTAGTAACGTAATATAGATTATAACATAAAGCCTGTATAACCGGATATGTCCATTTCTTCTAACCTAGCCGCCAGAGAAATTCAACCACTGAAATCGTAAACCTTATATATGTAATAACATGTATAAGCTTCAGATATACAGAATCAAATGTACAGTTACGTACACGCATAATCGTTTTTTTGTTTGTTTGTTTGTTTGTTTTTGGTTTTTGTTTGTGTGGGAGGAGGGATAGCCTATACCAGCGGTGTAATGGCCAGACGTTTAGCAGCATTCCGTTAAGTGTGCTTGTATGTCAGTGAAGTGTGTTAGGTGAGAAAGGCTTAGATAGAGAGTCAACAAATAACCTACTGACACACGTGACATCTTTGGAAAGAAGTTTCATTTAACCACTAAACCTTTGGTTCAAACTGAAATCTATTAGCGCAATTGATTATCGGTTTGATATCGCTTGCATCCCGTCGATAAAACGTTTTTGTTTTTTTTCCCAGAACGTGGAATTCAAGAATTCCTAAAGAAATCTTATCGTGAGAGCCGAGGAAAAGTGTCACATTAGGCACCAAGACCTTGTGCCTAACCATTTTATGGCAGTCGTTGGGTGGGAATGTGGACTCTTGGTGAACTTATGGGACCAACTGTGCAGCAAATATTTAGAAGGTCAAAAGTTTACAGTGGAATAGCAGTATTCAGGCTACACACTGTTAAAAATTGTCCCTTTAAAAAACAGTAAGTAACTGGCAGCACGGTTGCCAGCCAGTTACTGTTAAATTAACAGTGTCTTGCTGTTGTTCAAATTTACAGTTTGTTACTGTTTTTGGAAATACAGCATAAAGCTGTAAATTACTGTTAAAAGCATTAACAGTTAATTAATGTTTATTTGCACTTTTTTTTAACTGTAAACTACAAATATGTTATTATATTGAGAAATGGACTGCTAAGAAAAAAAGGTGGAATTATTTTTCTAGATATTTTTTTTATTTTATTTTATGAATTACCCCTTAGAAGTCTTGCTATAAAACCATGTTTTAATACAATGTACAAATATAGCCTTTGAAGCATTAAAAATTTAACACAATGCAGTGTAACTTCAAAACGTGCTTTATTAAAACTTTGAAAAACTTGAAAAACAAAAGCCACTTTAATCACAAAATATTCTCAAAATTAGTGGCTGATGCAAGTGGAATGACTAAAACTTAAGCTTCAGAATAAACTTTTGTTTAACTGAATAAACAAAACATTTATATAACATTAGAAAAAACTAAATGAGTGCCTCAGAGAACTACTGAGTGAATAGGAATTACTGATTTATTAGTGAATAAGAATTACTGAATGAAGAAAGAATTCAATAAAGAATGAAGTCAAAATTTAGGTATTCAAAAATGAACACCTGAAAAAATTGTGCGACTAACACACTAAAAGCATGTTTTTGTCATGTGTGAAGAGTATGTGTAAGGTGTGTGTGTGTGTGTGTGTGCGTGCGTGTGTGTGCGTGCGTGCGTGCGTGTGTGTGTGTGTGTGTGAGTGTGTGTGTGTGTGTGCGTGTGTGTGTGTGTGTGTGGTATGTCAGTGAATGAGTGGGTTCCCTTATTATGAAGTCCCTCTCAAAGTCCATTAGTTTCTTAAGTAGACTGGTGTTGACTGATTTCTTTTTGTGGTCGACCTTCCCTGTCCGCTTTGATAGGACTTGTCCACCAGGTGGTGCCTTTTTCAGGATTTATACCAATGAAGCGCCTGAAAAACAAATGCGAACATTCAGAATTAGCTATTTTTAACAGCGCACATAGTGTTGTGGATAGACCGTGCGTCATGCATCACCATACATCAATACATCAAATCTTTATTTATTATATATTATATTGTATTGAATGCTGCAATGAACTCTAATCTGATGGGGCTGCTGATCGGAAAGTCGTGAGTTCAAACCCCAACACCGCCAAGCTTCCACTGTTGGGCCCCAGAGAAACCCTCAACTGCTCAGATGTATAAATGATATAAATGTAAGTCGCTCTGGATAAGGGCGTCTGCCCGACGTATGATGGCAGGTGATTGGCGGTGTTAATTATGGCATGTTAACACGTCTGTGCAAGTCCCAGCTTCTTACGGATATTTCAGAAGAAATCAACTCATCTCTTACCATTGATTATGTAGAATATGGGTCAAAAACTATACTTAAAGCGCTAGAATATAGGCTGTTAAATATAATGTGGATTTGCTCAAATATTGCAATGTTAGACAATTATTTATTTTAAAACCTATCTGTAAGGTATGAATTTATGTTTATGTTACCAGAATTAACACTGTTTTCGTTCAGGCTATGGTATTCCTAAAGATTTTTATGCGCGCGCTGCGTTAGGCACTGATTTGTGGTAACCTGCAAATTATTCTATGAGTCTATTGTGGACATTGTATAGTCCATGATATTCTATATTTCAGTTATGTACGTAACTGAAAATCCCTAAACATGTGACGTCAAAATTCCGCAGATGGCCACTGGAGAACGGGGGACAAAAGAGTGGCTGGTGTGTAGGAGTAGGGTTATGCAAGATGTGTATTGGCCAAAGGTTCAACGCCCTTCCGTTACATGCGCGTGAATGGATTAGTTTAAGAGAGAAGGAAGTGGTGACAAAAGCCAGCAATTAGCACGTAGACACACCCAAAGCGCTTGTAGTTGCGTTCAGGTTAACCCCCAAACAAGTAGTAATGCAGTCTACACTGTGAAATCCAGATTAAATTCATTAAGCATTGAGACTGCAAATTAAATGGTTATAACAAGAAAGTGAAAAACATTTATTTACATTGTGGTTCAGCAAATCTGAAGGAACCATTAAAGGTTCTATGCAGAGGTCTAGTAATCAAGGAAGACTTTTTTTTTTTTTAACTGAAATTGATTAGCGGACTGAACCATTTGTAGACGAGTGGTGGGAACGTGTCTTCTTGGCTCCTGCTTCAGGTTATTTTGGGGCCTTCTCAATATAATTCTCAAAATTAGTGGCTGATGCAAGTGGAATGACTAAAACTTAAGCTTCAGAATAAACTTTTGTTTAACTGAATAAACAAAACATTTATATAACATTAGAAAAAACTAAATGAGTGCCTCAGAGAACTACTGAGTGAATAGGAATTACTGATTTATTAGTGAATAAGAATTACTGAATGAAGAAAGAATTCAATAAAGAATGAAGTCAAAATTTAGGTATTCAAAAATGAACACCTGAAAAAATTGTGCGACTAACACACTAAAAGCATGTTTTTGTCATGTGTGAAGAGTATGTGTAAGGTGTGTGTGTGTGTGTGCGCGTGTGTGTGCGTGCGTGCGTGCGTGCGTGCGTGTGTGTGTGTGTGTGTGTGTGTGTGTGTGGTATGTCAGTGAATGAGTGGGTTCCCTTATTATGAAGTCCCACTCAAAGTCCATTAGTTTCTTAAGTAGACTGGTGTTGACTGATTTCTTTTTGTGGTCGACCTTCCCTGTCCGCTTTGATAGGACTTGTCCACCAGGTGGTGCCTTTTTCAGGATTTATACCAATGAAGCGCCTGAAAAACAAATGCGAACATTCAGAATTAGCTATTTTTAACAGCGCACATAGTGTTGTGGATAGACCGTGCGTCATGCATCACCATACATCAATACATCAAATCTTTATTTATTATATATTATATTGTATTGAATGCTGCAATGAACTCTAATCTGATGGGGCTGCTGATCGGAAAGTCGTGAGTTCAAACCCCAACACCGCCAAGCTTCCACTGTTGGGCCCCAGAGAAACCCTCAACTGCTCAGATGTATAAATGATATAAATGTAAGTCGCTCTGGATAAGGGCGTCTGCCCGACGTATGATGGCAGGTGATTGGCGGTGTTAATTATGGCATGTTAACACGTCTGTGCAAGTCCCAGCTTCTTACGGATATTTCAGAAGAAATCAACTCATCTCTTACCATTGATTATGTAGAATATGGGTCAAAAACTATACTTAAAGCGCTAGAATATAGGCTGTTAAATATAATGTGGATTTGCTCAAATATTGCAATGTTAGACAATTATTTATTTTAAAACCTATCTGTAAGGTATGAATTTATGTTTATGTTACCAGAATTAACACTGTTTTCGTTCAGGCTATGGTATTCCTAAAGATTTTTATGCGCGCGCTGCGTTAGGCACTGATTTGTGGTAACCTGCAAATTATTCTATGAGTCTATTGTGGACATTGTATAGTCCATGATATTCTATATTTCAGTTATGTACGTAACTGAAAATCCCTAAACATGTGACGTCAAAATTCCGCAGATGGCCACTGGAGAACGGGGGACAAAAGAGTGGCTGGTGTGTAGGAGTAGGGTTATGCAAGATGTGTATTGGCCAAAGGTTCAGCGCCCTTCCGTTACATGCGCGTGAATGGATTAGTTTAAGAGAGAAGGAAGTGGTGACAAAAGCCAGCAATTAGCACGTAGACACACCCAAAGCGCTTGTAGTTGCGTTCAGGTTAACCCCCAAACAAGTGGTAATGCAGTCTACACTCTGAAATCCAGATTAAATTCATTAAGCATTGAGACTGCAAATTAAATGGTTATAACAAGAAAGTGAAAAACATTTATTTACATTGTGGTTCAGCAAATCTGAAGGAACCATTAAAGGTTCTATGCAGAGGTCTAGTAATCAAGGAAGACTTTTTTTTTTTTTTTTAACTGAAATTGATTAGCGGACTGAAGCATTTGTAGACGAGTGGTGGGAACGTGTCTTCTTGGCTCCTGCTTCGATTATTTTGGGGCCTTCTCTGTAGACTATTGTATTGGGCAGTCACAGTGGGCTTAATATTCGATGCTCAAGCACAGTCTCCTTATCAATTGCAGTGGATAAGCCAGTACTAAATAAAAATAAATAAATAAATTAAATTTAAAAAAATTCCAATGAGTGATCCGGAAATGTCATAGGAAATAGATTTTGTACGTTTGGAATGGATTCGTGTAATTTCCCTAATGTTATTCCGACCCCTATTTGACGTTGTAAACTGTTCTATAACGTACACGTTAACGTTTGTCTTAAGACTTTAATTAAATTGAATGCCCAGTGAAATACACAAAAACCTTCCACTGAGCACTGAAAAAAGAAAAAGAAACTAGCTCTTCAGATTTTTTGTGCTCTGACTATGTGATCATTGTCGATCAAATCGTTCTTTACCTTTCACACATTATCGTGTATCTTAATTATTTTATTATCAACATTACTGTATGAATATTAATGAAGGGGTGTGGTTTTTATGGGGGCTGTGGATCACTATTGGTTGGGTAAGATCATGGGCGGTGATTCAGAGCTTCAGAGTATACAACGGGTTTAAACTCAAACCGTTACTAACGTCTTATACTGAAGTGGATCTGCTGACCTGAGTGCCTTCAAATACGAGGACGATGTCTACTGATATACCTGAACAGAAAGATTCGATGACACGGGTAAGAAACCTTAAAAACGGACTTGCAAATCATGGATATCTATTTTATGAGCTGTCTACATTTAATGCATGACATTATAGGTTACTTCACTCAATCATTGTAAATTATGTTATTTTTTAATATTACAAAAAAAATTTAAGTACGAGTATTGAATGTTGTGATTAATGCATATTAATAATTTTCTGTAAAATAATCTAGCCACAGGAGGTCACAAGCCAGTGTACTTTTTGTGCCGGTCCCAAAGCCCGGATAAATAGAGAGGGTTGTGTTAGGAAGGGCATCCGACGTAAAACTTTTGCCAAATTCAATATGCGAATCACTAACATGACTTCCATACCGGATCGGTCGGGGCCCGGGTTAACAAAGACCGCCATCGGTGCCGTTGACCTACAGGGCACTGGTGGAAATTGGGCTACTGTTGGTCGAAGAAGGAGAGGAGGAAGGTGTGTTAGAGGAGGAATGCGTGTCCGTAGGCAGAGAGAGAAGAGGAAAGGCAGTAGTTTAGGACTGAATAATTTTCTGTAAAATGAACTTTCAGATGCAAAAATAGCCCATGTCTTATCTTTGAATCACATAGTAAATCAAAAATGACATTTTGAAGAACTGTCAGCAATTTTTCAGTGATTTTTCTAGTAATTTGATGATGGTTTCATACAATCTATTATTCTCTATAGGTTCCCAAAGCTCTCATGGAGAAGCGGAGGAGAGACCGAATTAACCACAGTTTGGAAACATTGAGGCTTATGTTGGTGGAGAACACATGCAATGAGGTAAGTTCTGAACTTCGTGTCAAGTGCCTAAAAGTGATTTTTTTTTTCCCCAGTCATTTTAAATGATGAATGTTAAATTGTCTTTGAAATGTCAACATTTCAGTTGATATAAAAAGTATTTATCTATTCTCCTTTTTAAAGAAACTGAAGAATCCCAAAGTGGAAAAAACTGAAATCCTGGAGAGCGTTGTTAATTTCCTGAAGGCAGAGCTGCAATCCAGACCATGCTCATATCCCATCAAAAGAGGAAACAGAAAATATGAGGAAGAAGATGACCTGGGATCTCCTTGCGAACATAAAGAGAACTACCATGATGGCATGAAAACATGTCTGGTCAGGGTCAACAATTTTATTGCAAGCAAGAGCCAAGAGTTAGAGGGGAACATGCAGATGACCATGCGACAGGAGCTTGAAGATCATTCCATTCAAGGTCATCCAGCGCCTGCTCCGCACCCCAGACCTGACGATGGGTCTACACCAGGGCAGCAGGCACTTACTTGTGTGGCGTCGACCAGCTCCTGCATGGCACTGGGTCAGTCCTTAAGTTCTGCCATATGTGAGCCTAGAATGATGACAGCTTCCAGCTCTAACCTTCCTTTGATGTCAAGTGATGCTATGTGGAGGCCTTGGCCAGTGTAGAAACAAACCATCATTACATATCATCCAAAAATGTATCAGAATCTTTGATGGATTAAACTGATCAAAATAATGTTTACTCATTGCATGTAAAAGATTGTGCAGCATACGTAAATCTGTGGATTTTGCACAATAGATACTGAAATCTTTGTTTTGATATGGCAAGTGACAACAAGCTCTGTGTCACAGATGTGTTTGTACTTGATAGTGTATAATTTTGGAGGATGCAAGCAATTTTGGAAAGAATTCTTTTGTACTTTTTTTTGTACTTTTTTTTTTTTTTTTTTTACATATTTTTGTACCTTTTGTACTTTAATCAAGCTATGGATCTTTCTAATGGCTCAAGATACATTTACTTAATTAAGCTAAAATGATTTTATTAGATTTGATGTTGTGTTAGGGACACTTACAGTAATCTGGTTGATTTTTTCTTTTTACTATTTTTTTTATATGTACTATGTTTTTCTTGAGAGCTGAGGCTTTGAATTCTTCTAGTTGTGTAGCCAAAGCAAAGTGTGTGTATACATATTGAAAGAATAAACCTGTGTAAGGATATTCTTGAACAAGTTGCTTTGTTGAATTCCATTTATTTCCTGAGGTGTATTTTAAAACATAACTCCTTAGAATAGCTCTAAAAGTTTAGTTTTATAATTAGTTAATTAGCTGCAGCAATACGCCTGAGACCGCTCCGGCGGAACCTAACGACAACGCGACGTCGCTGGAAGCATCCCCCCAGATTTACGACAATACCTGGCTGGATAAGTTTTGTATGAATTTGGGTTATCATAATATGTCGTTTCTTTCAACGCCTTATGGTAACGCCGGAACCATAGCCGGGTCAGCGGCCTATGGTGGGTTCGACGACACAGACGGCTGCACTCGCTCTGACGGCTTCAAAATCATAAAAGCAATAGTTGTGGTGCTTCTCGAGCATTTAGTAAACAGAAAGCAGAAGGAGTTGTGTCTGGGGTGTGAAGTGGATCATCCGAGCCAACTTAGACATTCCTGTCTGTTCGAGCCTGACGCCTATTTTTTCGACGGCAACTTTGAGGAACTGGCACGGGATCTGATTAAACAGGGGCTTAAACACATCATAGCCCAAGCATTGAGCAGGTGTGGTTTTAGGCGACATCCCGAGAGAATTCAAGGTACTGTTGATGGTATTTTACACGAATTGCGGGAGGAAGTTTACATCGTGGAGAAGCTTCGTGGAGTCCGCGAGAAAATTGTGGACGGCATCAATGAGGAAGTTGTATACGACGCTGTGGATTGTTGGAAATCAACCCCGCATACAACCCGTGTATGATACTGAAAAATGGGGAACACGTGGTGTATACCAGGTCTGACAAAGTATCTATTTGAACGACGTATTAGATGTGAGATTATCAACTTGTTGTATAAGATCATTAATGATGATGTTGATGTACCTATTGTTGTTGTAAACGATTGTGTCGTTGACCCAAAACGTTTAACAAAACTCAAGAGACAAATATGTGATGTGAGAGGAATGTCGAATGTATGGCCAGATATGATGCATATGGGTATTAATGCGGGCGAGTCGGTTTGTAGAACTATCAGAAAAATACTAGACCTGATGACTGAATGCGGCAGCAGTATTAGAATTGCTGACATAATGTGCATGTGTGCTTATGTGACTGATTTATGTATAATATTATCAAGAAAAGAAGAGAATGATATTTGTGAAATCGTCGAAACATTTGTTGATTACATTGTCGAGAAAAATTGTGTAATATGTATAAAATTTCTACAGCACCTCGATGCTATATGATGTTGATTTCTTTCATCGAAAAGAAAATCTCAAACAATTAAAACACATGTTATTCTTTTGTGGAGTCTGAACCGTCAACATGACCGAAGAAATGAAAAAAATTTATTACAACCCTTCTAATCCGGGGTCTTTAGGAGGTAAAAAACGTTTAAAAGATGCTGTTTTAAAGGAAACCGTTTCGGACTGGCTGGCCGGAGAGGACGCGTACACGCTATACAGAAATCCTCGTTTGAATTTCAAAAGGAATCGTGTTTTTGTCTATGGCATTGATATGCAGTTCCAGGCCGATCTAGTTGACATGTATGCATACGCTGCGGAAAATGACAATAACCGTTTTCTGTTGACGTGTATAGATCTGTTTAGTAAATAGGCATGGACGCGTTTATTAAAAAATAAATCAGGAATCGAGGTAACTAAAGCTTTCGAATCTATACTTAAGGAAGGTCGTGTGCCACGCAAATTACAGACAGACAATGGAAAGGAGTTTTTTAATAAACATTTTCAAAGCATGACAAAAAAGTACAATATCATACATTTTGCACCCGCCACAGAATTAAAAGCCTGTGTCATTGAGCGGTTTAATAGAACCTTAAAAGGTAGGATGTGGAGATATTTAACAGCAACAAATTCCAAACGTTACGTAGATGTACTTCAAGATATCACAGATGGGTACAATGTGAGTTTTCACCGTAGCATTAAAATGAGCCCGGTTGATGTGAACAGAGAGAACGAGTCTGTGGTGTTTCATAATCTGTATGGTGCTAGCGGAGCTCGCTGTGCCAACCCCGTTTTTAAATATAAAATTGGTGATGTTGTTAGAATTTCTAAAGCAAGAGGGGTATTCACAAAAGGGTATGAGGAAAACTATACGCATGAATTTTTCACCATAACGGAACGTGTGCCTCGAGACCCTCCGGTGTACAGACTATGTGATTATGATGGTGATGTCATCGATGGAGTATTTTATGAGGATGAATTACAAAAAATAATTGTGAACAAAAACAAGGCGTTTAAAGTGGAAAAAAATTTAGACAAAAAGAAACAAGGTCGGAAAACATTGGTGTTGGTTCGATGGCTCGGGTGGCCTGCAAAATTTGCTTCGTGGATCGACCAGAAAGACTTGGTCGATGTGCAGATACCATAAAAATAAAGTCCAACACGTGTCCGACCCACACTCGTAAAAAACAGCCATGGCAGAGGGTGGTTTTTATGTAACGTTGCCATGCAACGCATCATTATCTGTTTATCCGGAAAACCGTATATCTAATAACACAACCAGATTGGCGAAAGGTATAAATTTAAAAGGAGAATGGCAAGTGGGGTTAATCGAATTTGAATGCCCCGTGTCGTGGTACACGTTTAATGAGACAGATGCTACGTTCATTTTCAGCTATGATGAAACAAAGCCATCAGTTAGCAAGAATCATGTTGACCCCAAAGAACTTTTCATCACCGGCGATGGAAAACGACAAACATACCTTACACGTTAAAGGCCGGTTATTATGAGGACATTCCTTTCTTGATCGGGGGATCAACGCAAACCTACCATCGGGGACGAGTCTCGGTTATGACCATATTAAAAACAAAGTGTTTCTGAAAGCCCCTCCGAAGACGTCATTGACATTTTATGGAAAACTAGCTAATATTTTAGGTTTAAAACCAGGTATTGCTATAGAAACTAGCAATCAAAATCATGAAAAACACATAATAGGGTATACGTCTGTGACGTATGCCCCATATCAGGCGGATATAAACGGGGTTCTACACCATGTATAGAATATATTATAGAATATATACACAGATATTATAGAATATCAATCAGTTGGCGACCACCACGTTCCACTACTACGTTGTGTGCATATAGACGGTGATATTAATAAGAATATTACTGTCAGATACGATAGACCGCATTACGTGTCAGTTAACAAATCGACCATCACAGAAATAACTATACAGGTGAAAGACGATCAAAATCAAGACGTGCCTTTCAGTTACGGGAAGGTGTGTGTCAAACTACACTTTAGACCTGTGAAACAGTTTGTTTAAAGATGGTGTATCTCAATAACATGAACAACATCGACCCCATGCGTTATGTAGCCTATTACCAGAATCAAGCCGGTAATGGACTCCCGGGGTATGCCGGTGGGGGGGTTATGTATGGGGCCGGTTTGGGTGGTATGTTTAGGGGGCTCTTTAGAATGGCCATACCATTGCTAAAACGGGGGTTTAGCATAGCCAAACCCCATCTTAAATCAGCTGCAAAAAACATACTAAGCGACGTTGTTACCAACACATTATCACGGTCTTTTAATAACGGTGATACACAAGACGGATCCGGGTTGATGGCTATGGCTCGCAATAGATCAGCTAGGCCACCAGGGATTCGGAGGAGTGGTCAAGTACGAAAGAAAACAAAACACAATGTTAAGAATGCATCAGTTGTAAAGAGTTAGCGCTGAGTCAGTTAGCGCTGGCTTCTGGAAAACATCTTAAAAATCAACCTCTTTCAATAGATAGAGAAGATTTTCTACAGGGGTACACATTGTACGCATTCAACCTCACGCCAGACGAGGAATGTGGCCAACACATTTCACTCATCAAGTCTGGAAACATCAGACTAGAAGCCCGTTTTAGACAGCCGCTACCCAGAACGATTAATTTGATTTTTTATGCCATATTCGACAGCATAATCGAAGTGTCAAATCGTCGACAGATACTGGTTGACTACTATTAATATGTAAAATAAAAAAATTTAAAAAATGGACACACTAGAACTTACGGCCGTCATGGACAAGATCTCATACAACACACATTTTCTCGGGGTGCTCCCGTGTGACTATCTTCCAAAAGAACCATTAAAAAAATTACCCGTCATGGTAGTGATGACATGACAAAGCATGACAAAAAAGTACAATATCATACATTTTGCACCCGCCACAGAATTAAAAGCCTGTGTCATTGAGCGGTTTAATAGAACCTTAAAAGGTAGGATGTGGAGATATTTAACAGCAACAAATTCCAAACGTTACGTAGATGTACTTCAAGATATCACAGATGGGTACAATGTGAGTTTTCACCGTAGCATTAAAATGAGCCCGGTTGATGTGAACAGAGAGAACGAGTCTGTGGTGTTTCATAATCTGTATGGTGCTAGCGGAGCTCGCTGTGCCAACCCCGTTTTTAAATATAAAATTGGTGATGTTGTTAGAATTTCTAAAGCAAGAGGGGTATTCACAAAAGGGTATGAGGAAAACTATACGCATGAATTTTTCACCATAACGGAACGTGTGCCTCGAGACCCTCCGGTGTACAGACTATGTGATTATGATGGTGATGTCATCGATGGAGTATTTTATGAGGATGAATTACAAAAAATAATTGTGAACAAAAACAAGGCGTTTAAAGTGGAAAAAAATTTAGACAAAAAGAAACAAGGTCGGAAAACATTGGTGTTGGTTCGATGGCTCGGGTGGCCTGCAAAATTTGCTTCGTGGATCGACCAGAAAGACTTGGTCGATGTGCAGATACCATAAAAATAAAGTCCAACACGTGTCCGACCCACACTCGTAAAAAACAGCCATGGCAGAGGGTGGTTTTTATGTAACGTTGCCATGCAACGCATCATTATCTGTTTATCCGGAAAACCGTATATCTAATAACACAACCAGATTGGCGAAAGGTATAAATTTAAAAGGAGAATGGCAAGTGGGGTTAATCGAATTTGAATGCCCCGTGTCGTGGTACACGTTTAATGAGACAGATGCTACGTTCATTTTCAGCTATGATGAAACAAAGCCATCAGTTAGCAAGAATCATGTTGACCCCAAAGAACTTTTCATCACCGGCGATGGAAAACGACAAACATACCTTACACGTTAAAGGCCGGTTATTATGAGGACATTCCTTTCTTGATCGGGGGATCAACGCAAACCTACCATCGGGGACGAGTCTCGGTTATGACCATATTAAAAACAAAGTGTTTCTGAAAGCCCCTCCGAAGACGTCATTGACATTTTATGGAAAACTAGCTAATATTTTAGGTTTAAAACCAGGTATTGCTATAGAAACTAGCAATCAAAATCATGAAAAACACATAATAGGGTATACGTCTGTGACGTATGCCCCATATCAGGCGGATATAAACGGGGTTCTACACCATGTATAGAATATATTATATTATATATATATATATATATACACAG
Organism: Cranoglanis bouderius; assembly: GCA_023630585.1. Classification (NCBI taxonomy): domain Eukaryota; kingdom Metazoa; phylum Chordata; class Actinopteri; order Siluriformes; family Cranoglanididae; genus Cranoglanis; species Cranoglanis bouderius. Next base: position 14,017,731 of record CM042561.1, read on the forward strand.
ATATTATAGAATATCAATCAGTTGGCGACCACCACGTTCCACTACTACGTTGTGTGCATATAGACGGTGATATTAATAAGAATATTACTGTCAGATACGATAGACCGCATTACGTGTCAGTTAACAAATCGACCATCACAGAAATAACTATACAGGTGAAAGACGATCAAAATCAAGACGTGCCTTTCAGTTACGGGAAGGTGTGTGTCAAACTACACTTTAGACCTGTGAAACAGTTTGTTTAAAGATGGTGTATCTCAATAACATGAACAACATCGACCCCATGCGTTATGTAGCCTATTACCAGAATCAAGCCGGTAATGGACTCCCGGGGTATGCCGGTGGGGGGGTTATGTATGGGGCCGGTTTGGGTGGTATGTTTAGGGGGCTCTTTAGAATGGCCATACCATTGCTAAAACGGGGGTTTAGCATAGCCAAACCCCATCTTAAATCAGCTGCAAAAAACATACTAAGCGACGTTGTTACCAACACATTATCACGGTCTTTTAATAACGGTGATACACAAGACGGATCCGGGTTGATGGCTATGGCTCGCAATAGATCAGCTAGGCCACCAGGGATTCGGAGGAGTGGTCAAGTACGAAAGAAAACAAAACACAATGTTAAGAATGCATCAGTTGTAAAGAGTTAGCGCTGAGTCAGTTAGCGCTGGCTTCTGGAAAACATCTTAAAAATCAACCTCTTTCAATAGATAGAGAAGATTTTCTACAGGGGTACACATTGTACGCATTCAACCTCACGCCAGACGAGGAATGTGGCCAACACATTTCACTCATCAAGTCTGGAAACATCAGACTAGAAGCCCGTTTTAGACAGCCGCTACCCAGAACGATTAATTTGATTTTTTATGCCATATTCGACAGCATAATCGAAGTGTCAAATCGTCGACAGATACTGGTTGACTACTATTAATATGTAAAATAAAAAAATTTAAAAAATGGACACACTAGAACTTACGGCCGTCATGGACAAGATCTCATACAACACACATTTTCTCGGGGTGCTCCCGTGTGACTATCTTCCAAAAGAACCATTAAAAAAATTACCCGTCATGGTAGTGATGACATGACAAAGCATGACAAAAAAGTACAATATCATACATTTTGCACCCGCCACAGAATTAAAAGCCTGTGTCATTGAGCGGTTTAATAGAACCTTAAAAGGTAGGATGTGGAGATATTTAACAGCAACAAATTCCAAACGTTACGTAGATGTACTTCAAGATATCACAGATGGGTACAATGTGAGTTTTCACCGTAGCATTAAAATGAGCCCGGTTGATGTGAACAGAGAGAACGAGTCTGTGGTGTTTCATAATCTGTATGGTGCTAGCGGAGCTCGCTGTGCCAACCCCGTTTTTAAATATAAAATTGGTGATGTTGTTAGAATTTCTAAAGCAAGAGGGGTATTCACAAAAGGGTATGAGGAAAACTATACGCATGAATTTTTCACCATAACGGAACGTGTGCCTCGAGACCCTCCGGTGTACAGACTATGTGATTATGATGGTGATGTCATCGATGGAGTATTTTATGAGGATGAATTACAAAAAATAATTGTGAACAAAAACAAGGCGTTTAAAGTGGAAAAAAATTTAGACAAAAAGAAACAAGGTCGGAAAACATTGGTGTTGGTTCGATGGCTCGGGTGGCCTGCAAAATTTGCTTCGTGGATCGACCAGAAAGACTTGGTCGATGTGCAGATACCATAAAAATAAAGTCCAACACGTGTCCGACCCACACTCGTAAAAAACAGCCATGGCAGAGGGTGGTTTTTATGTAACGTTGCCATGCAACGCATCATTATCTGTTTATCCGGAAAACCGTATATCTAATAACACAACCAGATTGGCGAAAGGTATAAATTTAAAAGGAGAATGGCAAGTGGGGTTAATCGAATTTGAATGCCCCGTGTCGTGGTACACGTTTAATGAGACAGATGCTACGTTCATTTTCAGCTATGATGAAACAAAGCCATCAGTTAGCAAGAATCATGTTGACCCCAAAGAACTTTTCATCACCGGCGATGGAAAACGACAAACATACCTTACACGTTAAAGGCCGGTTATTATGAGGACATTCCTTTCTTGATCGGGGGATCAACGCAAACCTACCATCGGGGACGAGTCTCGGTTATGACCATATTAAAAACAAAGTGTTTCTGAAAGCCCCTCCGAAGACGTCATTGACATTTTATGGAAAACTAGCTAATATTTTAGGTTTAAAACCAGGTATTGCTATAGAAACTAGCAATCAAAATCATGAAAAACACATAATAGGGTATACGTCTGTGACGTATGCCCCATATCAGGCGGATATAAACGGGGTTCTACACCATGTATAGAATATATTATATTATATATATATATATATACACAGATATTATAGAATATCAATCAGTTGGCGACCACCACGTTCCACTACTACGTTGTGTGCATATAGACGGTGATATTAATAAGAATATTACTGTCAGATACGATAGACCGCATTACGTGTCAGTTAACAAATCGACCGTCACAGAAATAACTATACAGGTGAAAGACGATCAAAATCAAGACGTGCCTTTCAGTTACGGGAAGGTGTGTGTCAAACTACACTTTAGACCTGTGAAACAGTTTGTTTAAAGATGGTGTATCTCAATAACATGAACAACATCGACCCCATGCGTTATGTAGCCTATTACCAGAATCAAGCCGGTAATGGACTCCCGGGGTATGCCGGTGGGGGGGTTATGTATGGGGCCGGTTTGGGTGGTATGTTTAGGGGGCTCTTTAGAATGGCCATACCATTGCTAAAACGGGTGTTTAGCATAGCCAAACCCCATCTTAAATCAGCTGCAAAAAACATACTAAGCGACGTTGTTACCAACACATTATCACGGTCTTTTAATAACGGTGATACACAAGACGGATCCGGGTTGATGGCTATGGCTCGCAATAGATCAGCTAGGCCACCAGGGATTCGGAGGAGTGGTCAAGTACGAAAGAAAACAAAACACAATGTTAAGAATGCATCAGTTGTAAAGAGTTAGCGCTGAGTCAGTTAACGCTGGCTTCTGGAAAACATCTTAAAAATCAACCTCTTTCAATAGATAGAGAAGATTTTCTACAGGGGTACACATTGTACGCATTCAACCTCACGCCAGACGAGGAATGTGGCCAACACATTTCACTCATCAAGTCTGGAAACATCAGACTAGAAGCCCGTTTTAGACAGCCGCTACCCAGAACGATTAATTTGATTGTTTATGCCATATTCGACAGCATAATCGAAGTGTCAAATCGTCGACAGATACTGGTTGACTACTATTAATATGTAAAATAAAAAAATTAAAAAATGGACACACTAGAACTTACGGCCGTCATGGACAAGATCTCATACAACACACATTTTCTCGGGGTGCTCCCGTGTGATTATCTTCCAAAAGAACCATTAAAAAAATTACCCGTCATGGTAGTGATAAACACGCATCCGTCAGGACTCCCAGGTGAGCACTGGTTGGCTATTTACATAAATTAAGATGGGGCGGGTTGTTCTTTCGACAGCTTTGGTAATAAACCAGATTACCCACGTTTTCCGTCACTTATTAAAAACTTTCTAAACCGCAATTCTAGTGTTGTACAATATTCATCAGTGCAAGTCCAAGATTTTTCATCAGATACATGCGGGCAGCATTGTGTGTTCTTTCTTTACCATATGTCAAAGGGATATAATTATGATTATGTGATGAGTCTGTATACCGATGATTTTATTAAAAATGACAAAAAGGTAACTGCTTTTGTGAAAAAACTAAAACACAACCACTGTAATGAAAATGTTTTCAATTGTATACGCTGTGTTCAGACGTGTGATGTGTTTATGTATCATGCTTAACATTCTCAAATAAACAACAACTAAAGAATAGAACCGTCTTTTTTTGTTGTTGACTTTTTTATTATCATTATTAATATTACACATACAACACAATCACTATAATAACAAGTCCAAAAATAGGAAACAGAACATACAAAATCTCTGAGATTAATATTTCAGCCATTGACTCGCGTCGAGAGACGGCGAGCTGAATAATGCAGGCTCGTCTGAATAATTTGTGTGTGATGCTGCCGCTTTCTGTCCTTTTTTACTCTTCTTAGATGTGCTGGTTATAATAGGTGTCGTATTGTTTTTGAAAGAGTTAATAACTTGTCTGATATAACGATTCGGCACCGTCGAGTATGGTATATTTAAAATAGAAAAAGCCTGCAGAAACTCGTTCCAGCCAATAGGTCTCAGCGCGTCAGAAACCTTTTGTGGAGCAGTGACACCTTTGACTAAATCGAGCATGTGCGACCCGTGGATTGTTCTGCCTTTAAACACAAACTCCCCCGACTCAGCCCAAGACGCGACGTCTTTAGATTTAGAAATTTTATCTAAAATGTAACGAGCGTTTTTTACACTCCTCTGTCGTACGTTCTTCAAAACATCGAGCACAACAGCGTCTGAAATAGCGTGATTGCCCACACCCGCCGCAGAGGACTGTTCTTCTGTTTCAATACCATCAGGCTGTGGGAGTGTTAATGTTAAAGTGTTGGTATCACGATCCCCCTGTCTTGCGATTGTTAAAAAACGTTGTAATATATTTGTATACAGCTTAGCCTTTTCATAATCGTCCAAATCAGATCTGTGCAAAATACTTCTTATGGTCGCGTCCAAATCGTTCTCAACAACTCGTTGAATAGTCTCGCGCGGGGGTCACTCATTAGTTTATTTATTTGATGCTGGGGTACTAAAAACAGATTCTCTGCATACTCCATCCCCATCATATTATCTAGATGTGACCAGATTACTGATAAACGGTATTGCCACACTTAATAGCGGTAGTAGAAAACCACCCTGCTGATTTATCAGACGTCTTTTTCTCTTAACAGCTATTTTTTTGTCAGCCACAAGCTTCAGAGCTCTTTTATTCCTTCTCAGTTTGCGGTATTGTGACACCGTGAGTGGAATATTCCCGTGGAGAACGTTAAGAGCCACTTCACACAAAGTCGCACTGAGTTCATCTGCTGCAGACTGTAAAATGACCCGTCTCTGTTTGGGTGTAGCGTTTAATAATATTTTTAAAAGAGGTATGTTTCTACAGCCGTGGCCAAAAGTTTTGAGAATGACACAAATATTAATTTTCACAAAGTCTACTGCTTCAGTGTTTTTAGATCTTTTTGTCAGATGTTACTAACTGTTACTGAAGTATAATCACAAGCATTTCATAAGTGCCAATGGCTTTTATTGACAATTACATGAAGTTTATGCAAAGAGTCAATATTTGCAGTGTTGACCCTTCTTTTTCAAGACCTCTGCAATTCACCCTGGCATGCTGTCAATCAACTTCTGGGCCACATCCTGACTGATGGCAGCCCATTCTTGCATAATCAATGCTTGGAGTTTGTCAGAGTTTGTGGGCTTTTGTTTGTCCACCCGCCTCTTGAGGATTGACCACAAATTCTCTATGGGATTAAGGTCTGGGGAGTTTCCTGGCCATGGACCTAAAATGTTGATGTTTTGTTCCCCGAGCCACTTTGTTATCACTTTTGCCTTGTGGCAAGGTGCCCCATCATGCTGGAAAAGGCATTGTTCGTCACCAAACTGTTCTTGGATGGTTGGGAGAAGTTGCTCTCTGAGGATGTTTTTGTACCATTCTTTATTCATGGCTGTGTTCTTAGGCAAAATTGTGAGTGAGCCCACTCCCTTGGCTGAGAAGCAAGAGTGGTCTTAGGATGCTTTACTGTTGGCATGACACAGCACTGATGGTAGCGCTCACCTTTTCTTCTCCGGACAAGCTTTTTTCCAGATGCCCCAAACAATCGGAAAGGGGATTCATCAGAGAAAATGACATTACCCCAGTCCTCAGCAGCCCAATCCCTGTACTTTTTGCAGAATAGCAGTCTGTCCCTGATGTTTTTCCTGGAGAGAAGTGGCTTCTTTGCTGCCCTTCTTGACACCAGGCTATCCTCCAAAAGTCTTCGCCTTACTGTGCGTGCAGACGCACTCACACCTGCCTGCTGCCATTCCTGAGCAAGCTCTGCACTGGTGGTGCCCCGATCCCGCAGCTGAATCAACTTTAGGAGACGGTCCTGGCGCTTGCTGGACTTTCTTGGGCGCCCTGAAGCCTTCTTCACAACAGTTGAACCTCTCTCCTTGAAGGTCTTGATGATCCGATAAATGGTTGATTTAGGTGCAATCTTACTAGCAGCAATATCCTTGCCTGTGAATCCCTTTTTGTGCAAAGCAATGATGGCTGCACGTGTTTCCTTGCAGGTAACCATAGTTAACAGAGGAAGAACAATAATTTCAAGCACCACCCTCCTTTTAAAGCTTCCAGTCTGTTATTCTAACTCAATCAGCATGACAGAGTGATCTCCAGCCTTGTCCTTGTTAACACGCTCACCTGTGTTAACGAGAGAATCACTGACATGATGTCAGCTGGTACTTTTGTGGAAGGGCTGAAATGTAGTGGACATGTTTTTTTGGGATTAAGTTCATTTTCATGGCAAAGAGGGACTTTGAAATTAATTGCAATTCATCTGATCACTCTTCATAACATTCTGGAGTATATGCAAATTGCCATCAGAAAAACTGAGGCAGCAGACTTTGTAAAAATTAATATTTGTGTCATTCTCAAAACTTTTGGCCACGACTGTACAAAGTCTATCCGACATTTTTTTATTTTTTTACAATCCCAACACTTTTTCCCCCAACTATCTTCTTTTCTGTATGTATACAACAGCATTCGTTGAGAGTAAATCTGTTCTGAGCCGATAGTGTTCGGGTGTATTTGTTTTATAATCAATCATTAGGTAGCCGAAAGGCTTGTTGGTGGCGTCTTGATAACACTCCATAAAAATTTTGTGTTACCCGGGTACATTTGCCTTCCTAGTACACTCACTTGGTTGACGTCTCCAGGGTTTTTAAACAACATCAGATAATTTGTGTTTAAGATGATAGTCCTGCTGGATTTACCCTGACAAAATAAATTCTGCACGATATAAATAGCACTAAGGTTTCTATGGTGAACATACTGTGTGAACACCTTCTCCACCTCGTTGCTCCCGCTGGCCTCTTTCATCAAATCATCCATTATTAACAAACTAGTTTTGTTGATTGGGAACATTTCATCATCGTTTAGAGTCTGTGGTAACCCTTCAATAAATTTTATTTTGCACATTTTCAATAATTCATCATACAATGGCTGCCAACAATCATAAATATATACAATGTTTTCAATTTTTTTAGAAACCATCTGTACAGCATTTTGCAACAACATTTTTACAAAATATGACTTTCCTGAGTTTGAAGGTCCACTTATCACACATGAAAATGGGTGCTGTAATCTGAAATCAAAACCACCAGTGTCTCGAACACCCCTGTGTTCAAAAAACATGTCAGAACCCATATGGAATTGTAACTTTTCCAGCATGCCTGTGCTTGATCTGTGGAAGACCACTATTTTTATGTTTAACATGTGCTCAAAACGCGTGATATCATTAAACCCTTCATGATATTAAAATTATAATTAAACCTTAAAGGGTTTAATTATAAACCCTTATAATTAAATCTTATACTGTTCCGAATAACCGACAGACTTCTGCAATGACACAGCTATGGTTTGCAGTTCTGTGAATGATTTTTGGGGGTTTAGAAAATGTGCCAGACAGATTGCAAAACACAGATTGTTAGACTTGTTCATGGGGCAGAACAGATTCATCCTATTCCTACTGATTACCTCGTTATGGGCTAGATCGCACACTTTTCAATAACCACCACCTTGTTTACTCCGTGCTATAGCTACTTTTAGATCTAAACTATCGTCAACCCGCACATCTATGTTACTCTGCATAATCTTCTCGAGCTGATTTATGAATATGTCCACACAGTAGTCGTTGTTAGGTGACAAGACTGCATTAACATCAAAGTTTAGACTAGGACCGCTCATCGTTATGTTAATCAACCCGCCATCCCCAGCCAACAGTCTGGAAAATGATACTATTTCCGCCATTATATCGTGTAGAAATATAGTGTATGTGGCCATGTCTACATCAGGTCATCATCATCATCATCATTCCTCTTTCTCCACATGGGAGCACAGGGCCTCAGCAACACTCCTCCAGCGGACTCTATTGGGGGCGGTTCTCTTCAGCTGAGCCCATGTCCACCCTGCTGTCTTCATTTCCCCCTCTGTACATCTTCTCCAGGTTTGTTTTGGTCTTCCAACCCTCCTCTTGCCTTGCGGGTTCCATTGCAAGGCTTGTCTTGTGATGTTTTCTGGGTCTTTCCGGAGGGTGTGGCCTATCCAACCCCATTTCCTTTTCCGGATTTCTTGGTCGATGGGGGTCTGCTTTGTTCTTTTCCACAGTCTGACATTGGATATCTTTTCAGGCCACCTGATGCGTAAGATGTTCCTGAGACATCTGTTGACAAAGGTCTGGAGCTTGTTTACTGCTGTCTTGGTAAGTCTCCATGTTTCCGAGCCATACAGAAGGACTGCTTTGACGTTGGTGTTAAAGATTCGGACTTTGGTCTGCTGTGCAAAAGCTGTAGAGCTCCAGACAGGACGTAAGGTGTTAAAGGCGTGCCTGGCTTTGTTGATGCGGCTCTTGATGTCCTCGTCCGCTCCCCCGTCCTTGCTGACGACGCTTCCTAGGTATACAAACTTTTCCACGTCGTTGATGTTGGCACCTTGTAGTTGGATCCGGTCTTCCTTCTTGTTGTTGATCCTCATGGCTTCGGTTTTCTTAACATTTATTTTCAGTCCCGTTTTTGCTGCTTCCTCTGAGAGCTTGTTGAGTTTCTGCTGTGCATCCTGCTGCCTGTGTGACAGAAGGCTGATGTCGTCCGCAAAATCGAGGTCTTCCAGCAGTTTGTTGAATGTCCAGCGGATTCCTGTGTTGGCATTTTCTGTAGACTTCTTCATGATCCAGTCCACTACCAACAGGAAGATGGTAGGTGACAACATGCAGCCCTGTCGCACTCCGGTGCGTACCTCAGAAGGCTCAGTCAATTTTCCCTTATGTACCACTTGACATGAGGAGTTGCTGTATAGTTGTTGGAAGATAGTGATGAAGTTGGGTGGTATCCCGTAGTGTGTCATAAGCTTCCAGACGACCTCTCTGTCCACACTGTCAAAGGCCTTCTCGAAGTCCACAAAGACTGCGTAGAGTGGAGACTGCCATTCCAGGGACTGCTCGATGATGATGCGTAGAGTGGCAATGTGGTCAGTGCATGACTTGTCCTGCCTAAAGCCCGCCTGCTCGTCTCTCAGTCTTTTGTCCAGCGCCTCTTTCAGTCTGTGCAACATGATGCGTGTCAGTATCTTGCTGGGGACAGACAAGAGCATGATGCCTCTCCAATTGCTGCAGCTGGATAGGTCGCCTTTCTTGGGGAGTTTTACTAGGTGTCCTTTCCTCCACTCATCTGGAACCTGTTCTTGCTCCCAGACTTTCTGAAGCAGAGGGAAGAGCTTGTCAGTTGTTGTTGTAATACTAGCCTTCAAGGCCTCTGGTGGTATACCATCAGGGCCAGCAGCTTTGCCGGCCTTTATCTCTTTGACTGCCTTGGTGATCTCGGCTCTGGTGGGTACATCAGTGTTTATATCTAGTAGGCTGTCTGCTGGTGGGATAGATGGCAGTTGTTCTGGTAGAGGTCTGTTTAGGATTTCTTCGAAGTGTTCAGCCCATCTTGCTCTTTCTTGACTTTCGTTTGTGATGGTTTGTCCTTCCCTGTTCTTGACAGAACATGTTGGTTGGTTGTTCTTGCCTGCAAGAGTCCGGGTGATTTCATACAGTCTCTTCATGTTTCTCTGCTCTGCTGCTGCTTCTGCATCCACTGTAAGATCATGGATGAATTTCCTCTTGTCTGCTCTGGCGCTCTTTTTGACTTTCTTGTTGGTATCCTGGTATTGAGTTTGTAGCTTTGTTTTTTCGTGGCGGTCTTGGCAGTGGTTGATCTTTTGTTTCAATTCTTTATTTTCATTTACAAGGTTCAATGTGTCGACTGTGAGCCACTCCTTGTGTTGTTTTTCTCTCTTCCCCATGACTTCTAGGCAGGTGTCCGTCCAAGCTTTCTTTAGACTCTGCCAGTGGTCCTCCACCGTCTCCTCCATCAGGTTGGCTAACGCCTCAAAGCGGTTTTTCAGGCTGCACTGGTACTCTGTCGCTTTCCGGGCATCTTTCAGGTGTTGGACATTGTACTTGAAGGCCGGCCTCTGTGCCTGGTCCCTGTGTGCCCTCAGTTTCAGCTTCAGCGTTGCCAGGACTAGGTGGTGGTCTGACGCAGCATCTGCCCCTCTCTTTACTCTGACATCTAGCAGACTTCTTCTCCATTTCCGGCCAATGGTAAAGTGGTCGATTTGATTTTCTGTCTTACCGTCAGGAGAGGTCCATGTCTTCTTGTGGATGTCCTTGTGTGGGAAGATAGTGCCTCCAATGACAAGGTCGTTGAAAGCGCAGAAGTCTGTGAAGAGTTCCCCGTTCTCATTAATGTCTCCCACTCCGTGCTTGCCCATGATGAGTTCCTTGTTGGCGTTGTCACTTCCTACCTTGGCATTCAGGTCTCCCATGAGGATCTTCAGGTCTCTTCTGTGGGTCTTGTCAATGGCTGCTTGTAAAGCGCTGTAGAATTCTTCTTTCTCTTCCTCCTCTGCAGCGTTGGTTGGCGCGTAGCAGTGGATGATGGTGATGTTTCTTCCTTTGGATTTGAATCTTGCGGTTAGAATCCTTGGTGTAACTGGTTCCCAGTCTAACAGTGCCCTGGTTGCTGCTGGTGACATGAGCAGTCCAATTCCATGCATGTGATCTTCCGGGCCGGAGTAGATGATGGTTTCTCCGCTCGCCAGTCTTTTCTGACCATTTCCAGTCCATCTCGTCTCGCACAGTCCCAGTACCTTGATGTTATAGTGCTTCATTTCCTTCACAACTTGGGCTGTCTTCCCGCTCTCGTACAATGTGCGGACGTTCCATGTTCCGATCTTGATTTTGGTCTTGGCTGAGAGAAGATTTGTCGGCGCACTGATTTCCTGAAGGATTTCACCAGCTCGCGTCATAAGCTCTTCTGAAGAGGAATCGCTCCCAGTCAGGTTGCTTTCTGGTTGTGTTGCTATGGTTTCTGTAACAGTAGCTTTTTTACAGGAATGGGTTGTTGACCCATAGCCCAACCCCCAACCTGGAGGACCAGGGACCACGCTTCGTCTGGCCTCTCTCCTTCAACCTGTCTGGCATGGGAGACCCTACCAGGAGCACGAAGCTCCAGCCAGCATAGCTATCCGGGTCACTGAGGCACGCAAGCCCCCAAACCCCGACAAGGTGGTGGTCCTTTTGGGAGTCTACATCAGGTAGCACCCTTAGATTTATACGTCGATGTATCTCCACACTATTGAATCTAGGTCTCGCAACAATCGTGTATGCTCTTATATCACCACCCTCTCTTACAAGTTTGTCAATATCATGGCGTGTTAACCCTATATTTTGTGATGTGTCGTGTGAATGATGCGATAGATCATCCACACACACCCCACCCTGTTGTGAATTTAAAATGTCAAATGAGTCTAATACCGAATCTGGATGTTGTTCTGTCCGGACAACCGACATTGATCTCACTATGTTTAATAAATTCACCAACGTGTCGTTTGTAGATGTAGGTCTATTCATATCCTCTAGTGTCTGAATTAAATAACACAATGTTTCGGTGTTGGTACTCTGGTCGCCGATGTCGTCTTGAAAAACTTGAAAAACAAAAGCCACTTTAATCACAAAATATTCTCAAAATTAGTGGCTGATGCAAGTGGAATGACTAAAACTTAAGCTTCAGAATAAACTTTTGTTTAACTGAATAAACAAAACATTTATATAACATTAGAAAAAACTAAAAGGTGTGTTAGGTGTGTGTGTGTGTGTGTGTGTGTGTGTGTGTGTGCATGTGAGTGTGTGCGTGTGTGTGTGGTATGTCAGTGAATGAGTGGGTTCCCTTATTATGAAGTCCCACTCAAAGTCCATTAGTTTCTTAAGCAGACTGGCAACCTGAGTGTTGACTGATTTCTTTTTGTGGTCGACCTTCCCTGTCCGCTTTGATAGGACTTGTCCACCAGGTGGTGCCTTTTTCAGGGTTTATACCAAAGAAGCGCCTGAAAAACAAATGCGAACATTCAGAATTAGCTACTTTTAACAGTGCACATAGTGTTGTGGATAGATCGTGCGTCATGCATCACCATACATCAATACATCAAATCTTCAGTATTGTATTGAATGCTGCAATGAACTCTAATCTGATGGGGCTGCTGATCGGAAAGTCGTGAGTTCAAACCCCAACACCGCCAAGCTTCCACTGTTGAGCCCCAGAGAAACCCTCAACTGCTCAGATGTATAAATGATATAAATGTAAGTCGCTCTGGATAAGGGCGTCTGCCCGACGTATGATGGCAGGTGATTGGCGGTGTTAATTATGGCATGTTAACACGTCTGTGCAAGTCCCAGCTTCTTACGGATATTTCAGAAGAAATCAACTCATCTCTTACCATTGATTATGTAGAATATGGGTCAAAAACTATACTTAAAGCGCTAGAATATAGGCTGTTAAATATAATGTAGATTTGCTCAAATATTGCAATGTTAGACAATTATTTATTTTAAAACCTATCTGTAAGGTATGAATTTATGTTTATGTTACCAGAATTAACACTGTTTTCGTTCAGGCTATGGTATTCCTAAAGATTTTTATGCGCGCGCTGCGTTAGGCACTGATTTGTGGTAACCTGCAAATTATTCTATGAGTCTATTGTGGACATTGTATAGTCCATGATATTCTATATTTCAGTTATGTACGTAACTGAAAATCCCTAAACATGTGACGTCAAAATTCCGCAGATGGCCACTGGAGAACGGGGGATAAAAGAGTGGCTGGTGTGTAGGAGTAGGGTTATGCAAGATGTGTATTGGCCAAAGGTTCAGCGCCCTTCCGTTACATGCGCGTGAATGGATTAGTTTAAGAGAGAAGGAAGTGGTGACAAAAGCCAGCAATTAGCACGTAGACACACCCAAAGCGCTTGTAGTTGCGTTCAGGTTAACCCCCAAACAAGTGGTAATGCAGTCTACACTCTGAAATCCAGATTAAATGCATTAAGCATTGAGACTGCAAATTAAATGGTTATAACAAGAAAGTGAAAAACATTTATTTACATTGTGGTTCAGCAAATCTGAAGGAACCATTAAAGGTTCTATGCAGAGGTCTAGTAATCAAGGAAGACTTTTTTTTTTTTTTTAACTGAAATTGATTAGCGGACTGAAGCATTTGTAGACGAGTGGTGGGAACGTGTCTTCTTGGCTCCTGCTTCGGTTATTTTGGGGCCTTCTCTGTAGACTATTGTATTGGGCAGTCACAGTGGGCTTAATATTCGATGCTCAAGCACAGTCTCCTTATCAATTGCAGTGGATAAGCCAGTACTAAATAAAAATAAATAAATTAATTAAATTTAAAAAAATTCCAATGAGTGATCCGGAAATGTCATAGGAAATAGATTTTGTACGTTTGGAATGGATTCGTGTAATTTCCCTAATGTTATTCCGACCCCTATTTGACGTTGTAAACTGTTCTATAACGTACACGTTAACGTTTGTCTTAAGACTTTAATTAAATTGAATGCCCAGTGAAATACACAAAAACCTTCCACTGAGCACTGAAAAAAGAAAAAGAAACTAGCTCTTCAGATTTTTTGTGCTCTGACTATGTGATCATTGTCGATCAAATCGTTCTTTACCTTTCACACATTATCGTGTATCTTAATTATTTTATTATCAACATTACTGTATGAATATTAATGAAGGGGTGTGGTTTTTATGGGGGCTGTGGATCACTATTGGTTGGGTAAGATCATGGGCGGGGATTCAGAGCTTCAGAGTATACAACGGGTTTAAACTCAAACCGTTACTAACGTCTTATACTGAAGTGGATCTGCTGACCTGAGTGCCTTCAAATACGAGGACGATGTCTACTGATATACCTGAACAGAAAGATTCGATGACACGGGTAAGAAACCTTAAAAACGGACTTGCAAATCATGGATATCTATTTTATGAGCTGTCTACATTTAATGCATGACATTATAGGTTACTTCACTCAATCATTGTAAATTATGTTATTTTTTAATATTACAAAAAAAATTTAAGTACGAGTATTGAATGTTGTGATTAATGCATATTAATAATTTTCTGTAAAATAATCTAGCCACAGGAGGTCACAAGCCAGTGTACTTTTTGTGCCGGTCCCAAAGCCCGGATAAATAGAGAGGGTTGTGTCAGGAAGGGCATCCGACGTAAAACTTTTGCCAAATTCAACATGCGAATCACTAACATGACTTCCATACCGGATCGGTCGGGGCCCGGGTTAACAAAGACCGCCATCGGTGCCGTTGACCTACAGGGCACTGGTGGAAATTGGGCTACTGTTGGTCGAAGAAGGAGAGGAGGAAGGTGTGTTAGAGGAGGAATGCGTGTCCGTAGGCAGAGAGAGAAGAGGAAAGGCAGGAGTTTAGGACTGAATAATTTTCTGTAAAATGAACTTTCAGATGCAAAAATAGCCCGTGTCTTATCTTTGAATCACATAGTAAATCAAAAATGACATTTTGAAGAACTGTCAGCAATTTTTCAGTGATTTTTCTAGTAATTTGATGATGGTTTCATACAATCTATTATTCTCTATAGGTTCCCAAACCTCTCATGGAGAAGCGGAGGAGAGACCGAATTAACCACAGTTTGGAAACATTGAGGCTTATGTTGGTGGAGAACACATGCAATGAGGTAAGTTCTGAACTTCGTGTCAAGTGCCTAAAAGTGATTTTTTTTTTCCCCCAGTCATTTTAAATGTCTTTGACATGTTAAATTGTCTTTGAAATGTCAACATTTCAGTTGATATAAAAAGTATTTATCTATTCTCCTTTTTAAAGAAACTGAAGAATCCCAAAGTGGAAAAAACTGAAATCCTGGAGAGCGTTGTTAATTTCCTGAAGGCAGCGCTGCAATCCAGACCATGCTCATATCCCATCAAAAGAGGAAACAGAAAATATGAGGAAGAAGATGACCTGGGATCTCCTTGCGAACATAAAGAGAACTACCATGATGGCATGAAAACATGTCTGGTCAGGGTCAACAATTTTATTGCAAGCAAGAGCCAAGAGTTAGAGGGGAACATGCAGATGACCATGCGACAGGAGCTTGAAGATCATTCCATTCAAGGTCATCTAGCGCCTGCTCCGCACCCCAGACCTGACGGTGGGTCTACACCAGGGCAGCAGGCACTTACTTGTGTAGCGTCGACCAGCTCCTGCATGGCACTGGGTCAGTCCTTAAGTTCTGCCATATGTGAGCCTAGAATGATGACAGCTTCCAGCTCTAACCTTCCTTTGATGTCAAGTGATGCTATGTGGAGGCCTTGGCCAGTGTAGAAACAAACCATCATTACATATCATCCAAAAATGTATCAGAATCTTTGATGGATTAAACTGATCAAAATAATGTTTACTCATTGCATGTAAAAGATTGTGCAGCATACGTAAATCTGTGGATTTTGCACAATAGATACTGAAATCTTTGTTTTGATATGGCAAGTGACAACAAGCTCTGTGTCACAGATGTGTTTGTACTTGATAGTGTATAATTTTGGAGGATGCAAGCAATTTTGGAAAGAATTTTTTTGTACTTTTTTTTGTACTTTTTTTTTTTTACATATTTTTGTACCTTTTGTACTTTAATCAAGCTATGGATCTTTCTAATGGCTCAAGATACATTTACTTAATCAAGCTAAAATGATTTTATTAGATTTGATGTTGTGTTAGGGACACTTACAGTAATCTGGTTGATTTTTTCTTTTTACTATTTTTTTTATATGTACTATGTTTTTCTTGAGAGCTGAGGCTTTGAATTCTTCTAGTTGTGTAGCCAAAGCAAAGTGTGTGTATACATATTGAAAGAATAAACCTGTCTAAGGATATTCTTGAACAAGTTGCTTTGTTGAATTCCATTTATTTCCTGAGGTGTATTTTAAAACATAACTCCTTAGAATAGCTCTGAAAGTTTAGTATTATAATTAGTTAATTAGCTGATTAGAGCTCTTCTCAGGTCGACATTGCTGTATTATAAATTCTTTCTTCTAATATTTTTGAGATACTGGATTTTCCAGTATCTCATTTAGATGAGCTGTAAGCCGTAATCATCAAGATTAAAACAAAATATTTCACTTTATGTGTAATGAATCTAGAAAATATGAAAATTCCACTTTTTGAATTAAATTATGGAAAAAACAAACTTTTCCACGATATTCTAATTTTTTTTAGATGCATCTGTATTTAGGCAAGGCAAGGCAAGTTTATTTATATAGCACATTTCATACACAATGGTAATTCAAAGTGCTTTACATAAAAAAGTAAAATAATCATAAAAACAATAATAAAATTAAAACAAGGAAATTAAAAACTTGACTTAAATCATTTTAAAATGATTTTAAAATTGATTTAAAATGAATTAAGACAGTTTAAAAATAGAGAGTGCAATACAAAGAATACAGTGCAATCAGTTTGGACATCGCACAGTGCTCATTCAATAAATGTACAGCTAAACAGATGAGTTTTGAGTCTAGATTTAAAAGTGGCTAATGTTTTAGCACATCTGATCTCCTCTGGGAGCTGATTCCACCTGTGGGCGGCATAATAACTAAAAGCAGATTCCCCTTGTTTTGTGTGAACCCTCTGTATTTCTAACTGACTCGATCGTAATGATCTGAGTGGTCTGTTAGGTTTATATTCAGTGAGCATATCTGCAATATATTTCAGTCCTAGGTCATTAAGTGATCTATAAACAAATAAAAGTACTTTAAAATCAATCCTAAATGTAACAGGAAGCCAGTGTAAGGACTTAAGGACTGGTGTGATATGCTCAGATTTTCTGCTTCTAGTCAGAATTCTGGCAGCAGCGTTCTGGATGAGCTGTAATTGTCTAACGATCTTCTTGGGAAGGCCAGTGAGGAGACCATTACAATAGTCCACCCTGCTGGTGATAAAAGCATGAACAAGTTTCTCCAAGTCTTGACTGGAGACAAAACATCTAATTCTTGCAATGTTTTTTAAATGATAGTATGCTGATTTAGTTACTGCTTTGACATGACTACTGAAACTAAGATCTGTCTCCAGAATCACACCAAGATTCCTGACTTGATTTTTAGTTGTTAGACCCCTAGAGTCAAGGTATGCATTCACCTTGAAAACTTCATCTTTGTTTCCAAATGCAATGACTTCAGTTTTTTCCTTGTTTAACTGAAGAAAGTTCTGGCACATCCAACTGTTAATTTTTATTAATGTCTTGGCAGAGGGAATCAGTGGGGCTGTAGTCATTTGGCGATAAGGCTAAATAAATCTGGGTATCATCAGCATAGCTATGATAGGCAATTTGGTTCTTTCTCATTATTTGACTTAGTGGGAGCATATACAGGCTAAATAAGAGCGGTGCAAGAATTGAGCCTTGTGAGACTCCACATGTCATGGACGTCCACTTAGACTTATGCTCTCCTATAATCACATAATAACCTCTCCCTTCTAAGTATGACCTGAACCATTTGAGTACCATCCCAGAAAGCCCGACCCAATTTTCCAGTCTCTGTAGAAGTATGTTATGATCTACAGTGTTATTTACACTGATATTTTGCCAGAATCAGAATTTAAACGAATATCATTTATTATCTTAGTGAGCGCTGCCTCGGTGCTGTGATGCGGTCGGAAACCAGATTGAAAATTGTCCAGATATTCATTTGAGTTTAAGTATTTGTTCAGCTGATTAAAAACTACCTTTTCTATAATTTTGCCTATAAAAGGAAGATTTGATATTGGTCTATAATTGTTCAAAATGGTGTTATCAAGATTGCTCTTTTTCAAAAGGGGTTTAACAACTGCAGTTTTCAGCGAGTTTGGAAAAGTCCCAGAAAGAAGTGAGGCGTTCACCACTTCTACGAGATCTGCTTCCAGACAATTAAGCACACTTTTGAAAAAATATGTGGAAAGTATGTCAAGATAGCAGGTTGATGATTTTAGTTGCTGCACTATTTCTTCCAAAATTTTGCAATCAATTGCTTCAAAAATAGACATAGTACCTTCTTCTTGATATTGTGGCCAAATCTGTCTGACCTCTGCATAAATTGGGGATGTGCTAATCGCCTTCCTGATATTACTGATCTTATCAGATAAGAAGGAAGCAAACTCATTGCATTTGCTGTCAGAGACCATTTCATTGGGAATTTGACTTGGGGGGTTTGTCAGTCTCTCAACAGTAGCAAAAAGAGTGCAAGTGTTGTTTAAGTTACTGTTCGTAAGTTTTGAGAAGAAACTCTGTCTAGCTGTAGCTAGTTCCACATTGAAAGCATGAAGGCTGTCTTTATAGATGCTATAGTGAATTTCAAGTTTCGTCTTCCGCCACATCCGCTCAGCTTGAAGTATTTACACAAAACTTCTTTGATAATTTGGTTTGGGCAAACTATCCTCTCTGATATGGGTAAATCATAATGACAATAAAGAAGCAAATTATATGAGAAGTGAACTCTGTGTGCTTGCAGTGAATTTTCAAGGCCAGATGAATTTGAACACCTTGCTAATGCTTATTGTCTTGAAGTATTACATATACTTGCTTTGCAGGAGAGGATTGGCCATTGGTAATTTCGGGAAATTTATATGTTGTTTCTAGGTGGTTACTATTCTATCCCAGCTGGTTGCTAGAATGCTGCTAGGTGGTTGCTATCATTTTCCAGTTGATTGCTAGGGTAGGGTGTTGCTAGGGCCTGCAATGCTAACCCAATTTGTTGCTAGGGTGTTGTTAATGGTTGCTATCCTAGCCCAGTTGGTTGCTAGGATGTTGTTGGGCGGTTTCTATCATATTCCAGATGGTTGCTAAGGTGCTGCTTGGTCACTGCTATGCTAATTAAATTGGTTGTTAGGGTGTTGTTAGGTGATTGCTAAGCTATCCCAGCTGGTTGCTAGGGTGTTACTAGGTGGTTGCTATGATATCGCAGTTGGTTGCTACAGTGTTGCTAGGTGGTTGTTATGCAAACCCAGTCTGTTGCTCGGGTGTTGCTAAGTGGTTGCAATGCTAACCCAGTTGGGTCCTAGGATGTTGACAGGTGGTTGCTGTCATATTCCAGTTGGCTGCAAGGGTGCTGCTAGGTCATTGCTATTCTAACCTAGGTGGATGCTATACTAACCAATCTTGTTACTAGGTGGTTGCTATGATATCGCAGTTGGTTGCTACAGTGTTGCTAGGTGGTTGTTATGCAAACCCACTCTGTTGCTCGGGTGTTGCTAAGTGGTTGCGATGCTAACCCAGTTGGTTGCTAGGATGTTGACAGGTGGTTGCTGTCATATTCCAGTTAGCTGCAAGGGTGCTGCTAGGTTATTACTATTCTAAACTTGCTATACTAACCAATCTGGTTGCTAGGTGGTTGCTATGATATTGCAGGTCGTTGTTAAGGTGTTACTAGGTGGTTGCTATGATATTCCACGTCGTTGTTAAGGTGTTACTAGGTGGTTGCTATGATATTCCAGGTGGTTGCTATGGCCTTGCTAGGTGGTTGCTATGATATTCAAAATGGTTTCTAGGATGGTGCCTGAATCCCCAAGTATTAATGATCAAGTTTCATGTCTCTAACTCCTGTGGTTTGGTCCGTGCGACCAAAAAAGAAAAAGAAAAAAATCACTCCATAGTCTTCCTTATGGAAAAATGACCCATTCTGAGCACTGCTACAAACCATTATTCTGATCTTTCCCAAAAACACAGGCACCCCATTGTGTAAAGGTTAAAAGGCTAAAAGTTTAGGTTAAAAAGGTTGAAACCTGTTTAAAGTTCATATTGTTAAAATTCTAAAATGCTGCTATGATTAGGTTGTTTCTATGCTAACACACTTGGTTGCTATGAAAAGTTGTGTAAAGGTTAAAAGGCTAAAGGCTAGGTTAAAGCATTAAAACGTTAAAATGTTAAAACGTTGCTAATTAAATTTTTCATTAAATGATATTATTGGTCGGGGGCACTTTAAAGCAAATTAAGCAAAATTTTGGACTGGTCTAACTTCATGGCTTATTATTGTGACAGTGTGATATGTTGTGGTTTTCTAATTTCATGAAAAGAATATGTACATCAACCAGTGATTATGATTTTCCAGGGTTTATTATATATATATATATATATATATATATATATATATATATATATATATATATATATATATATATATATATATATATATATATATATATATATATATATATAATGCTCAAACATATTATTTTGTATGTTTCAAAATGTCTTACCATTACATGATCAACAAGAAGCCATATTAGATAATGTTAACAATTTGTCAAGTGTTTTAATAAAGAATAATAACTGGTGACAATACAGTAAAATACTATTTACAATTTATATATTTGCACTATATATGTAGAAACAGTGGGGTGCCTATAGAGGCATCCACATTTGTCAATAAATAGATCTTGTAAGTACATCAAAACATTGAAATGCCTTTCAAAGGGATTTGGACTTTGGACTCTGTTAAAAAGAATGTCAGCTGAATGACTGCAAATATTCTGTCCTTCAGGTACCACAAGTGTCCACTAGAGGTGTTTATGTGTCCTCTTGGTCAGATCTTGATATGCCAGCACTCCATACCATTTCAGCTCCACGGTCTCCATGTTGTTTGGGATGGAGTGAACACTTCTCTTGTTTCCAGATTAAGAGACGGTGACATAAGGAGAGCTCTGGATTTCTGAAGCTGAGGTAAACTTCCAGGACTGCAGACAGAAAATGCTGTTGTAAAGAGAGGCGGGGAGGAGGAGGAAGGAGACAGGGGGGGAGCAAAAGGAGAGGGTGGAGGGGAGAGCTGTTCTGATGAAGTAAAGACAATGGGATTTTGGTAGGCAGATTTAGAAGTAATTGAACATGACTCAGTGAAAATTAGATCTTGTTTGTAGGGATCACTGATGTAGATGAGCAGAGTTTAGTATGAGAGTTGGGTGACTTGGTGTCCGATTCTCTCCCAGCTCTGGAAGAATGACCGCGGTGGCATACCAGATAGTATTCCAGACTCATTCTGGAAATCTCTCTCTCAAAGCGATGCATTTGACCCATGAAGGAAGTGGAGTCCGAAACACATAGATGGGGTGAGCAGCAGAGACAGGGTTTGATGAGTTTGTTTGAGTATGTGGGATTTCAACGACAGTCTGATTAACAGACCCTACAGAATGAGAGAAAAGTTTAAGTTATGTTAAATGTCAGCACAATAATATAATATAATATAATGTAATATAATATAATATAACATAATACCTTTCTTATCTGTTTTTTCACGTGTGTTCTTTCGTATATATTGAACAGCCAGGTCTAAAATTTCTGCTTTCTCCAGTTTGGGGTTTTGTAAACGCTGTGAGGCAAAGGAGAGGAAAGAGAAAGTTAATCCTGCTGAAGAAAATGATGATTCAAGAGTAGGAAAACACATTAGTAGGCTATTGCCTGATACTGTAGGAGTAATAATGCAGATTACGTGTTACTGTAGACGTAATGTACAGAATGTACTTCCTCGGACCCATTCCCAATCAAGAGCGGCGTGAAACAGGGGTGCGTTCTTGCTCCGACACTCTTCGGCGTCTTCTTCTCTCTGATGCTGTCGTACGCTTTCAGCCAGTCAGAGGATGGAGTGTATTTGCACACCAGAAGCGACGGCAGCATGTTCAACCTCGCCCGCCTTTGAGCTAAGACCAAAGTGCGTCAGGTTCTCATACGAGAGATGCTCTTCGCTGACGATGCAGCTCTGACGGCACAATCTGAAGAGGCACTGCAGCGACTCATCAACCGCTTTGCACATGCATGCAGAGAGTTCGGGTTGACCATCAGTTTGAAGAAGACAAACATCAAGGGCCAAGATGTGGGCAACGCCCTAAGCATATCCATCGGCAACTTCACCCTTGAAGTCGTGGAAGACTTTACATACCTCGTCTCCACCATGTCCAGCAACCTCTCCCTGGATGCCGAACTCAACAAGAGAATCGGCAAGGCAGCAACAGCCATGGCTCGCTTGGCCAAGAGGGTCTGGGACAACCACACACTGACTACCAACACCAAGATGCAGGTGTACCAGGCCTGTGTGCTCAGTACGCTACTTTACGGCAGCGAATCATGGACTCTGTACTCCCACCAAGAATGCAGGCTCAACACCATCCACCTGCGGAACCTCAGAAGAATTCTGGGGATCACCTGGCAGGACCACATCCCGAACAAGGTGGTTCTTGAGAAGGCGGGAACCCCAAGCATGTACGCACTGCTCACCCAGCGTCGCCTTCAGTGGCTCGGCCATGTCAGGCGGATGGAAGACGGGAGGATCCCCAAGGACATCCTGTACGGTGAGCTCGCCACTGGCTCCAGACCTGCAGGAAGACCTGTTCTACGTTTCAAGGATGTCTGTAAGCGAGATATGAGGGCAGGCGACATCGACCCAGCAGGCTGGGAGTCAGTGGCTGAAGACCGCAGCAGCTGGAGAAGTGCTGTGAAAGCATGCACAAAGAGGAGTGAGGAGAGAAGAGACCAGCAGTGGGAAGAGAGGAGGGAGCGCAGACGGCAGAGGGCAGCATCAGTGCCCCCAGAACCAGGCGCGGTTTTCACCTGTAGCAACTGCAACAGAGCCTGCCGATCCAGGATCGGACTGTTCAGCCACAGCAGGTTCTGCAACTCAACAACAGACTGAACCATGGCGCAGAGTTCCTTTGTCTCCCGAGACAGACAGATGCCAACAATGTACAGAATAAGCTTGCTGGGTAGATGTACTGCAGACATACTACAAACAAGTAGTAGGAGGTATACCACAAATAGCTGTGGTATAATAGCCCATAGTAAAACAATGAAATGCATTTCGAAGACATTTCCTCTGGCTCAATGTACTTACCATGTCTGCGTTGCTGTTGAACAGCAGAGCCCTGAGCACAGCAAGGTTCTGATTGATTCGGTCTCTTCTTTTCTTCTCTTTCACTGGCTTCAGTTTCTAAGAGGACAAGTTGAAGCTATGGGTAATAGTTTGTCTAAAACTATATTTTAAAACAACATCACTACATCACTAAATATCAATACACCGTGAAATACAATATCATACATAATGAGTTGATTAGAAGTAAGAGGCTTGGAATTAGGATAATAAATCATACTTACTCTTCTCCCGCTTTCCGTTTTAGCCATGGTGGAAGCTGAATACTTTTGAACTCTTTATACGCTTTATTTCCAAAAAAAAAGTCTGTCTGACGAATAACTGCTGCGAACCGAGGCTGAAACTTACAGGTGCATCTCAATAAATTAGAATGTCGTGGAAAAGTTCGTTTATTTCAGTAATTCAACTCAAATTGTGAAACTTGTGTATTAAATAAATTCAATGCCACAGACTGAAGTAGTTTAAGTCTTTGGTTCTTTTAATTGTGATGATTTTGGCTCACATTTAACAAAAACCCACCAATTCACTATCTCAACAAATTAGAATATGGTGACATGCCAATCAGCTAATCAACTCAAAACACTTGCAAAGGTTTCCTGAGCCTTCAAAATGGTCTCTCAGTTTGGTTCACTAGGTAAGCCACAAACATTCATTGCCAAAGAAGCTGGCTGTTCACAGAGTGCTGTATACAAGCATGTTAACAGAAAGTTGAGTGGAAGGAAAAATTGTGGAAGAAAAAGATGCACAACCAACCGAGAGAACCGCAGCCTTATGAGGACTGTCAAGCAAAATCGATTCAAGAATTTGAATGAACTTCACAAGGAATGGACTGAGGCTGGGGTCAAGGCATCAAGAGCCACCACACACAGACGTGTCAAGGAATTTGGCTACAGTTGTCGTATTCCTCTTGTTAAGCCACTCCTGAACCACAGACAACGTCAGAGGCGTCTTACCTGGGCTAAGGAGAAGAAGAACTGGACTGTTGCCCAGTGATCCAATATCCTTTTTTCAGATGGGAGCAAGTTTTGTATTTCATTTGGAAACCAAGGTCCTAGAGTCTGGAGGAAGGGTGGAGAAGCTCATAGCCCAAGTTGCTTGAAGTCCAGTGTTCAGTTTCCACAGTCTGTGATGATTTGGGGTGCAATGTCATCTGCTGGTGTTGGTCCATTGTGTTTTTTGAAAACCAAAGTCACTGCACCCGTTTATCAAGAAATTTTGCAGCACTTCATGCTTCCTTCAGCTGACCAGCATTTTGAAGATGCTGATTTCATTTTCCAGTAGGATTTGGCACCTGCCCACTCTGCCAAAAGCACCAAAAGTTGGTTAAATGACCATGGTGTTGGTGTGCTTGACTGGCCAGCAAACTCACCAGACCTGAACCCCATAGAGAATCTATGGGGTATTGTCAAGAGGAAAATGAGAAACAAGAGACCAAAAAATGCAGATGTGCTGAAGGCCACTGTCAAAGAAACCTGGGCTTCCATACCACCTCAGCAGTGCCACAAACTGATCACCTCCATGCCACGCCGAATTGAGGCAGCAATTAAAGCAAAAGGAGCCCCTACCAAGTACTGAGTACATGTACAGTAAATGAACATACTTTCCAGAAGGCCAACAATTCACTAAAAATGTTTTTTTTTATTGGTCTTATGAAGTATTCTAATTTGTTGAGATAGTGAATTGGTGGGTTTTTGTTAAACGTGAGCCAAAATCATCACAATTAAAAGAACCAAAGACTTAAACTACTTCAGTCTGTGTGCATTAAATTTATTTAATACACGAGTTTCACAATTTCAGTTGAATTACTGAAATAAATGAACTTTTCCACGACGTTCTAATGTATTGAGATGCACCTGTATATCTTGCAGGATACACTTTTCTGATTGGTGGAGAGTCTGTGGTGACGTCAGCAGCTTGGACGAATTCCATCCCTGTGCGAAAAAGAAAAACTGTGCTTGGTATCCAAATATTGCTTTGTTTCTGTTTTGATTTGTTTTGACATATTTTATTATACTGTATGTCATTGTCTTCACCAAGCTTAATGTTAAAAATGTTTCCGTTTGGGACAGAATATTATTAGTATTTATGGAAAGAGGAGTATGCATTTTTTGTTTGTTTGTTTGCTTACTTTGTTTGTTCACTTGCTATATAGCCATGTACTTAAGTTGGTAGGTTATTGAAAGCAGTAACTATATCTTAATAGTGTGACGTAGTAACGTAATATAGATTATAACATAAAGCCTGTATAACCGGATATGTCCATTTCTTCTAACCTAGCCGCCAGAGAAATTCAACCACTGAAATCGTAAACCTTATATATGTAATAACATGTATAAGCTTCAGATATACAGAATCAAATGTACAGTTACGTACACGCATAATCGTTTTTTTGTTTGTTTGTTTGTTTGTTTTTGGTTTTTGTTTGTGTGGGAGGAGGGATAGCCTATACCAGCGGTGTAATGGCCAGACGTTTAGCAGCATTCCGTTAAGTGTGCTTGTATGTCAGTGAAGTGTGTTAGGTGAGAAAGGCTTAGATAGAGAGTCAACAAATAACCTACTGACACACGTGACATCTTTGGAAAGAAGTTTCATTTAACCACTAAACCTTTGGTTCAAACTGAAATCTATTAGCGCAATTGATTATCGGTTTGATATCGCTTGCATCCCGTCGATAAAACGTTTTTGTTTTTTTTCCCAGAACGTGGAATTCAAGAATTCCTAAAGAAATCTTATCGTGAGAGCCGAGGAAAAGTGTCACATTAGGCACCAAGACCTTGTGCCTAACCATTTTATGGCAGTCGTTGGGTGGGAATGTGGACTCTTGGTGAACTTATGGGACCAACTGTGCAGCAAATATTTAGAAGGTCAAAAGTTTACAGTGGAATAGCAGTATTCAGGCTACACACTGTTAAAAATTGTCCCTTTAAAAAACAGTAAGTAACTGGCAGCACGGTTGCCAGCCAGTTACTGTTAAATTAACAGTGTCTTGCTGTTGTTCAAATTTACAGTTTGTTACTGTTTTTGGAAATACAGCATAAAGCTGTAAATTACTGTTAAAAGCATTAACAGTTAATTAATGTTTATTTGCACTTTTTTTTAACTGTAAACTACAAATATGTTATTATATTGAGAAATGGACTGCTAAGAAAAAAAGGTGGAATTATTTTTCTAGATATTTTTTTTATTTTATTTTATGAATTACCCCTTAGAAGTCTTGCTATAAAACCATGTTTTAATACAATGTACAAATATAGCCTTTGAAGCATTAAAAATTTAACACAATGCAGTGTAACTTCAAAACGTGCTTTATTAAAACTTTGAAAAACTTGAAAAACAAAAGCCACTTTAATCACAAAATATTCTCAAAATTAGTGGCTGATGCAAGTGGAATGACTAAAACTTAAGCTTCAGAATAAACTTTTGTTTAACTGAATAAACAAAACATTTATATAACATTAGAAAAAACTAAATGAGTGCCTCAGAGAACTACTGAGTGAATAGGAATTACTGATTTATTAGTGAATAAGAATTACTGAATGAAGAAAGAATTCAATAAAGAATGAAGTCAAAATTTAGGTATTCAAAAATGAACACCTGAAAAAATTGTGCGACTAACACACTAAAAGCATGTTTTTGTCATGTGTGAAGAGTATGTGTAAGGTGTGTGTGTGCGTGTGTGTGTGTGAGTGTGTGTGTGTGTGTGTGCGTGTGTGTGTGTGTGTGTGGTATGTTAAAACCTATCTGTAAGGTATGAATTTATGTTTATGTTACCAGAATTAACACTGTTTTCGTTCAGGCTATGGTATTCCTAAAGATTTTTATGCGCGCGCTGCGTTAGGCACTGATTTGTGGTAACCTGCAAATTATTCTATGAGTCTATTGTGGACATTGTATAGTCCATGATATTCTATATTTCAATTATGTACGTAACTGAAAATCCCTAAACATGTGACGTGAAAATTCCGCAGATGTAAACTGTTCTATAACGTACACGTTAACGTTTGTCTTAAGACTTTAATTAAATTGAATGCCCAGTGAAATACACAAAAACCTTCCACTGAGCACTGAAAAAAGAAAAAGAAACTAGCTCTTCAGATTTTTTGTGCTCTGACTATGTGATCATTGTCGATCAAATTGTTCTTTACCTTTCACACATTATCGTGTATCTTAATTATTTTATTATCAACATTACTGTATGAATATTAATGAAGGGGTGTGGTTTTTATGGGGGCTGTGGATCACTATTGGTTGGGTAAGATCATGGGCGGTGATTCAGAGCTTCAGAGTATACAACGGGTTTAAACTCAAACCGTTACTAACGTCTTATACTGAAGTGGATCTGCTGACCTGAGTGCCTTCAAATACGAGGACGATGTCTACTGATATACCTGAACAGAAAGATTCGATGACACGGGTAAGAAACCTTAAAAACGGACTTGCAAATCATGGATATCTATTTTATGAGCTGTCTACATTTAATGCATGACATTATAGGTTACTTCACTCAATCATTGTAAATTATGTTATTTTTTAATATTACAAAAAAAATTTAAGTACGAGTATTGAATGTTGTGATTAATGCATATTAATAATTTTCTGTAAAATAATCTAGCCACAGGAGGTCACAAGCCAGTGTACTTTTTGTGCCGGTCCCAAAGCCCGGATAAGTAGAGAGGGTTGTGTCAGGAAGGGCATCCGACGTAAAACTTTTGCCAAATTCAATATGCGAATCATTAACATGACTTCCATACCGGATCGGTCGGGGCCCGGGTTAACAAAGACCGCCATCGGTGCCGTTGACCTACAGGGCACTGGTGGAAATTGGGCTACTGTTGGTCGAAGAAGGAGAGGAGGAAGGTGTGTTAGAGGAGGAATGCGTGTCCGTAGGCAGAGAGAGAAGAGGAAAGGCAGGAGTTTAGGACTGAATAATTTTCTGTAAAATGAACTTTCAGATGCAAAAATAGCCCGTGTCTTATCTTTGAATCACATAGTAAATCAAAAATGACATTTTGAAGAACTGTCAGCAATTTTTCAGTGATTTTTCTAGTAATTTGATGATGGTTTCATACAATCTATTATTCTCTATAGGTTCCCAAAGCTCTCATGGAGAAGCGGAGGAGAGACCGAATTAACCACAGTTTGGAAACATTGAGGCTTATGTTGGTGGAGAACACATGCAATGAGGTAAGTTCTGAACTTCGTGTCAAGTGCCTAAAAGTGATTTTTTTTTTCCCCAGTCATTTTAAATGATGAATGTTAAATTGTCTTTGAAATGTCAACATTTCAGTTGATATAAAAAGTATTTATCTATTCTCCTTTTTAAAGAAACTGAAGAATCCCAAAGTGGAAAAAACTGAAATCCTGGAGAGCGTTGTTAATTTCCTGAAGGCAGAGCTGCAATCCAGACCATGCTCATATCCCATCAAAAGAGGAAACAGAAAATATGAGGAAGAAGATGACCTGGGATCTCCTTGCGAACATAAAGAGAACTACCATGATGGCATGAAAACATGTCTGGTCAGGGTCAACAATTTTATTGCAAGCAAGAGCCAAGAGTTAGAGGGGAACATGCAGATGACCATGCGACAGGAGCTTGAAGATCATTCCATTCAAGGTCATCTAGCGCCTGCTCCGCACCCCAGACCTGACGGTGGGTCTACACCAGGGCAGCAGGCACTTACTTGTGTGGCGTCGACCAGCTCCTGCATGGCACTGGGTCAGTCCTTAAGTTCTGCCATATGTGAGCCTAGAATGATGACAGCTTCCAGCTCTAACCTTCCTTTGATGTCAAGTGATGCTATGTGGAGGCCTTGGCCAGTGTAGAAACAAACCATCATTACATATCATCCAAAAATGTATCAGAATCTTTGATGGATTAAACTGATCAAAATAATGTTTACTCATTGCATGTAAAAGATTGTGCAGCATACGTAAATCTGTGGATTTTGCACAATAGATACTGAAATCTTTGTTTTGATATGGCAAGTGACAACAAGCTCTGTGTCACAGATGTGTTTGTACTTGATAGTGTATAATTTTGGAGGATGCAAGCAATTTTGGAAAGAATTTTTTTGTACTTTTTTTTGTACTTTTTTTTTTTACATATTTTTGTACCTTTTGTACTTTAATCAAGCTATGGATCTTTCTAATGGCTCAAGATACATTTACTTAATCAAGCTAAAATGATTTTATTAGATTTGATGTTGTGTTAGGGACACTTACAGTAATCTGGTTGATTTTTTCTTTTTACTATTTTTTTTATATGTACTATGTTTTTCTTGAGAGCTGAGGCTTTGAATTCTTCTAGTTGTGTAGCCAAAGCAAAGTGTGTGTATACATATTGAAAGAATAAACCTGTCTAAGGATATTCTTGAACAAGTTGCTTTGTTGAATTCCATTTATTTCCTGAGGTGTATTTTAAAACATAACTCCTTAGAATAGCTCTGAAAGTTTAGTTTTATAATTAGTTAATTAGCTGCAGCAATACGCCTGAGACCGCTCCGGCGGAACCTAACGACAACGCGACGTCGCTGGAAGCATCCCCCCAGATTTACGACAATACCTAGCTGGATAAGTTTTGTATGAATTTGGGTTATCATAATATGTCGTTTCTTTCAACGCCTTATGGTAACGCCGGAACCATAGCCGGGTCAGCGGCCTATGGTGGGTTCGACGACACAGACGGCTGCACTCGCTCTGACGGCTTCAAAATCATAAAAGCAATAGTTGTGGTGCTTCTCGAGCATTTAGTAAACAGAAAGCAGAAGGAGTTGTGTCTGGGGTGTGAAGTGGATCATCCGAGCCAACTTAGACATTCCTGTCTGTTCGAGCCTGACGCCTATTTTTTCGACGGCAACTTTGAGGAACTGGCACGGGATCTGATTAAACAGGGGCTTAAACACATCATAGCCCAAGCATTGAGCAGGTGTGGTTTTAGGCGACATCCCGAGAGAATTCAAGGTACTGTTGATGGTATTTTACACGAATTGCGGGAGGAAGTTTACATCGTGGAGAAGCTTCGTGGAGTCCGCGAGAAAATTGTGGACGGCATCAATGAGGAAGTTGTATACGACGCTGTGGATTGTTGGAAATCAACTCCGCATACAACCCGTGTATGATACTGAAAAATGGGGAACACGTGGTGTATACCAGGTCTGACAAAGTATCTATTTGAACGACGTATTAGATGTGAGATTATCAACTTGTTGTATGAGATCATTAATGATGATGTTGATGTACCTATTGTTGTTGTAAACGATTGTGTCGTTGACGCAAAACGTTTAACAAAACTCAAGAGACAAATATGTGATGTGAGAGGAATGTCGAATGTATGGCCAGATATGATGCATATGGGTATTAATGCGGGCGAGTCGGTTTGTAGAACTATCAGAAAAATACTAGACCTGATGACTGAATGCGGCAGCAGTATTAGAATTGCTGACATAATGTGTATGTGTGCTTATGTGACTGATTTATGTATAATATTATCAAGAAAAGAAGAGAATGATATTTGTGAAATCGTCGAAACATTTGTTGATTACATTGTCGAGAAAAATTGTGTAATATGTATAAAATTTCTACAGCACCTCGATGCTATATGATGTTGATTTCTTTCATCGAAAAGAAAATCTCAAACAATTAAAACACATGTTATTCTTTTGTGGAGTCTGAACCGTCAACATGACCGAAGAAATGAAAAAAATTTATTACAACCCTTCTAATCCGGGGTCTTTAGGAGGTAAAAAACGTTTAAAAGATGCTGTTTTAAAGGAAACCGTTTCGGACTGGCTGGCCGGAGAGGACGCGTACACGCTATACAGAAATCCTCGTTTGAATTTCAAAAGGAATCGTGTTTTTGTCTATGGCATTGATATGCAGTTCCAGGCCGATCTAGTTGACATGTATGCATACGCTGCGGAAAATGACAATAACCGTTTTCTGTTGACGTGTATAGATCTGTTTAGTAAATAGGCATGGACGCGTTTATTAAAAAATAAATCAGGAATCGAGGTAACTAAAGCTTTCGAATCTATACTTAAGGAAGGTCGTGTGCCACGCAAATTACAGACAGACAATGGAAAGGAGTTTTTTAATAAACATTTTCAAAGCATGACAAAAAAGTACAATATCATACATTTTGCACCCGCCACAGAATTAAAAGCCTGTGTCATTGAGCGGTTTAATAGAACCTTAAAAGGTAGGATGTGGAGATATTTAACAGCAACAAATTCCAAACGTTACGTAGATGTACTTCAAGATATCACAGATGGGTACAATGTGAGTTTTCACCGTAGCATTAAAATGAGCCCGGTTGATGTGAACAGAGAGAACGAGTCTGTGGTGTTTCATAATCTGTATGGTGCTAGCGGAGCTCGCTGTGCCAACCCCGTTTTTAAATATAAAATTGGTGATGTTGTTAGAATTTCTAAAGCAAGAGGGGTATTCACAAAAGGGTATGAGGAAAACTATACGCATGAATTTTTCACCATAACGGAACGTGTGCCTCGAGACCCTCCGGTGTACAGACTATGTGATTATGATGGTGATGTCATCGATGGAGTATTTTATGAGGATGAATTACAAAAAATAATTGTGAACAAAAACAAGGCGTTTAAAGTGGAAAAAAATTTAGACAAAAAGAAACAAGGTCGGAAAACATTGGTGTTGGTTCGATGGCTCGGGTGGCCTGCAAAATTTGCTTCGTGGATCGACCAGAAAGACTTGGTCGATGTGCAGATACCATAAAAATAAAGTCCAACACGTGTCCGACCCACACTCGTAAAAAACAGCCATGGCAGAGGGTGGTTTTTATGTAACGTTGCCATGCAACGCATCATTATCTGTTTATCCGGAAAACCGTATATCTAATAACACAACCAGATTGGCGAAAGGTATAAATTTAAAAGGAGAATGGCAAGTGGGGTTAATCGAATTTGAATGCCCCGTGTCGTGGTACACGTTTAATGAGACAGATGCTACGTTCATTTTCAGCTATGATGAAACAAAGCCATCAGTTAGCAAGAATCATGTTGACCCCAAAGAACTTTTCATCACCGGCGATGGAAAACGACAAACATACCTTACACGTTAAAGGCCGGTTATTATGAGGACATTCCTTTCTTGATCGGGGGATCAACGCAAACCTACCATCGGGGACGAGTCTCGGTTATGACCATATTAAAAACAAAGTGTTTCTGAAAGCCCCTCCGAAGACGTCATTGACATTTTATGGAAAACTAGCTAATATTTTAGGTTTAAAACCAGGTATTGCTATAGAAACTAGCAATCAAAATCATGAAAAACACATAATAGGGTATACGTCTGTGACGTATGCCCCATATCAGGCGGATATAAACGGGGTTCTACACCATGTATAGAATATATTATATTATATATATATATATATACACAGATATTATAGAATATCAATCAGTTGGCGACCACCACGTTCCACTACTACGTTGTGTGCATATAGACGGTGATATTAATAAGAATATTACTGTCAGATACGATAGACCGCATTACGTGTCAGTTAACAAATCGACCATCACAGAAATAACTATACAGGTGAAAGACGATCAAAATCAAGACGTGCCTTTCAGTTACGGGAAGGTGTGTGTCAAACTACACTTTAGACCTGTGAAACAGTTTGTTTAAAGATGGTGTATCTCAATAACATGAACAACATCGACCCCATGCGTTATGTAGCCTATTACCAGAATCAAGCCGGTAATGGACTCCCGGGGTATGCCGGTGGGGGGGTTATGTATGGGGCCGGTTTGGGTGGTATGTTTAGGGGGCTCTTTAGAATGGCCATACCATTGCTAAAACGGGGGTTTAGCATAGCCAAACCCCATCTTAAATCAGCTGCAAAAAACATACTAAGCGACGTTGTTACCAACACATTATCACGGTCTTTTAATAACGGTGATACACAAGACGGATCCGGGTTGATGGCTATGGCTCGCAATAGATCAGCTAGGCCACCAGGGATTCGGAGGAGTGGTCAAGTACGAAAGAAAACAAAACACAATGTTAAGAATGCATCAGTTGTAAAGAGTTAGCGCTGAGTCAGTTAGCGCTGGCTTCTGGAAAACATCTTAAAAATCAACCTCTTTCAATAGATAGAGAAGATTTTCTACAGGGGTACACATTGTACGCATTCAACCTCACGCCAGACGAGGAATGTGGCCAACACATTTCACTCATCAAGTCTGGAAACATCAGACTAGAAGCCCGTTTTAGACAGCCGCTACCCAGAACGATTAATTTGATTTTTTATGCCATATTCGACAGCATAATCGAAGTGTCAAATCGTCGACAGATACTGGTTGACTACTATTAATATGTAAAATAAAAAAATTTTAAAAATGGACACACTAGAACTTACGGCCGTCATGGACAAGATCTCATACAACACACATTTTCTCGGGGTGCTCCCGTGTGACTATCTTCCAAAAGAACCATTAAAAAAATTACCCGTCATGGTAGTGATGACATGACAAAGCATGACAAAAAAGTACAATATCATACATTTTGCACCCGCCACAGAATTAAAAGCCTGTGTCATTGAGCGGTTTAATAGAACCTTAAAAGGTAGGATGTGGAGATATTTAACAGCAACAAATTCCAAACGTTACGTAGATGTACTTCAAGATATCACAGATGGGTACAATGTGAGTTTTCACCGTAGCATTAAAATGAGCCCGGTTGATGTGAACAGAGAGAACGAGTCTGTGGTGTTTCATAATCTGTATGGTGCTAGCGGAGCTCGCTGTGCCAACCCCGTTTTTAAATATAAAATTGGTGATGTTGTTAGAATTTCTAAAGCAAGAGGGGTATTCACAAAAGGGTATGAGGAAAACTATACGCATGAATTTTTCACCATAACGGAACGTGTGCCTCGAGACCCTCCGGTGTACAGACTATGTGATTATGATGGTGATGTCATCGATGGAGTATTTTATGAGGATGAATTAC
Organism: Cranoglanis bouderius; assembly: GCA_023630585.1. Classification (NCBI taxonomy): domain Eukaryota; kingdom Metazoa; phylum Chordata; class Actinopteri; order Siluriformes; family Cranoglanididae; genus Cranoglanis; species Cranoglanis bouderius. The sequence goes on from CM042561.1 coordinate 14,051,744, forward strand.
AAAAAATAATTGTGAACAAAAACAAGGCGTTTAAAGTGGAAAAAAATTTAGACAAAAAGAAACAAGGTCGGAAAACATTGGTGTTGGTTCGATGGCTCGGGTGGCCTGCAAAATTTGCTTCGTGGATCGACCAGAAAGACTTGGTCGATGTGCAGATACCATAAAAATAAAGTCCAACACGTGTCCGACCCACACTCGTAAAAAACAGCCATGGCAGAGGGTGGTTTTTATGTAACGTTGCCATGCAACGCATCATTATCTGTTTATCCGGAAAACCGTATATCTAATAACACAACCAGATTGGCGAAAGGTATAAATTTAAAAGGAGAATGGCAAGTGGGGTTAATCGAATTTGAATGCCCCGTGTCGTGGTACACGTTTAATGAGACAGATGCTACGTTCATTTTCAGCTATGATGAAACAAAGCCATCAGTTAGCAAGAATCATGTTGACCCCAAAGAACTTTTCATCACCGGCGATGGAAAACGACAAACATACCTTACACGTTAAAGGCCGGTTATTATGAGGACATTCCTTTCTTGATCGGGGGATCAACGCAAACCTACCATCGGGGACGAGTCTCGGTTATGACCATATTAAAAACAAAGTGTTTCTGAAAGCCCCTCCGAAGACGTCATTGACATTTTATGGAAAACTAGCTAATATTTTAGGTTTAAAACCAGGTATTGCTATAGAAACTAGCAATCAAAATCATGAAAAACACATAATAGGGTATACGTCTGTGACGTATGCCCCATATCAGGCGGATATAAACGGGGTTCTACACCATGTATAGAATATATTATATTATATATATATATATATACACAGATATTATAGAATATCAATCAGTTGGCGACCACCACGTTCCACTACTACGTTGTGTGCATATAGACGGTGATATTAATAAGAATATTACTGTCAGATACGATAGACCGCATTACGTGTCAGTTAACAAATCGACCATCACAGAAATAACTATACAGGTGAAAGACGATCAAAATCAAGACGTGCCTTTCAGTTACGGGAAGGTGTGTGTCAAACTACACTTTAGACCTGTGAAACAGTTTGTTTAAAGATGGTGTATCTCAATAACATGAACAACATCGACCCCATGCGTTATGTAGCCTATTACCAGAATCAAGCCGGTAATGGACTCCCGGGGTATGCCGGTGGGGGGGTTATGTATGGGGCCGGTTGGGTGGTATGTTTAGGGGGCTCTTTAGAATGGCCATACCATTGCTAAAACGGGGGTTTAGCATAGCCAAACCCCATCTTAAATCAGCTGCAAAAAACATACTAAGCGACGTTGTTACCAACACATTATCACGGTCTTTTAATAACGGTGATACACAAGACGGATCCGGGTTGATGGCTATGGCTCGCAATAGATCAGCTAGGCCACCAGGGATTCGGAGGAGTGGTCAAGTACGAAAGAAAACAAAACACAATGTTAAGAATGCATCAGTTGTAAAGAGTTAGCGCTGAGTCAGTTAGCGCTGGCTTCTGGAAAACATCTTAAAAATCAACCTCTTTCAATAGATAGAGAAGATTTTCTACAGGGGTACACATTGTACGCATTCAACCTCACGCCAGACGAGGAATGTGGCCAACACATTTCACTCATCAAGTCTGGAAACATCAGACTAGAAGCCCGTTTTAGACAGCCGCTACCCAGAACAATTAATTTGATTGTTTATGCCATATTCGACAGCATAATCGAAGTGTCAAATCGTCGACAGATACTGGTTGACTACTATTAATATGTAAAATAAAAAAATTAAAAAATGGACACACTAGAACTTACGGCCGTCATGGACAAGATCTCATACAACACACATTTTCTCGGGGTGCTCCCGTGTGACTATCTTCCAAAAGAACCATTAAAAAAATTACCCGTCATGGTAGTGATAAACACGCATCCGTCAGGACTCCCAGGTGAACACTGGTTGGCTATTTACATAAATTAAGATGGGGTGGGTTGTTCTTTCGACAGCTTTGGTAATAAACCAGATTACCCACGTTTTCCGTCACTTATTAAAAACTTTCTAAACCGCAATTCTAGTGTTGTACAATATTCATCAGTGCAAGTCCAAGATTTTTCATCAGATACATGCGGGCAGCATTGTGTGTTCTTTCTTTACCATATGTCAAAGGGATATAATTATGATTATGTGATGAGTCTGTATACCGATGATTTTATTAAAAATGACAAAAAGGTAACTGCTTTTGTGAAAAAACTAAAACACAACCACTGTAATGAAAATGTTTTCAATTGTATACGCTGTGTTCAGACGTGTGATGTGTTTATGTATCATGCTTAACATTCTCAAATAAACAACAACTAAAGAATAGAACCGTCTTTTTTTGTTGTTGACTTTTTTATTATCATTATTAATATTACACATACAACACAATCACTATAATAACAAGTCCAAAAATAGGAAACAGAACATACAAAATCTCTGAGATTAATATTTCAGCCATTGACTCGCGTCGAGAGACGGCGAGCTGAATAATGCAGGCTCGTCTGAATAATTTGTGTGTGATGCTGCCGCTTTCTGTCCTTTTTTACTCTTCTTAGATGTGCTGGTTATAATAGGTGTCGTATTGTTTTTGAAAGAGTTAATAACTTGTCTGATATAACGATTCGGCACCGTCGAGTATGGTATATTTAAAATAGAAAAAGCCTGCAGAAACTCGTTCCAGCCAATAGGTCTCAGCGCGTCAGAAACCTTTTGTGGAGCAGTGACACCTTTGACTAAATCGAGCATGTGCGACCCGTGGATTGTTCTGCCTTTAAACACAAACTCCCCCGACTCAGCCCAAGACGCGACGTCTTTAGATTTAGAAATTTTATCTAAAATGTAACGAGCGTTTTTTACACTCCTCTGTCGTACGTTCTTCAAAACATCGAGCACAACAGCGTCTGAAATAGCGTGATTGCCCACACCCGCCGCAGAGGACTGTTCTTCTGTTTCAATACCATCAGGCTGTGGGAGTGTTAATGTTAAAGTGTTGGTATCACGATCCCCCTGTCTTGCGATTGTTAAAAAACGTTGTAATATATTTGTATACAGCTTAGCCTTTTCATAATCGTCCAAATCAGATCTGTGCAAAATACTTCTTATGGTCGCGTCCAAATCGTTCTCAACAACTCGTTGAATAGTCTCGCGCGGGGGTCACTCATTAGTTTATTTATTTGATGCTGGGGTACTAAAAACAGATTCTCTGCATACTCCATCCCCATCATATTATCTAGATGTGACCAGATTACTGATAAACGGTATTGCCACACTTAATAGCGGTAGTAGAAAACCACCCTGCTGATTTATCAGACGTCTTTTTCTCTTAACAGCTATTTTTTTGTCAGCCACAAGCTTCAGAGCTCTTTTATTCCTTCTCAGTTTGCGGTATTGTGACACCGTGAGTGGAATATTCCCGTGGAGAACGTTAAGAGCCACTTCACACAAAGTCGCACTGAGTTCATCTGCTGCAGACTGTAAAATGACCCGTCTCTGTTTGGGTGTAGCGTTTAATAATATTTTTAAAAGAGGTATGTTTCTACAGCCGTGGCCAAAAGTTTTGAGAATGACACAAATATTAATTTTCACAAAGTCTACTGCTTCAGTGTTTTTAGATCTTTTTGTCAGATGTTACTAACTGTTACTGAAGTATAATCACAAGCATTTCATAAGTGCCAATGGCTTTTATTGACAATTACATGAAGTTTATGCAAAGAGTCAATATTTGCAGTGTTGACCCTTCTTTTTCAAGACCTCTGCAATTCACCCTGGCATGCTGTCAATCAACTTCTGGGCCACATCCTGACTGATGGCAGCCCATTCTTGCATAATCAATGCTTGGAGTTTGTCAGAGTTTGTGGGCTTTTGTTTGTCCACCCGCCTCTTGAGGATTGACCACAAATTCTCTATGGGATTAAGGTCTGGGGAGTTTCCTGGCCATGGACCTAAAATGTTGATGTTTTGTTCCCCGAGCCACTTTGTTATCACTTTTGCCTTGTGGCAAGGTGCCCCATCATGCTGGAAAAGGCATTGTTCGTCACCAAACTGTTCTTGGATGGTTGGGAGAAGTTGCTCTCTGAGGATGTTTTTGTACCATTCTTTATTCATGGCTGTGTTCTTAGGCAAAATTGTGAGTGAGCCCACTCCCTTGGCTGAGAAGCAAGAGTGGTCTTAGGATGCTTTACTGTTGGCATGACACAGCACTGATGGTAGCGCTCACCTTTTCTTCTCCGGACAAGCTTTTTTCCAGATGCCCCAAACAATCGGAAAGGGGATTCATCAGAGAAAATGACATTACCCCAGTCCTCAGCAGCCCAATCCCTGTACTTTTTGCAGAATAGCAGTCTGTCCCTGATGTTTTTCCTGGAGAGAAGTGGCTTCTTTGCTGCCCTTCTTGACACCAGGCTATCCTCCAAAAGTCTTCGCCTTACTGTGCGTGCAGACGCACTCACACCTGCCTGCTGCCATTCCTGAGCAAGCTCTGCACTGGTGGTGCCCCGATCCCGCAGCTGAATCAACTTTAGGAGACGGTCCTGGCGCTTGCTGGACTTTCTTGGGCGCCCTGAAGCCTTCTTCACAACAGTTGAACCTCTCTCCTTGAAGGTCTTGATGATCCGATAAATGGTTGATTTAGGTGCAATCTTACTAGCAGCAATATCCTTGCCTGTGAATCCCTTTTTGTGCAAAGCAATGATGGCTGCACGTGTTTCCTTGCAGGTAACCATAGTTAACAGAGGAAGAACAATAATTTCAAGCACCACCCTCCTTTTAAAGCTTCCAGTCTGTTATTCTAACTCAATCAGCATGACAGAGTGATCTCCAGCCTTGTCCTTGTTAACACGCTCACCTGTGTTAACGAGAGAATCACTGACATGATGTCAGCTGGTACTTTTGTGGAAGGGCTGAAATGTAGTGGACATGTTTTTTTGGGATTAAGTTCATTTTCATGGCAAAGAGGGACTTTGAAATTAATTGCAATTCATCTGATCACTCTTCATAACATTCTGGAGTATATGCAAATTGCCATCAGAAAAACTGAGGCAGCAGACTTTGTAAAAATTAATATTTGTGTCATTCTCAAAACTTTTGGCCACGACTGTACAAAGTCTATCCGACATTTTTTTATTTTTTTACAATCCCAACACTTTTTCCCCCAACTATCTTCTTTTCTGTATGTATACAACAGCATTCGTTGAGAGTAAATCTGTTCTGAGCCGATAGTGTTCGGGTGTATTTGTTTTATAATCAATCATTAGGTAGCCGAAAGGCTTGTTGGTGGCGTCTTGATAACACTCCATAAAAATTTTGTGTTACCCGGGTACATTTGCCTTCCTAGTACACTCACTTGGTTGACGTCTCCAGGGTTTTTAAACAACATCAGATAATTTGTGTTTAAGATGATAGTCCTGCTGGATTTACCCTGACAAAATAAATTCTGCACGATATAAATAGCACTAAGGTTTCTATGGTGAACATACTGTGTGAACACCTTCTCCACCTCGTTGCTCCCGCTGGCCTCTTTCATCAAATCATCCATTATTAACAAACTAGTTTTGTTGATTGGGAACATTTCATCATCGTTTAGAGTCTGTGGTAACCCTTCAATAAATTTTATTTTGCACATTTTCAATAATTCATCATACAATGGCTGCCAACAATCATAAATATATACAATGTTTTCAATTTTTTTAGAAACCATCTGTACAGCATTTTGCAACAACATTTTTACAAAATATGACTTTCCTGAGTTTGAAGGTCCACTTATCACACATGAAAATGGGTGCTGTAATCTGAAATCAAAACCACCAGTGTCTCGAACACCCCTGTGTTCAAAAAACATGTCAGAACCCATATGGAATTGTAACTTTTCCAGCATGCCTGTGCTTGATCTGTGGAAGACCACTATTTTTATGTTTAACATGTGCTCAAAACGCGTGATATCATTAAACCCTTCATGATATTAAAATTATAATTAAACCTTAAAGGGTTTAATTATAAACCCTTATAATTAAATCTTATACTGTTCCGAATAACCGACAGACTTCTGCAATGACACAGCTATGGTTTGCAGTTCTGTGAATGATTTTTGGGGGTTTAGAAAATGTGCCAGACAGATTGCAAAACACAGATTGTTAGACTTGTTCATGGGGCAGAACAGATTCATCCTATTCCTACTGATTACCTCGTTATGGGCTAGATCGCACACTTTTCAATAACCACCACCTTGTTTACTCCGTGCTATAGCTACTTTTAGATCTAAACTATCGTCAACCCGCACATCTATGTTACTCTGCATAATCTTCTCGAGCTGATTTATGAATATGTCCACACAGTAGTCGTTGTTAGGTGACAAGACTGCATTAACATCAAAGTTTAGACTAGGACCGCTCATCGTTATGTTAATCAACCCGCCATCCCCAGCCAACAGTCTGGAAAATGATACTATTTCCGCCATTATATCGTGTAGAAATATAGTGTATGTGGCCATGTCTACATCAGGTCATCATCATCATCATCATTCCTCTTTCTCCACATGGGAGCACAGGGCCTCAGCAACACTCCTCCAGCGGACTCTATTGGGGGCGGTTCTCTTCAGCTGAGCCCATGTCCACCCTGCTGTCTTCATTTCCCCCTCTGTACATCTTCTCCAGGTTTGTTTTGGTCTTCCAACCCTCCTCTTGCCTTGCGGGTTCCATTGCAAGGCTTGTCTTGTGATGTTTTCTGGGTCTTTCCGGAGGGTGTGGCCTATCCAACCCCATTTCCTTTTCCGGATTTCTTGGTCGATGGGGGTCTGCTTTGTTCTTTTCCACAGTCTGACATTGGATATCTTTTCAGGCCACCTGATGCGTAAGATGTTCCTGAGACATCTGTTGACAAAGGTCTGGAGCTTGTTTACTGCTGTCTTGGTAAGTCTCCATGTTTCCGAGCCATACAGAAGGACTGCTTTGACGTTGGTGTTAAAGATTCGGACTTTGGTCTGCTGTGCAAAAGCTGTAGAGCTCCAGACAGGACGTAAGGTGTTAAAGGCGTGCCTGGCTTTGTTGATGCGGCTCTTGATGTCCTCGTCCGCTCCCCCGTCCTTGCTGACGACGCTTCCTAGGTATACAAACTTTTCCACGTCGTTGATGTTGGCACCTTGTAGTTGGATCCGGTCTTCCTTCTTGTTGTTGATCCTCATGGCTTCGGTTTTCTTAACATTTATTTTCAGTCCCGTTTTTGCTGCTTCCTCTGAGAGCTTGTTGAGTTTCTGCTGTGCATCCTGCTGCCTGTGTGACAGAAGGCTGATGTCGTCCGCAAAATCGAGGTCTTCCAGCAGTTTGTTGAATGTCCAGCGGATTCCTGTGTTGGCATTTTCTGTAGACTTCTTCATGATCCAGTCCACTACCAACAGGAAGATGGTAGGTGACAACATGCAGCCCTGTCGCACTCCGGTGCGTACCTCAGAAGGCTCAGTCAATTTTCCCTTATGTACCACTTGACATGAGGAGTTGCTGTATAGTTGTTGGAAGATAGTGATGAAGTTGGGTGGTATCCCGTAGTGTGTCATAAGCTTCCAGACGACCTCTCTGTCCACACTGTCAAAGGCCTTCTCGAAGTCCACAAAGACTGCGTAGAGTGGAGACTGCCATTCCAGGGACTGCTCGATGATGATGCGTAGAGTGGCAATGTGGTCAGTGCATGACTTGTCCTGCCTAAAGCCCGCCTGCTCGTCTCTCAGTCTTTTGTCCAGCGCCTCTTTCAGTCTGTGCAACATGATGCGTGTCAGTATCTTGCTGGGGACAGACAAGAGCATGATGCCTCTCCAATTGCTGCAGCTGGATAGGTCGCCTTTCTTGGGGAGTTTTACTAGGTGTCCTTTCCTCCACTCATCTGGAACCTGTTCTTGCTCCCAGACTTTCTGAAGCAGAGGGAAGAGCTTGTCAGTTGTTGTTGTAATACTAGCCTTCAAGGCCTCTGGTGGTATACCATCAGGGCCAGCAGCTTTGCCGGCCTTTATCTCTTTGACTGCCTTGGTGATCTCGGCTCTGGTGGGTACATCAGTGTTTATATCTAGTAGGCTGTCTGCTGGTGGGATAGATGGCAGTTGTTCTGGTAGAGGTCTGTTTAGGATTTCTTCGAAGTGTTCAGCCCATCTTGCTCTTTCTTGACTTTCGTTTGTGATGGTTTGTCCTTCCCTGTTCTTGACAGAACATGTTGGTTGGTTGTTCTTGCCTGCAAGAGTCCGGGTGATTTCATACAGTCTCTTCATGTTTCTCTGCTCTGCTGCTGCTTCTGCATCCACTGTAAGATCATGGATGAATTTCCTCTTGTCTGCTCTGGCGCTCTTTTTGACTTTCTTGTTGGTATCCTGGTATTGAGTTTGTAGCTTTGTTTTTTCGTGGCGGTCTTGGCAGTGGTTGATCTTTTGTTTCAATTCTTTATTTTCATTTACAAGGTTCAATGTGTCGACTGTGAGCCACTCCTTGTGTTGTTTTTCTCTCTTCCCCATGACTTCTAGGCAGGTGTCCGTCCAAGCTTTCTTTAGACTCTGCCAGTGGTCCTCCACCGTCTCCTCCATCAGGTTGGCTAACGCCTCAAAGCGGTTTTTCAGGCTGCACTGGTACTCTGTCGCTTTCCGGGCATCTTTCAGGTGTTGGACATTGTACTTGAAGGCCGGCCTCTGTGCCTGGTCCCTGTGTGCCCTCAGTTTCAGCTTCAGCGTTGCCAGGACTAGGTGGTGGTCTGACGCAGCATCTGCCCCTCTCTTTACTCTGACATCTAGCAGACTTCTTCTCCATTTCCGGCCAATGGTAAAGTGGTCGATTTGATTTTCTGTCTTACCGTCAGGAGAGGTCCATGTCTTCTTGTGGATGTCCTTGTGTGGGAAGATAGTGCCTCCAATGACAAGGTCGTTGAAAGCGCAGAAGTCTGTGAAGAGTTCCCCGTTCTCATTAATGTCTCCCACTCCGTGCTTGCCCATGATGAGTTCCTTGTTGGCGTTGTCACTTCCTACCTTGGCATTCAGGTCTCCCATGAGGATCTTCAGGTCTCTTCTGTGGGTCTTGTCAATGGCTGCTTGTAAAGCGCTGTAGAATTCTTCTTTCTCTTCCTCCTCTGCAGCGTTGGTTGGCGCGTAGCAGTGGATGATGGTGATGTTTCTTCCTTTGGATTTGAATCTTGCGGTTAGAATCCTTGGTGTAACTGGTTCCCAGTCTAACAGTGCCCTGGTTGCTGCTGGTGACATGAGCAGTCCAATTCCATGCATGTGATCTTCCGGGCCGGAGTAGATGATGGTTTCTCCGCTCGCCAGTCTTTTCTGACCATTTCCAGTCCATCTCGTCTCGCACAGTCCCAGTACCTTGATGTTATAGTGCTTCATTTCCTTCACAACTTGGGCTGTCTTCCCGCTCTCGTACAATGTGCGGACGTTCCATGTTCCGATCTTGATTTTGGTCTTGGCTGAGAGAAGATTTGTCGGTGCACTGATTTCCTGAAGGATTTCACCAGCTCGCGTCATAAGCTCTTCTGAAGAGGAATCGCTCCCAGTCAGGTTGCTTTCTGGTTGTGTTGCTATGGTTTCTGTAACAGTAGCTTTTTTACAGGAATGGGTTGTTGACCCATAGCCCAACCCCCAACCTGGAGGACCAGGGACCACGCTTCGTCTGGCCTCTCTCCTTCAACCTGTCTGGCATGGGAGACCCTACCAGGAGCACGAAGCTCCAGCCAGCATAGCTATCCGGGTCACTGAGGCACGCAAGCCCCCAAACCCCGACAAGGTGGTGGTCCTTTTGGGAGTCTACATCAGGTAGCACCCTTAGATTTATACGTCGATGTATCTCCACACTATTGAATCTAGGTCTCGCAACAATCGTGTATGCTCTTATATCACCACCCTCTCTTACAAGTTTGTCAATATCATGGCGTGTTAACCCTATATTTTGTGATGTGTCGTGTGAATGATGCGATAGATCATCCACACACACCCCACCCTGTTGTGAATTTAAAATGTCAAATGAGTCTAATACCGAATCTGGATGTTGTTCTGTCCGGACAACCGACATTGATCTCACTATGTTTAATAAATTCACCAACGTGTCGTTTGTAGATGTAGGTCTATTCATATCCTCTAGTGTCTGAATTAAATAACACAATGTTTCGGTGTTGGTACTCTGGTCGCCGATGTCGTCTTGAAAAACTTGAAAAACAAAAGCCACTTTAATCACAAAATATTCTCAAAATTAGTGGCTGATGCAAGTGGAATGACTAAAACTTAAGCTTCAGAATAAACTTTTGTTTAACTGAATAAACAAAACATTTATATAACATTAGAAAAAACTAAAAGGTGTGTTAGGTGTGTGTGTGTGTGTGTGTGTGTGCATGTGAGTGTGTGCGTGTGTGTGTGGTATGTCAGTGAATGAGTGGGTTCCCTTATTATGAAGTCCCACTCAAAGTCCATTAGTTTCTTAAGCAGACTGGCAACCTGAGTGTTGACTGATTTCTTTTTGTGGTCGACCTTCCCTGTCCGCTTTGATAGGACTTGTCCACCAGGTGGTGCCTTTTTCAGGGTTTATACCAAAGAAGCGCCTGAAAAACAAATGCGAACATTCAGAATTAGCTACTTTTAACAGTGCACATAGTGTTGTGGATAGATCGTGCGCCATGCATCACCATACATCAATACATCAAATCTTCAGTATTGTATTGAATGCTGCAATGAACTCTAATCTGATGGGGCTGCTGATCGGAAAGTCGTGAGTTCAAACCCCAACACCGCCAAGCTTCCACTGTTGAGCCCCAGAGAAACCCTCAACTGCTCAGATGTATAAATGATATAAATGTAAGTCGCTCTGGATAAGGGCGTCTGCCCGACGTATGATGGCAGGTGATTGGCGGTGTTAATTATGGCATGTTAACACGTCTGTGCAAGTCCCAGCTTCTTACGGATATTTCAGAAGAAATCAACTCATCTCTTACCATTGATTATGTAGAATATGGGTCAAAAACTATACTTAAAGCGCTAGAATATAGGCTGTTAAATATAATGTGGATTTGCTCAAATATTGCAATGTTAGACAATTATTTATTTTAAAACCTATCTGTAAGGTATGAATTTATGTTTATGTTACCAGAATTAACACTGTTTTCGTTCAGGCTATGGTATTCCTAAAGATTTTTATGCGCGCGCTGCGTTAGGCACTGATTTGTGGTAACCTGCAAATTATTCTATGAGTCTATTGTGGACATTGTATAGTCCATGATATTCTATATTTCAGTTATGTACGTAACTGAAAATCCCTAAACATGTGACGTCAAAATTCCGCAGATGGCCACTGGAGAACGGGGGACAAAAGAGTGGCTGGTGTGTAGGAGTAGGGTTATGCAAGATGTGTATTGGCCAAAGGTTCAGCGCCCTTCCGTTACATGCGCGTGAATGGATTAGTTTAAGAGAGAAGGAAGTGGTGACAAAAGCCAGCAATTAGCACGTAGACACACCCAAAGCGCTTGTAGTTGCGTTCAGGTTAACCCCCAAACAAGTGGTAATGCAGTCTACACTCTGAAATCCAGATTAAATGCATTAAGCATTGAGACTGCAAATTAAATGGTTATAACAAGAAAGTGAAAAACATTTATTTACATTGTGGTTCAGCAAATCTGAAGGAACCATTAAAGGTTCTATGCAGAGGTCTAGTAATCAAGGAAGACTTTTTTTTTTTTTTTAACTGAAATTGATTAGCGGACTGAAGCATTTGTAGACGAGTGGTGGGAACGTATCTTCTTGGCTCCTGCTTCGGTTATTTTGGGGCCTTCTCTGTAGACTATTGTATTGGGCAGTCACAGTGGGCTTAATATTCGATGCTCAAGCACAGTCTCCTTATCAATTGCAGTGGATAAGCCAGTACTAAATAAAAATAAATAAATAAATTAAATTTAAAAAAATTCCAATGAGTGATCCGGAAATGTCATAGGAAATAGATTTTGTACGTTTGGAATGGATTCGTGTAATTTCCCTAATGTTATTCCGACCCCTATTTGACGTTGTAAACTGTTCTATAACGTACACGTTAACGTTTGTCTTAAGACTTTAATTAAATTGAATGCCCAGTGAAATACACAAAAACCTTCCACTGAGCACTGAAAAAAGAAAAAGAAACTAGCTCTTCAGATTTTTTGTGCTCTGACTATGTGATCATTGTCGATCAAATCGTTCTTTACCTTTCACACATTATCGTGTATCTTAATTATTTTATTATCAACATTACTGTATGAATATTAATGAAGGGGTGTGGTTTTTATGGGGGCTGTGGATCACTATTGGTTGGGTAAGATCATGGGCGGGGATTCAGAGCTTCAGAGTATACAACGGGTTTAAACTCAAACCGTTACTAACGTCTTATACTGAAGTGGATCTGCTGACCTGAGTGCCTTCAAATACGAGGACGATGTCTACTGATATACCTGAACAGAAAGATTCGATGACACGGGTAAGAAACCTTAAAAACGGACTTGCAAATCATGGATATCTATTTTATGAGCTGTCTACATTTAATGCATGACATTATAGGTTACTTCACTCAATCATTGTAAATTATGTTATTTTTTAATATTACAAAAAAAATTTAAGTACGAGTATTGAATGTTGTGATTAATGCATATTAATAATTTTCTGTAAAATAATCTAGCCACAGGAGGTCACAAGCCAGTGTACTTTTTGTGCCGGTCCCAAAGCCCGGATAAATAGAGAGGGTTGTGTCAGGAAGGGCATCCGACGTAAAACTTTTGCCAAATTCAACATGCGAATCACTAACATGACTTCCATACCGGATCGGTCGGGGCCCGGGTTAACAAAGACCGCCATCGGTGCCGTTGACCTACAGGGCACTGGTGGAAATTGGGCTACTGTTGGTCGAAGAAGGAGAGGAGGAAGGTGTGTTAGAGGAGGAATGCGTGTCCGTAGGCAGAGAGAGAAGAGGAAAGGCAGGAGTTTAGGACTGAATAATTTTCTGTAAAATGAACTTTCAGATGCAAAAATAGCCCGTGTCTTATCTTTGAATCACATAGTAAATCAAAAATGACATTTTGAAGAACTGTCAGCAATTTTTCAGTGATTTTTCTAGTAATTTGATGATGGTTTCATACAATCTATTATTCTCTATAGGTTCCCAAAGCTCTCATGGAGAAGCGGAGGAGAGACCGAATTAACCACAGTTTGGAAACATTGAGGCTTATGTTGGTGGAGAACACATGCAATGAGGTAAGTTCTGAACTTCGTGTCAAGTGCCTAAAAGTGATTTTTTTTTTCCCCCAGTCATTTTAAATGTCTTTGACATGTTAAATTGTCTTTGAAATGTCAACATTTCAGTTGATATAAAAAGTATTTATCTATTCTCCTTTTTAAAGAAACTGAAGAATCCCAAAGTGGAAAAAACTGAAATCCTGGAGAGCGTTGTTAATTTCCTGAAGGCAGCGCTGCAAGCCAGACCATGCTCATATCCCATCAAAAGAGGAAACAGAAAATATGAGGAAGAAGATGACCTGGGATCTCCTTGCGAACATAAAGAGAACTACCATGATGGCATGAAAACATGTCTGGTCAGGGTCAACAATTTTATTGCAAGCAAGAGCCAAGAGTTAGAGGGGAACATGCAGATGACCATGCGACAGGAGCTTGAAGATCATTCCATTCAAGGTCATCTAGCGCCTGCTCCGCACCCCAGACCTGACGGTGGGTCTACACCAGGGCAGCAGGCACTTACTTGTGTGGCGTCGACCAGCTCCTGCATGGCACTGGGTCAGTCCTTAAGTTCTGCCATATGTGAGCCTAGAATGATGACAGCTTCCAGCTCTAACCTTCCTTTGATGTCAAGTGATGCTATGTGGAGGCCTTGGCCAGTGTAGAAACAAACCATCATTACATATCATCCAAAAATGTATCAGAATCTTTGATGGATTAAATTGATCAAAATAATGTTTACTCATTGCATGTAAAAGATTGTGCAGCATACGTAAATCTGTGGATTTTGCACAATAGATACTGAAATCTTTGTTTTGATATGGCAAGTGACAACAAGCTCTGTGTCACAGATGTGTTTGTACTTGATAGTGTATAATTTTGGAGGATGCAAGCAATTTTGGAAAGAATTTTTTTGTACTTTTTTTTGTACTTTTTTTTTTTTTTACATATTTTTGTACCTTTTGTACTTTAATCAAGCTATGGATCTTTCTAATGGCTCAAGATACATTTACTTAATCAAGCTAAAATGATTTTATTAGATTTGATGTTGTGTTAGGGACACTTACAGTAATCTGGTTGATTTTTTCTTTTTACTATTTTTTTTATATGTACTATGTTTTTCTTGAGAGCTGAGGCTTTGAATTCTTCTAGTTGTGTAGCCAAAGCAAAGTGTGTGTATACATATTGAAAGAATAAACCTGTCTAAGGATATTCTTGAACAAGTTGCTTTGTTGAATTCCATTTATTTCCTGAGGTGTATTTTAAAACATAACTCCTTAGAATAGCTCTGAAAGTTTAGTATTATAATTAGTTAATTAGCTGATTAGAGCTCTTCTCAGGTCGACATTGCTGTATTATAAATTCTTTCTTCTAATATTTTTGAGATACTGGATTTTCCAGTATCTCATTTAGATGAGCTGTAAGCCGTAATCATCAAGATTAAAACAAAATATTTCACTTTATGTGTAATGAATCTAGAAAATATGAAAATTCCACTTTTTGAATTAAATTATGGAAAAAACAAACTTTTCCACGATATTCTAATTTTTTTTAGATGCATCTGTATTTAGGCAAGGCAAGGCAAGTTTATTTATATAGCACATTTCATACACAATGGTAATTCAAAGTGCTTTACATAAAAAAGTAAAATAATCATAAAAACAATAATAAAATTAAAACAAGGAAATTAAAAACTTTAAAAATGATTTTAAAATTGATTTAAAATGAATTAAGACAGTTTAAAAATAGAGAGTGCAATACAAAGAATACAGTGCAATCAGTTTGGACATCGCACAGTGCTCATTCAATAAATGTACAGCTAAACAGATGAGTTTTGAGTCTAGATTTAAAAGTGGCTAATGTTTTAGCACATCTGATCTCCTCTGGGAGCTGATTCCACCTGTGGGCGGCATAATAACTAAAAGCAGATTCCCCTTGTTTTGTGTGAACCCTCTGTATTTCTAACTGACTCGATCGTAATGATCTGAGTGGTCTGTTAGGTTTATATTCAGTGAGCATATCTGCAATATATTTCAGTCCTAGGTCATTAAGTGATCTATAAACAAATAAAAGTACTTTAAAATCAATCCTAAATGTAACAGGAAGCCAGTGTAAGGACCTAAGGACTGGTGTGATATGCTCAGATTTTCTGCTTCTAGTCAGAATTCTGGCAGCAGCGTTCTGGATGAGCTGTAATTGTCTAACGATCTTCTTGGGAAGGCCAGTGAGGAGACCATTACAATAGTCCACCCTGCTGGTGATAAAAGCATGAACAAGTTTCTCCAAGTCTTGACTGGAGACAAAACATCTAATTCTTGCAATGTTTTTTAAATGATAGTATGCTGATTTAGTTACTGCTTTGACATGACTACTGAAACTAAGATCTGTCTCCAGAATCACACCAAGATTCCTGACTTGATTTTTAGTTGTTAGACCCCTAGAGTCAAGGTATGCATTCACCTTGAAAACTTCATCTTTGTTTCCAAATGCAATGACTTCAGTTTTTTCCTTGTTTAACTGAAGAAAGTTCTGGCACATCCAACTGTTAATTTTTATTAATGTCTTGGCAGAGGGAATCAGTGGGGCTGTAGTCATTTGGCGATAAGGCTAAATAAATCTGGGTATCATCAGCATAGCTATGATAGGCAATTTGGTTCTTTCTCATTATTTGACTTAGTGGGAGCATATACAGGCTAAATAAGAGCGGTGCAAGAATTGAGCCTTGTGAGACTCCACATGTCATGGACGTCCACTTAGACTTATGCTCTCCTATAATCACATAATAACCTCTCCCTTCTAAGTATGACCTGAACCATTTGAGTACCATCCCAGAAAGCCCGACCCAATTTTCCAGTCTCTGTAGAAGTATGTTATGATCTACAGTGTTATTTACACTGATATTTTGCCAGAATCAGAATTTAAACGAATATCATTTATTATCTTAGTGAGCGCTGCCTCGGTGCTGTGATGCGGTCGGAAACCAGATTGAAAATTGTCCAGATATTCATTTGAGTTTAAGTATTTGTTCAGCTGATTAAAAACTACCTTTTCTATAATTTTGCCTATAAAAGGAAGATTTGATATTGGTCTATAATTGTTCAAAATGGTGTTATCAAGATTGCTCTTTTTCAAAAGGGGTTTAACAACTGCAGTTTTCAGCGAGTTTGGAAAAGTCCCAGAAAGAAGTGAGGCGTTCACCACTTCTACGAGATCTGCTTCCAGACAATTAAGCACACTTTTGAAAAAATATGTGGAAAGTATGTCAAGATAGCAGGTTGATGATTTTAGTTGCTGCACTATTTCTTCCAAAATTTTGCAATCAATTGCTTCAAAAATAGACATAGTACCTTCTTCTTGATATTGTGGCCGAATCTGTCTGACCTCTGCATAACTTGGGGATGTGCTAATCGCCTTCCTGATATTACTGATCTTATCAGATAAGAAGGAAGCAAACTCATTGCATTTGCTGTCAGAGAGCATTTCATTGGGAATTTGACTTGGGGGGTTTGTCAGTCTCTCAACAGTAGCAAAAAGAGTGCGAGTGTTGTTTAAGTTACTGTTCGTAAGTTTTGAGAAGAAACTCTGTCTAGCTGTAGCCAGTTCCACATTGAAAGCATGAAGGCTGTCTTTATAGATGCTATAGTGAATTTCAAGTTTCGTCTTCCGCCACATCCGCTCAGCTTGAAGTATTTACACAAAACTTCTTTGATAATTTGGTTTGGGCAAACTATCCTCTCTGATATGGGTAAATCATAATGACAATAAAGAAGCAAATTATATGAGAAGTGAACTCTGTGTGCTTGCAGTGAACACAAGATGGCAGCAAAGGCAAACCAAACAAATTTTCAAGGCCAGATGAATTTGAACACCTTGCTAATGCTTATTGTCTTGAAGTATTACATATACTTGCTTTGCAGGAGAGGATTGGCCATTGGTAATTTCGGGAAATTTATATGTTGTTTCTAGGTGGTTACTATTCTATCCCAGCTGGTTGCTAGAATGCTGCTAGGTGGTTGCTATCATGTTCCAGTTGATTGCTAGGGTAGGGTGTTGCTAGGACCTGCAATGCTAACCCAATTTGTTGCTAGGGTGTTGTTAATGGTTGCTATCCTAGCCCAGTTGGTTGCTAGGATGTTGTTGGGCGGTTTCTATCATATTCCAGATGGTTGCTAAGGTGCTGCTTGGTCACTGCTATGCTAATTAAATTGGTTGTTAGGGTGTTGTTAGGTGATTGCTAAGCTATCCCAGCTGGTTGCTAGGGTGTTACTAGGTGGTTGCTATGATATCGCAGTTGGTTGCTACAGTGTTGCTAGGTGGTTGTTATGCAAACCCAGTCTGTTGCTCGGGTGTTGCTAAGTGGTTGCAATGCTAACCCAGTTGGGTCCTAGGATGTTGACAGGTGGTTGCAGTCATATTCCAGTTGGCTGCAAGGGTGCTGCTAGGTCATTGCTATTCTAACCTAGGTGGATGCTATACTAACCAATCTTGTTACTAGGTGGTTGCTATGATATCGCAGTTGGTTGCTACAGTGTTGCTAGGTGGTTGTTATGCAAACCCACTCTGTTGCTCGGGTGTTGCTAAGTGGTTGCGATGCTAACCCAGTTGGTTGCTAGGATGTTGACAGGTGGTTGCTGTCATATTCCAGTTAGCTGCAAGGGTGCTGCTAGGTTATTACTATTCTAAACTTGCTATACTAACCAATCTGGTTGCTAGGTGGTTAGCAACATAGGTTGCTATGATATTGCAGGTCGTTGTTAAGGTGTTACTAGGTGGTTGCTATGATATTCCACGTCGTTGTTAAGGTGTTACTAGGTGGTTGCTATGATATTCCAGGTGGTTGCTATGGCCTTGCTAGGTGGTTGCTATGATATTCAAAATGGTTTCTAGGATGGTGCCTGAATCCCCAAGTATTAATGATCAAGTTTCATGTCTCTAACTCCTGTGGTTTGGTCCGTGCGACCAAAAAAGAAAAAGAAAAAAATCACTCCATAGTCTTCCTTATGGAAAAATGACCCATTCTGAGCACTGCTACAAACCATTATTCTGATCTTTCCCAAAAACACAGGCACCCCATTGTGTAAAGGTTAAAAGGCTAAAAGTTTAGGTTAAAAAGGTTGAAACCTGTTTAAAGTTCATATTGTTAAAATTCTAAAATGCTGCTATGATTAGGTTGTTTCTATGCTAACACACTTGGTTGCTATGAAAAGTTGTGTAAAGGTTAAAAGGCTAAAGGCTAGGTTAAAGCATTAAAACGTTAAAATGTTAAAACGTTGCTAATTAAATTTTTCATTAAATGATATTATTGGTCGGGGGCACTTTAAAGCAAATTAAGCAAAATTTTGGACTGGCCTAACTTCATGGCTTATTATTGTGACAGTGTGATATGTTGTGGTTTTCTAATTTCATGAAAAGAATATGTACATCAACCAGTGATTATGATTTTCCAGGGTTTATTATATATATATATATATATATATATATATATATATATATATATATATATATATATATATATATATATATATATATATATATATATATATATAATGCTCAAACATATTATTTTGTATGTTTCAAAATGTCTTACCATTACATGATCAACAAGAAGCCATATTAGATAATGTTAACAATTTGTCAAGTGTTTTAATAAAGAATAATAACTGGTGACAATACAGTAAAATACTATTTACAATTTATATATTTGCACTATATATGTAGAAACAGTGGGGTGCCTATAGAGGCATCCACATTTGTCAATAAATAGATCTTGTAAGTACATCAAAACATTGAAATGCCTTTCAAAGGGATTTGGACTTTGGACTCTGTTAAAAAGAATGTCAGCTGAATGACTGCAAATATTCTGTCCTTCAGGTACCACAAGTGTCCACTAGAGGTGTTTATGTGTCCTCTTGGTCAGATCTTGATATGCCAGCACTCCATACCATTTCAGCTCCACGGTCTCCATGTTGTTTGGGATGGAGTGAACACTTCTCTTGTTTCCAGATTAAGAGACGGTGACATAAGGAGAGCTCTGGATTTCTGAAGCTGAGGTAAACTTCCAGGACTGCAGACAGAAAATGCTGTTGTAAAGAGAGGCGGGGAGGAGGAGGAAGGAGACAGGGGGGGAGCAAAAGGAGAGGGTGGAGGGGAGAGCTGTTCTGATGAAGTAAAGACAATGGGATTTTGGTAGGCAGATTTAGAAGTAATTGAACATGACTCAGTGAAAATTAGATCTTGTTTGTAGGGATGAGACACTGATGTAGATGAGCAGAGTTTAGTATGAGAGTTGGGTGACTTGGTGTCCGATTCTCTCCCAGCTCTGGAAGAATGACCGCGGTGGCAAACCAGATAGTATTCCAGACTCATTCTGGAAATCTCTCTCTCAAAGCGATGCATTTGACCCATGAAGGAAGTGGAGTCCGAAACACATAGATGGGGTGAGCAGCAGAGACAGGGTTTGATGAGTTTGTTTGAGTATGTGGGATTTCAACGACAGTCTGATTAACAGACCCTACAGAATGAGAGAAAAGTTTAAGTTATGTTAAATGTCAGCACAATAATATAATATAATATAATGTAATATAATATAATATAACATAATACCTTTCTTATCTGTTTTTTCACGTGTGTTCTTTCGTATATATTGAACAGCCAGGTCTAACATTTCTGCTTTCTCCAGTTTGGGGTTTTGTAAACGCTGTGAGGCAAAGGAGAGGAAAGAGAAAGTTAATCCTGCTGAAGAAAATGATGATTCAAGAGTAGGAAAACACATTAGTAGGCTATTGCCTGATACTGTAGGAGTAATAATGCAGATTACGTGTTACTGTAGACGTAATGTACAGAATGTACTTCCTCGGACCCATTCCCAATCAAGAGCGGCGTGAAACAGGGGTGCGTTCTTGCTCCGACACTCTTCGGCGTCTTCTTCTCTCTGATGCTGTCGTACGCTTTCAGCCAGTCAGAGGATGGAGTGTATTTGCACACCAGAAGCGACGGCAGCATGTTCAACCTCGCCCGCCTTCGAGCTAAGACCAAAGTGCGTCAGGTTCTCATACGAGAGATGCTCTTCGCTGACGATGCAGCTCTGACGGCACAATCTGAAGAGGCACTGCAGCGACTCATCAACCGCTTTGCACATGCATGCAGAGAGTTCGGGTTGACCATCAGTTTGAAGAAGACAAACATCAAGGGCCAAGATGTGGGCAACGCCCTAAGCATATCCATCGGCAACTTCACCCTTGAAGTCGTGGAAGACTTTACATACCTCGTCTCCACCATGTCCAGCAACCTCTCCCTGGATGCCGAACTCAACAAGAGAATCGGCAAGGCAGCAACAGCCATGGCTCGCTTGGCCAAGAGGGTCTGGGACAACCACACACTGACTACCAACACCAAGATGCAGGTGTACCAGGCCTGTGTGATCAGTACGCTACTTTACGGCTGCGAATCATGGACTCTGTACTCCCACCAAGAATGCAGGCTCAACACCATCCACCTGCGGAACCTCAGAAGAATTCTGGGGATCACCTGGCAGGACCACATCCCGAACAAGGTGGTTCTTGAGAAGGCGGGAACCCCAAGCATGTACGCACTGCTCACCCAGCGTCGCCTTCAGTGGCTCGGCCATGTCAGGCGGTTGGAAGACGGGAGGATCCCCAAGGACATCCTGTACGGTGAGCTCGCCACTGGCTCCAGACCTGCAGGAAGACCTGTTCTACGTTTCAAGGATGTCTGTAAGCGAGATATGAGGGCAGGCGACATCGACCCAGCAGGCTGGGAGTCAGTGGCTGAAGACCGCAGCAGCTGGAGAAGTGCTGTGAAAGCATGCACAAAGAGGAGTGAGGAGAGAAGAGACCAGCAGTGGGAAGAGAGGAGGGAGCGCAGACGGCAGAGGGCAGCATCAGTGCCCCCAGAACCAGGCGCGGTTTTCACCTGTAGCAACTGCAACAGAGCCTGCCGATCCAGGATCGGACTGTTCAGCCACAGCAGGTTCTGCAACTCAACAACAGACTGAACCATGGCGCAGAGTTCCTTTGTCTCCCGAGACAGACAGATGCCAACAATGTACAGAATAAGCTTGCTGGGTAGATGTACTGCAGACATACTACAAACAAGTAGTAGGAGGTATACCACAAATAGCTGTGGTATAATAGCCCATAGTAAAACAATGAAATGCATTTCGAAGACATTTCCTCTGGCTCAATGTACTTACCATGTCTGCGTTGCTGTTGAACAGCAGAGCCCTGAGCACAGCAAGGTTCTGATTGATTCGGTCTCTTCTTTTCTTCTCTTTCACTGGCTTCAGTTTCTAAGAGGACAAGTTGAAGCTATGGGTAATAGTTTGTCTAAAACTATATTTTAAAACAACATCACTACATCACTAAATATCAATACACCGTGAAATACAATATCATACATAATGAGTTGATTAGAAGTAAGAGGCTTGGAATTAGGATAATAAATCATACTTACTCTTCTCCCGCTTTCCGTTTTAGCCATGGTGGAAGCTGAATACTTTTGAACTCTTTATACGCTTTATTTCCAAAAAAAAAGTCTGTCTGACAAATAACTGCTGCGAACCGAGGCTGAAACTTACAGGTGCATCTCAATAAATTAGAATGTCGTGGAAAAGTTCGTTTATTTCAGTAATTCAACTCAAATTGTGAAACTTGTGTATTAAATAAATTCAATGCCACAGACTGAAGTAGTTTAAGTCTTTGGTTCTTTTAATTGTGATGATTTTGGCTCACATTTAACAAAAACCCACCAATTCACTATCTCAACAAATTAGAATATGGTGACATGCCAATCAGCTAATCAACTCAAAACACTTGCAAAGGTTTCCTGAGCCTTCAAAATGGTCTCTCAGTTTGGTTCACTAGGTAAGCCACAAACATTCATTGCCAAAGAAGCTGGCTGTTCACAGAGTGCTGTATACAAGCATGTTAACAGAAAGTTGAGTGGAAGGAAAAATTGTGGAAGAAAAAGATGCACAACCAACCGAGAGAACCGCAGCCTTATGAGGACTGTCAAGCAAAATCGATTCAAGAATTTGAATGAACTTCACAAGGAATGGACTGAGGCTGGGGTCAAGGCATCAAGAGCCACCACACACAGACGTGTCAAGGAATTTGGCTACAGTTGTCGTATTCCTCTTGTTAAGCCACTCCTGAACCACAGACAACGTCAGAGGCGTCTTACCTGGGCTAAGGAGAAGAAGAACTGGACTGTTGCCCAGTGATCCAATATCCTCTTTTCAGATGGGAGCAAGTTTTGTATTTCATTTGGAAACCAAGGTCCTAGAGTCTGGAGGAAGGGTGGAGAAGCTCATAGCCCAAGTTGCTTGAAGTCCAGTGTTCAGTTTCCACAGTCTGTGATGATTTGGGGTGCAATGTCATCTGCTGGTGTTGGTCCATTGTGTTTTTTGAAAACCAAAGTCACTGCACCCGTTTATCAAGAAATTTTGGAGCACTTCATGCTTCCTTCAGCTGACCAGCATTTTGAAGATGCTGATTTCATTTTCCAGTAGGATTTGGCACCTGCCCACTCTGCCAAAAGCACCAAAAGTTGGTTAAATGACCATGGTGTTGGTGTGCTTGACTGGCCAGCAAACTCACCAGACCTGAACCCCATAGAGAATCTATGGGGTATTGTCAAGAGGAAAATGAGAAACAAGAGACCAAAAAATGCAGATGTGCTGAAGGCCACTGTCAAAGAAACCTGGGCTTCCATACCACCTCAGCAGTGCCACAAACTGATCACCTCCATGCCACGCCGAATTGAGGCAGCAATTAAAGCAAAAGGAGCCCCTACCAAGTATTGAGTACATGTACAGTAAATGAACATACTTTCCAGAAGGCCAACAATTCACTAAAAATGTTTTTTTTTATTGGTCTTATGAAGTATTCTAATTTGTTGAGATAGTGAATTGGTGGGTTTTTGTTAAACGTGAGCCAAAATCATCACAATTAAAAGAACCAAAGACTTAAACTACTTCAGTCTGTGTGCATTGAATTTATTTAATACACGAGTTTCACAATTTCAGTTGAATTACTGAAATAAATGAACTTTTCCACGACGTTCTAATGTATTGAGATGCACCTGTATATCTTGCAGGATACACTTTTCTGATTGGTGGAGAGTCTGTGGTGACGTCAGCAGCTTGGACGAATTCCATCCCTGTGCGAAAAAGAAAAACTGTGCTTGGTATCCAAATATTGCTTTGTTTCTGTTTTGATTTGTTTTGACATATTTTATTATACTGTATGTCATTGTCTTCACCAAGCTTAATGTTAAAAATGTTTCCGTTTGGGACAGAATATTATTAGTATTTATGGAAAGAGGAGTATGCATTTTTTGTTTGTTTGTTTGCTTACTTTGTTTGTTCACTTGCTATATAGCCATGTGCTTAAGTTGGTAGGTTATTGAAAGCAGTAACTATATCTTAATAGTGTGACGTAGTAACGTAATATAGATTATAACATAAAGCCTGTATAACCGGATATCTCCATTTCTTCTAACCTAGCCGCCAGAGAAATTCAACCACTGAAATCGTAAACCTTATATATGTAATAACATGTATAAGCTTCAGATATACAGAATCAAATGTACAGTTACGTACACGCATAATCGTTTTTTTGTTTGTTTGTTTGTTTGTTTTTGGTTTTTGTTTGTGTGGGAGGAGGGATAGCCTATACCAGCGGTGTAATGGCCAGACGTTTAGCAGCATTCCGTTAAGTGTGCTTGTATGTCAGTGAAGTGTGTTAGGTGAGAAAGGCTTAGATAGAGAGTCAACAAATAACCTACTGACACACGTGACATCTTTGGAAAGAAGTTTCATTTAACCACTAAACCTTTGGTTCAAACTGAAATCTATTAGCGCAATTGATTATCGGTTTGATATCGCTTGCATCCCGTCGATAAAACGTTTTTGTTTTTTTTCCCAGAACGTGGAATTCAAGAATTCCTAAAGAAATCTTATCGTGAGAGCCGAGGAAAAGTGTCACATTAGGCACCAAGACCTTGTGCCTAACCATTTTATGGCAGTCGTTGGGTGGGAATGTGGACTCTTGGTGAACTTATGGGACCAACTGTGCAGCAAATATTTAGAAGGTCAAAAGTTTACAGTGGAATAGCAGTATTCAGGCTACACACTGTTAAAAATTGTCCCTTTAAAAAACAGTAAGTAACTGGCAGCACGGTTGCCAGCCAGTTACTGTTAAATTAACAGTGTCTTGCTGTTGTTCAAATTTACAGTTTGTTACTGTTTTTGGAAATACAGCATAAAGCTGTAAATTACTGTCAAAAGCATTAACAGTTAATTAATGTTTATTTGCACTTTTTTTTAACTGTAAACTACAAATATGTTATTATATTGAGAAATGGACTGCTAAGAAAAAAAGGTGGAATTATTTTTCTAGATATTTTTTTTATTTTATTTTATGAATTACCCCTTAGAAGTCTTGCTATAAAACCATGTTTTAATACAATGTACAAATATAGCCTTTGAAGCATTAAAAATTTAACACAATGCAGTGTAACTTCAAAACGTGCTTTATTAAAACTTTGAAAAACTTGAAAAACAAAAGCCACTTTAATCACAAAATATTCTCAAAATTAGTGGCTGATGCAAGTGGAATGACTAAAACTTAAGCTTCAGAATAAACTTTTGTTTAACTGAATAAACAAAACATTTATATAACATTAGAAAAAACTAAATGAGTGCCTCAGAGAACTACTGAGTGAATAGGAATTACTGATTTATTAGTGAATAAGAATTACTGAATGAAGAAAGAATTCAATAAAGAATGAAGTCAAAATTTAGGTATTCAAAAATGAACACCTGAAAAAATTGTGCGACTAACACACTAAAAGCATGTTTTTGTCATGTGTGAAGAGTATGTGTAAGGTGTGTGTGTGCGTGTGTGTGTGTGAGTGTGTGTGTGTGTGTGCGTGTGTGTGTGTGTGTGTGGTATGTTAAAACCTATCTGTAAGGTATGAATTTATGTTTATGTTACCAGAATTAACACTGTTTTCGTTCAGGCTATGGTATTCCTAAAGATTTTTATGCGCGCGCTGCGTTAGGCACTGATTTGTGGTAACCTGCAAATTATTCTATGAGTCTATTGTGGACATTGTATAGTCCATGATATTCTATATTTCAATTATGTACGTAACTGAAAATCCCTAAACATGTGACGTGAAAATTCCGCAGATGTAAACTGTTCTATAACGTACACGTTAACGTTTGTCTTAAGACTTTAATTAAATTGAATGCCCAGTGAAATACACAAAAACCTTCCACTGAGCACTGAAAAAAGAAAAAGAAACTAGCTCTTCAGATTTTTTGTGCTCTGACTATGTGATCATTGTCGATCAAATCGTTCTTTACCTTTCACACATTATCGTGTATCTTAATTATTTTATTATCAACATTACTTTATGAATATTAATGAAGGGGTGTGGTTTTTATGGGGGCTGTGGATCACTATTAGTTGGGTAAGATCATGGGCGGGGATTCAGAGCTTCAGAGTATACAACGGGCTTAAACTCAAACCGTTACTAACGTCTTATACTGAAGTGGATCTGCTGACCTGAGTGCCTTCAAATACGAGGACGATGTCTACTGATATACCTGAACAGAAAGATTCGATGACACGGGTAAGAAACCTTAAAAACGGACTTGCAAATCATGGATATCTATTTTATGAGCTGTCTACATTTAATGCATGACATTATAGGTTACTTCACTCAATCATTGTAAATTATGTTATTTTTTAATATTACAAAAAAATTTAAGTACGAGTATTGAATGTTGTGATTAATGCATATTAATAATTTTCTGTAAAATAATCTAGCCACAGGAGGTCACAAGCCAGTGTACTTTTTGTGCCGGTCCCAAAGCCCGGATAAATAGAGAGGGTTGTGTCAGGAAGGGCATCCGACGTAAAACTTTTGCCAAATTCAACATGCGAATCACTAACATGACTTCCATACCGGATCGGTCGGGGCCCGGGTTAACAAAGACCGCCATCGGTGCCGTTGACCTACAGGGCACTGGTGGAAATTGGGCTACTGTTGGTCGAAGAAGGAGAGGAGGAAGGTGTGTTAGAGGAGGAATGCGTGTCCGTAGGCAGAGAGAGAAGAGGAAAGGCAGGAGTTTAGGACTGAATAATTTTCTGTAAAATGAACTTTCAGATGCAAAAATAGCCCGTGTCTTATCTTTGAATCACATAGTAAATCAAAAATGACATTTTGAAGAACTGTCAGCAATTTTTCAGTGATTTTTCTAGTAATTTGATGATGGTTTCATACAATCTATTATTCTCTATAGGTTCCCAAACCTCTCATGGAGAAGCGGAGGAGAGACCGAATTAACCACAGTTTGGAAACATTGAGGCTTCTGTTGGTGGAGAACACATGCAATGAGGTAAGTTCTGAACTTCGTGTCAAGTGCCTAAAAGTGATTTTTTTTTCCCCCAGTCATTTTAAATGTCTTTGACATGTTAAATTGTCTTTGAAATGTCAACATTTCAGTTGATATAAAAAGTATTTATCTATTCTCCTTTTTAAAGAAACTGAAGAATCCCAAAGTGGAAAAAACTGAAATCCTGGAGAGCGTTGTTAATTTCCTGAAGGCAGAGTTGCAATCCAGACCATGCTCATATCCCATCAAAAGAGGAAACAGGAAATATGAGGAAGAAGATGACCTGGGATCTCCTTGCGAACATAAAGAGAACTACCATGATGGTATGAGAACATGTCTGGTCAGGGTCAACAATTTTATTGCAAGCAAGAGCCAAGAGTTAGAGGGGAACATGCAGATGACCATGCGACAGGAGCTTGAAGATCATTCCATTCATGGTCATCTAGCGCCTGCTCCGCACCCCAGACCTGACGATGGGTCTACACCAGGGCAGCAGGCACTTACTTGTGTGGGGTCGACCAGCTCCTGCATGGCACTAGGTCAGTCCTTAAGTTCTGCCATATGTGAGCCTACAAAGATGACAGCTTCCAGCTCTAAACTTCCTTTGATGTCAAGTGATCCTGTGTGGAGGCCTTGGCCAGAGTAGAGACAAACCATCATTACATATCATCCAAAAATTTATCAGAATCTTTGATGGATTAAATTTATCAAAATAATGTTTACTCATTGCATGTAAAAGATTGTGCAGCATATGTAAATCTGTGGATTTTGCACAATAGATACTGAAATCTTTATTTTGATATGGCAAGTGACAACAAGCTCTGTGTCACAGATGTGTTTGTACATTTATAGTGTATATTTTTGGAGGATGCAAGCAATTTTGGAAAGAATTTTTTTCCATACCTTTTGTACTTTAATCAAACTATGGATCTTTCTAATGGCTCAAGATACATTTACTTAATCAAGCTAAAATGATTTTTATTAGATTTGGTATTGTGTTAGGGACACTTACTCTGGTTGATTTTCTCTTTTTACTATTTTTTTATATGTACTATGTTTTTCTTGAGAGCTGAGGCTTTGACTTCTTCTAATCAAGTGAAGCCAAAGCAAAGTGTGTGTATACATATCTATATATTGAAAGAATAAACCTGTCTAAGGATATTCTTGAACAAGTTGCTTTGTTGAATTCCATTTATTTCCTGAGGTATATTTTAAAACATTAGTCCTTAGAATAGCTCTGAAACTTTAGTCTTATAAGCTGCAATCAGGCCAAGCATTTCCAGTCTTTCAATTCACTATTGTTCCACTTCAGTTCATTGTTACCTCAGTTACATATGCAGAATGCTGCAGTTTCCTGGCTAATTTAAAACATTCAAATGCAAATAAGTGATTAGGCTTTTTGCTCTTACCTTAATTGTTGTCTTTTGCACCCTCTTCCCACACAATTTGAAGTGAACACTTAAACTATTTGACCATCTTCAATAAAATTTACAATTGCTATACATGTTCTACACTTTCTTCTAAACAATGAAAGGTTTTGGTTTTTAAAAGTTGCCTCTTTTCATTAAAGACAAATAATTGAGTCCTTCTGCAGAGCAGTTACTGCAGACAAATACAGTCTGCAGCATAAATAATATAATAGATAACAATGAAACACTGAGAATAATTCTACATGTTATGAAAGAATTGCTCCAAATATAGCCTTAGATCAGACATTGATCAACAATTCTGTTTTCCTTTTAATTTTCTGTTTCCTCATCTGGCAACATGTTTTTCGCCAAAGAACCTGAACTTAGACACACTTTTATACTCTGATATATGCTTTGCAAATACAGACCCTAATATCTATTTATATACACAAATATGTTACATTTTGCTACAGCACAAGAAGCAAACGACATTGTGTTCAGAGAATAAAATAACAAATCACTTTCTGCCACTGAACTTCATCTGTTACGTGTATTGCAAGCAGACTGAATCCAAGAGAAATGGGCATATACAGTTATCAAAAGTATTGTGTAACTCAAGCTTCTTATGGAATCAGAAATGCTCATTGTACTAATGGCAATGCACACACACGGAAATGTACATTTTGTAGATTATGTAATGGTGTCAACGCTTTTTCGAAGTTCAGTAAATTAACTTGGATGTAACAAAACCATTTTTTTTAATCCAAGGCGACTATCTCGTTTCTTGTTTCCTTTGGATCAAAGAAAGTGGCTTAGCCCAGCTAAGGCGACGCATGGACAAACCCAGCTTTTCTGCGCTTCTTTACCTCGCTTTGTTACCTATGGATAAGCTCTAAAAGCGAGTCTCAATGGGAATCACATCAGAGGATCAACAGAGACGGTTTAGATGGCAGTTACTGGGGGATAGTTCTTCCAAATGTAATTACTACTTTTGAGTGTAAATGAGATTAGATTTGCGGAGAACTTCTTTCAGTAGCGGATGTTTCTTCTTATGTTGCCAATCCGGACATGAAACAATAGATTACTGATCGCTGCGACCACAACACTGTGTAGACCAGCTCTAGTTTATTATAACCGAATTTAATGTTGAAATAATGCTGGTTTGTCATATGGTGTTAAAAAACAGCATATTTTCCAAAGGGAAAACCAAAAAAAAAAAGAAAGAAAAGAAAAACTTGAGGTTATAGTTGCACCAAAATGTATATAATAGCTAATACTACGAATTTGAGAGAGCAAATATCAACAATATTAGACCTTAGAGTCGTCTATAGACAATTAAGCTTACATTAGTAGAACTGTAAGGTTATTATAAATGTAACATAAAAACGGACACAAATAAATATTTACCATTTATTTCAAATTGCGATTTATTTACAACATTAAAATTCAACGTTTCAGACGTGAAAAAAAATATGCTCGACCAGCTTACATTTATAATAAATGAATAAATAAATAAAGCGCGCGTTCTCGTGCAGGTGTAAACCCATCACTCAGTGCCACGCGATGCCGCGACTAGCTCTCACGTGTGTTCAAAAAAGACGGAAACAGCACGCTTTGCCTTGTCCCAGCTTGAAACAAAAACACTAATAACCTTATAATAGATCGGACCGGCTATATGTCAAGACAGTCAGTGCGTATTACATATCCAACTTAAAGATATCACTTTACAGTCGTGTATTTCAATCCTTATCATCAACAATGTCTGACCGATTACTATTTTTATCCTGTCGGTCTCTGGATGCTAATCACATTTGTTGTCTTAAAACGGTGCAGTTTATATAGGCCTACTGTGGCATTCACCATTGATATAGATAATGATGATGATGTGTCTATTGTTGTAGTGTTATGTTACTGTTGAGTAAGTATTCAACTGCATATTGTACACTATAATTGTGCACATGACAATAAAACTGAACTACTGACTCCAGTAGACAAGCACATGATTTCTCTCTCTCTCTCTCTCTCTCTCTCTCTCTCTCTCTCTCTCTCTCTCTCCCTCCTCTGTAATTTCTCTCCTTCATTTGCCCCATAAATATATGTAAGTGGGTATAAAACTGAGATTTAACATGGTATAGAGTTTCGGACCTTAAACCGTTCCTAAAAGAAATGTATTTGGGCCTACACTATATACATAAAGGCCATTATTGGCACAATTCAAATAAATTAAAAAAATAAAAAATAAAAAAATAAAAAATAAAAAAAATAAAATAAAAAAAGGTTGTACAATTTATATAAAATCTTTTTGTCATGCATCACGAGTTTGAAACAGTTGGCACTGAAGGAAGGTGAGGGAAGCACAAAGATTCTCGGGGTTGTCAAGTTTCAAAATCAACTATTAAAGCAACCTCCATAATAACCCAAACTTCACCAAGGGTTATTCAAATTTCTACTGAAACTGTGTTAGATTAGACCAAAAACTTTCCAGCCACGCACACCATAGGCGTTTCAATGAAAAGGGGGGTAAACGCACCTGATACTTACTGTCAAACACGGTGGTGGTTGATGTTTGGGTGTGTTGTTTTTAAAATATCACTAAATTAGTTCCCCTTTTTATAGTAGAAAGCGATAGATATCTCATGTAGCCTACTTACATTATGTGTATTTCTTAAACCTATACTTACATAAGTGTTCAATGGTAGATGTATGAGACTATACGGGGGAAATTTGGTCATGTCTCCTAATGTCTCATAATAATTCAACCAGTGACAGTAACATAACTACTAGTTAAAGGAGCAGCAGAGAGAGAAGGATAGGCTAGATACCCAGCCTCTCATGAATTGTTAATCCTTTTATAGGCTTTTCGCTACAGCTGAGGGCGCAGAGTTTGCTGTGGGTGCGATTGCTTAAAAGCTAGCGCATCCCTTCCTTTGAAATAGCGCGGCTCTTTTAAATGTCTGTTATTCACGTTCTTTAAGCCCCTGCGGGTGGGAAATGAAGGGGGACCAGCTTGGCCTCGGCGGGATATTAATTGGAGGAAAGTAGGCTATTCACAATAAGAGCGTATGCGCCTCGCCGCCTCTGCATTCTGTGTCTAACGGCCTGCTGCAGTGTGGGCGGGGCTGATACTCCATTGACACAGCGTCATACCTGAGCGGAATGAATGACGTCGTCGGGTGAGCAGCTGGCCTCGCGCGCCTCTCGCCTGCCCACATAATTAAAGAGAAGTCGCTCGCTTCACTATGCGCACCAGGGCCACTCTCTGTAAACTAACAAATCACAGTTTAGAGCAAATCAAAAGGTTTCGGGTGGACTACCGATTCTTACACTTCCTAAAGTGTGATAAGCTATAACACATAATCTCATAAATAAAATACCTCAACACACGGTACATTTCTGAAATCCTCAAAGTGTTGATTATTTACGTATGATGGGAAAATGGTTACACAAATATTGGGTTTGTGTGTGTGTGTGTGTGTGTGTGTGTGTGTGTGTGTGTGTGTGTGTGTGTGTGTCACGTTTCAAATTTGATTTAAAACTTTAGCTTATCTGTTGGGTACTTATTCATGATGAAGTTAAAATCAAATTAGAAAACCAGCATTAAATGTAACATTTTATAATTTATTTCTATCAGTAGCAGTATAACACAGGATTTAAAATAATCATAATAACAAACATCAAAATCGATCTCTAAACTTATTACTATAATTATATGAACACAGTAACCTCAGTAAAAAAAAAAAAAAATTAAAAATCTGCAAACTACTATTTTTTTGTATGCGCTCCCTCCCTCTCCCTCCCTGCATCACTGTATGTATCCTTGGTGCCATTCCACTTCGCAGTAGGCTAAGTATATCATAGTTTGGGCAGTTAAATATATATTAGATTAATGTAGTGTGTTTTACTTAATTGGGTGGGGAAAAAAACTTTGGGGTTTATTTGGGTAATTTGGGACATCTTAAAAGTTATTAAATTATAAACATATATATACATGATGTGGACTAACTTTAAACATCCGTTACAGTAGGTTATGGTATGTATACATGCATCAAAATATGTATGTTAGTAATGACAATTTTATAACCTTATTTCAAAAACTTTTTTTTTACTTAAACTTCACCTCAACTTCCTGTTTGTTGCTTACCCTAACCCTTTTATGTGGTCACATCAATTAAGTTACTTTCACTGATCAGGCCATAAACAAATGCTGCTAAGTTAAACTGTCCCAATATACCTGAATTGATGCTTTGATTTTACCTAGCCCTTAATTTTTTTTTTGGCTTGTTTGTTTTAAATCTCTTTAGTTGAATGATGAATGAACAAGAATAGTCAGTCTACAATGGTAGGTGGAGTGAAACAGCAAATAGGACCAGGGATGTCTAAATAATGGGGTTTATTTATAATCCATTCACAAATCAGGCTTTGCCAACAGGAAGGCCCTGAGCACGTTGGAACTCTTGCTGCAGGCTGGCGAGGACCTCACGGTGCTGTTCAGTCTTTCGCTCCATCTCTTTCAATAACGTCTCATATCGTTTGCTGCACAGAAAGGACACAGACACACATTAACCTTTCAATGAGCGAAACTGTACTAATGATGTTAATTCTTGGAGGAATACTGTTCTCATGCCAAACAATCTACAATAAAAACAACGGAGCAGCTGTTTTCAATATTATTTAGATAACTGTAATTGTGTTGCTTATTTAGAAATGTTATTATAGTTGCAGTAATACAACAAATTGTACGCAACTTCTAACCAACTTACATTTCTCCGTTTATGTACTCGAGCCTCTTGGCCACCGTTGCCTTTGCTTCATCTAGATCTTGTTTCACTAGGACAGGTCCAATTAACTTGTAAACTGTATTCTGGCTGTCCAATAAGTCTAGCTCCTGAGGAACACATTAAATACAATGGATGTTTAAAACTGAAACCATTAAAGTACTACACAACCGAACAATGTGTAATTACACACAATTACACATGGGACACAAAATGCCACTTTCTCAAATTTTGGGAAACGTTCAAGTAACATTATGCCTTACCTCTTTAACTATGTTATTCTCGGTAAGCTGAGCCTCAAGTTTCTGTCGGGCTGACATACTTTTACTGACATCTGTAATGCGACACATTATACAAGGTTAAAGAACTGTGCCATATGCATAAGCTTCCTTATACAGGTGCATCTCAATAAATTAGAATGTCGTGGAAAAGTTCATTTATTTCAGTAATTCAACTCAAATTGTGAAACTCGTGTATTAAATAAATTCAATGCACACAGACTGAAGTAGTTTAAGTCTTTGGTTCTTTTAATTGTGATGATTTTGGCTCACATTTAACAAAAACCCACCACTTCACTATCTCAACAAATTAGAATATGGTGACATGCCAATCAGCTAATCAACTCAAAACACCTGCAAAGGTTTCCTGAGCCTTCAAAATGGTCTCTCAGTTTGGTTCACTAGGTAAGCCACAAACATTCATTGCCAAAGAAGCTGGCTGTTCACAGAGTGCTGTATACAAGCATGTTAACAGAAAGTTAGGTGGAAGGAAAAAGTGTGGAAGAAAAAGATGCACAACCAACCGAGAGAACCGCAGCCTTATGAGGATTGTCAAGCAAAATCGATTCAAGAATTTGAGTGAACTTCTCAAGGAATGGACTGAGGCTGGGGTCAAGGCATCAAGAGCCACCACACACAGACGTGTCAAGGAATTTGGCTACAGTTGTCGTATTCCTCTTGTTAAGCCACTCCTGAACCACAGACAATGTCAGAGGCGTCTTACCTGGGCTAAGGAGAGGAAGAACTGGACTGTTGCCCAGTGATCCAATATCCTCTTTTCAGATGAGAGCAAGTTTTGTATTTCATTTGGAAACCAAGGTCCTAGAG
Source organism: Cranoglanis bouderius (assembly GCA_023630585.1). NCBI lineage: Eukaryota > Metazoa > Chordata > Actinopteri > Siluriformes > Cranoglanididae > Cranoglanis > Cranoglanis bouderius. The sequence continues at coordinate 14,085,696 of CM042561.1, forward strand.
TCTGGGGGAAGGGTGGAGAAGCTCATAGCCCAAGTTGCTTGAAGTCCAGTGTTTAGTTTCCACAGTCTGCGATGATTTAGGGTGCAATGTCATCTGCTGGTGCTGGTCCATTGTGTTTTTTGAAAACCAAAGTCACTGCACCCGTTTACCAAGAAATTTTGGAGCACCTCATGCTTCCTTCTGCTGACCAGCTTTTTGAAGATGCTGATTTCATTTTCCAGCAGGATTTGGCACCTGCCCACACTGCCAAAAGCACCAAAAGTTGGTTAAATGACCATGGTGTTGGTGTTCTTGACTGGCCAGCAAACTCACCAGACCTGAACCCCATAGAGAATCTATGGGGTATTGTCAAGAGGAAAATGAGATACAAGAGACCAAAAAATGCAGATGAGCTGAAGGCCACTGTCAAAGAAACCTGGGCTTCCATACCACCTCAGCAGTGCCACAAACTGATCACCTCCATGCCACGCCGAATTGAGGCAGCAATTAAAGCAAAAGGAGCCCCTACCAAGTATTGAGTACATGTACAGTAAATGAACATACTTTCCAGAAGGCCAACAATTCACTAAAAATGTTTTTTTTTTTATTGGTCTTATGAAGTATTCTAATTTGTTGAGATAGTGAATTGGTGGGTTTTTGTTAAACGTGAACCAAAATCATCACAATTAAAAGAACCAAAGACTTAAACTACTTCAGTCTGTGTGCATTGAATTTATTTAATACACGAGTTTCACAATTTGAGTTGAATCACTGAAATAAATGAACTTTTCCACGACATTCTAATTTATTGAGATGCACCTGTACAATGAAATTCTTAGTTTGCACATTCTCCCAGATACTGCAAAAAAAGATAAACAATAACATAAAATAACAAAAAAAATTTTTTTAATATTTTTAAGTACTCAGCAGTACTATCAGTACTAACAGTAGCATGCCATGACTTAAATTCACAACCAACTCTATGAAGACAAATGACAGTGTCTAAGTGGAATGGGCGTTATACAGCGGCGTTTAAAGGTGAAAGTAAATGAGTTTATAATAACAGTAACGCAGATGCTGACGATCTCAGTGATTTACTGCATCTCTAATAACTGGGCATTATAATAAAGTAAATTGTACATAGCTAATGTTCCCAGATTCACACAATTGCAAAATCCTAAATTAGCTCGCCCACAGCAGTCACAACGGGCTTGGTTGAGGATTTTTTTCGCACAGATACCTTTTTGGATCTGTTGGTATTTTTCCAACTCGGTCTGTAGCTTCTTTTGTATTGCGTCCGCCATTCCGATGATTATTTTAAGCTAATTAAACATCCGTTTTCACCAGATACCGTAGCACAAACTGCTGATTTAGCTAACTAACTGTTCCGTAGCCATGCAGATTAAAGGGAGACGCAGCGCAAATGACGCAATTATTCTGCGACTGACCGAGAGCGTTCGAATAGTAATATCGCCGCCTAATGTCCATACACCGTAAGCGCAACATTTGCGGCTTAACCATTCGAGTATTTATTCCACGTATTTTTATATTTCAAAAATATGTTTGTAATTTTTAATAATATATCGCAATACAAATAATGTATTTACTTACATGTATTATTTTTAAAGGATCATTTTAAATGTAAATACAATATCATATATGTGCAGTATGTTTATAGTTAGATATGCAAAGATGAAGATACACAATGGAAAGTATACATAAGCACTATGTACAGCCAATTTCAAACATATTTTAAAAAAACATCTTTTGCAATGAATTGCAGTCCTGTAGCCATGGCTGCTCTCTATATACACTATATGGACAAAAGATTGTGGACACCTGACCATCACATTCATCCCATGACAGATTTAAACGTTTAGGGAAGAACCACATGTGGGTGTGATGGTCAGGTGTCTACATACCTTTGGCCATGTAGTGAACATTCAGTACCTAGAATCATGGCCTCTACGTCCTGCGCAGTGCACTACAGTATATGTCCACAAGGGCACATGCAGTTCTTCCTCCTGCACGTTAGGAGGCAGTCTCTCAAGGCTTATCGTAGATTTGCGGCTGCAATATGGCAGCGTACATGCTTCTGTGTTAACGTGAAGGTCTTGCCGGGTTTGTGTGAACACAGCTTTCGACCTGCTAGGTGAGTACATGTTATTTCACTATTTCCCTGAAATGCGTGGCTTGTCTCGGCTTTAATCTTTCATGTGAGAATGACTTGGTGATAAATAAATGATCAAACAGCTGTCACGTGCTGCTTCTGGTTGTGTGTGGTGTTTAAGCTGTGTGGTATGACATATTCAATTGTAATGGTAACGTGGATTTTATTTATGTATATGCATGTATATCCTTTGACATTCCACTGGTAAACTAAGCGTTTTGTGTAACATTTGTGTAGTGTAGGTTACCCTGCATATTTAGACATGCTGGAAGAGCATTAACTTTGTTAACTGAGGTTTGAGCACTGGGACAACATTTTGCACTTATCTGTCGTGTTCTCCTTAAGTCTCAGTGCAGGAACCACTTGCATAGTCACGCAACAATATCTAAGATTAAATCATATGATTGAAAGTGAAATTGTAATGCTACAGCATACAAAGACATCCTGTACAATTGTGTTCTTCCAACTTCGTGGGAAAAGTTTGGGGAAGGCCTATATATCGGTGTGATGGTCAGGTGTCCACATACTTTTGGCCATATAATGTGACATTATGTGGTTTTCTTCAGCAACAGACTCGGCATAGATAGGAAAAGGCCAAGCAGCATCTAAGAAATGTCACTTCATCTAACAGTTGTGCGACATTGCAGGAGATTAGGGGTGTCTACTCGGATCAAGTCTATTTATGTTCAGTACATGTGCATTATAAATATCAGTTCCTACAATTGTAGGGTTTTGACCCCAAGTTTGAGAAACTATGATGTAGAACGATGTAGTGTTTAACAAGTTGGTAGTCTCTTTTCTCTTACAGGTCAGCACATTGGTGCTGTTTATTCAGAATCAGTGTTTAAGCATTTACATTAACTTAATGGCTAACTACATTTTAAAATTAGGCATCAGGTATAATTCAGGACAAGTTGGAGAAGAGTCATGTAAGGGTTTCATTTTAATCAAGCCCTGAGAAATGTTCAAAAGCCTGGAATCATGCTTTCAATGAAAAGTTTCCCATTACATGATTTGATTCTGTGTAAACTTCTCAGAATGAGGCCACATCAGAAATGGCGTTTGATTTGAAGCAAAAGCTCATTTCATTCAAAAAAAAAATAAAAATTTCGGTCGGCTTTTAGAAGCAGTTCTGACGAAGTTGAGATATTTCGTGTTGTCTATTTTATCTTTCCTAGACTCGGCTCTGGTCTAGCTGGCTTGATGTTGGCCATTGGAGGAATTCTAGACACTTTTACTGGCCTGTCAGTTAATGAATATTTAATGGTTTGCTTCTTAGCTTGGATGTGATCATGGATCATTTTTGTTCTGTACGTAACACAGACGTTTCCTAGATATAAATAAATGGGGATCGCATAGTATGATTTGAAATGGACTATATATTTGTGAATCCAAGACCTATATGGCTATATTGTATTTTACCTCATGTAAACATCACTTTGGATAAAAGTGTCTGCTACATGAGTAAACGTCAGTCATATATTAGTATGCTGTCTCTATTTAAGACCTGAACACCATTTATCTGCTTGGATAAATGTCTGTGTCAGATATTCTGGTCACAGAAGACATGAGGCTGTTTTCTGTTTCAGCGCACTTCCACAGTATGTTGAATGTCCTAGCTGTTCTACTTGCATATATGAAGAGTTTTTTGTTTTGTTTTTTCCATTAAAAAAAAAATACAAATGGATACTGAGATGCTGTCACTGAAAGCTCATTATTATTTACATAGAGTGCAACCGTGATCAAAATGTATCCAGTGAATTTCATGAAGATCTAAACATAATGATTTAGAGGCAGTTCTAGCAAGAATGCTAAGATATGTGTTTGTCTCTCTGTGTGTGTGAGACTCAGGCAGCATGAGGGACCTACTGCACTGCTCCTTGTTATAAGGATGTATGCAGTGTATTGAGATGGTTTATATTAGTATACATGAACAGGAATCATCATTAGTTTTATTTAATGAAAGTTAAGTGCCACAGTGCATGTCACTGAATGTCCTGTGATCATGTGGCTTCTTTTGCCTTACTGTTTATAATAATAAAACTGCAACTCACTAAATTACAAGCATTTCGATCATTCCAATATCTTAAAACTCTAAACTGTGTGACGAAAGACCTATTAGAGTTTGGGCTTGATTTTTTATTTATATATATATATATATATATATATATATATATATATATATATATATATATATATATATATATATATATATATATATATATAACAGGTGTCTCAAATATTATATTAATGACAGGTATCTCAAACCTGTTATAATTACTTGTGTATACAGAATTCTTGTGTTGTAATGATATTTTTATACCACATGAGGGCGCAAGATAACTTAATTATGAACTTTGTTCAATTTGGAAAAGGACCCTGCTTCACAGGTAGCGCTAGATACAGTGCTTATTAGTGCAGTATTTGCCCCATCCTGATTTCTTCTGTTTTTGTGTATCTCTCATACTGAATAGTTTTAGATCTTCAAACAAAACACAACATACAACAAAGACAACCTGAGTAAACACCCAATACTGTTTTTATTTATTTATTATTTTTATTGAAGCAAAAAAAGTTATCCAACACCTATCACCAATGTGAAAAACTAATTGCCCCCTTAAACTTAAAATCTGGTTGTTCCACCTTTAGCAGCAATAACTGCAACCAAATGCTTCTGATTACTCCTGTGCTTTGGATCATTGTCTTGCTGCATAATCCAGTTACACTTGAGTTTTAACTTAAGGACTGAAGATCGGACATTGTCCTTTAGGATTTTCTGTTAGCGAGCAGAATTCATGTTTCCCTAAATTATTGCAAGTTACCCAGGCCCTGAAGCAGCAAAGCAACCCCACACCATCACACTTCCACCACCATGCTTGACCGTAGGTATGATGTTCTTTTTGTGGAATTCTGTGTTTGGTTTACACCAGATGTAACGGGACCCCTGTCTTCCAAACAGTTCCACTTTCGACTCATCAGTCCACAGAACATTCTCTCAAAAGGTTTGAGGATCATCAAGACACGTTTTGGCAAAATTCAGACAAGCCTTAATGTTCTTCTGGGTTAGCAGTGGTTTTCACCACACCACACTTCCATGGATGCCATTTTTGCCCAGTGTCTTTCTGATAGTGGATTCATGAACAGTGACCTTTATTGATGCAAGAGAGGCCTGTAGGTCCTTTGATGTTGTCCTTGGGTCTTTTGTGAATTCCTGGAGTTTCTGTGCTCTTGGAGGAATTTTGTAAGGTCAGCCACTTCTGGGAAGGTTCACTACTCTGCCGAGTTTTTCCATTTTGAGATCATGGCTCTCACTGTGGTTCTTTGGAGTCCCAGAGCCTTTGAAATAGCTTTGCAACCCTTCCCAGACTGAATTTAACAATTTAGTATGAGATATACACAAAAACAGAAGAAATCAGGGTGGGACAAATACATTTTCACAGCACTGTAGGTCTGTTTTATTAGGAGTTTTATTACTATAGTTTATTAGCTGCATTAGTAAACTGCATCAAATTAATTCACGTACAATTGCTCATTTTAAACTAAACATAGCTCAGTTTATTGCATTAGATGAGAATTAATTAAGTTTAAAATGGTCATCACAAATATTGGCCTCCCAGTTCTGCCAAAACACATTACGTTTTAAACTAATGCATGAAATAGCATATTCTTAATTACACATCATTTTAAACAATTAAATAGTTGCTAACAAAATGGCAAACTGTAAAAAGGGGACAAAGCAAGTGGGATTTTAAAAACAATATGCTAGTGTTACAAGTATGCAACATAGGTTGTGAATTTAAATAACACTGAAAAAAAAACTTAAATACAGACCTGTCCAAGGTGCATGTTTCTGACTCACTGCAGTGTGTAGGATTATTTAAAACATTATTATTTGGGCAAAGGAGGAAAAAAATTGTGTTCCTGAGTCACTGAGAGTTTTCTTTGCAGTCCTAGTAATTTACAGTCAGAGCTGTCAAGTCGGATTTGGCAGGAGGTTTTGGACGCACATATCATACATTGTCTTAGATGTCATACTTCATTACACTACAATGTTTGAAAGACGTCTGGCTTCATATAGAGCTGATTGTAGCAAGCCAGCTGGCTAACTTTAGCTTGTTAACTAAAAGACAAGCCTGAGAACAAATCTTGACAGATTGCAAAATACACAAATCAGATTTCAAATGACACCAGTCAAAACACAGAGAATGCAGATTGGATGATCGTAAGCAATCAGGAATGAGAGTTTATTGTTTTGTTTATTTTTTATTATTTTATTTTTTTTGTCTTCGTTAGTTTTTGTTTGTTTGTTTCTTTCTTTCTTTCTTTTTCCTGGAAAAAAATCTTTTGGAGACATTCATAATAATCATAGTAAACATATTTACTTTTAAATATTAAATATATATAATGGATATAAAAAGTCTACACACTCCTTTTAAAATTGCAGGTTTTTGAGTGTAAATTAAACCGACATAAATAATCAGATCATTTTCCACCTTTAATTTGATATAGCAACCAAAACTATTTAAGTGAAAAACAAATAGAAATGTTTGGTGGGTGGAAAAAACCAACTTGCAATATCCTGGTTATGTAAATATGTACACACTGTGTTTATAATTGGGTATGTGACTGTGCTTAGAAATAACCGACCACATTCAAACTCTTGTTCATACAGCTGTCATCAATGAAATTATATTGATTAACCCCAAATAAATATCAGCTGTTTCTGTAGGATTTTCTTGACCTTGATCTTGGTTTCATCCAACTGCTGAAGCCATGGTCCACAAAGAGCTTAAAAAACATGTACAGGATCTCATTATCAAAAGGTATCAATCAGGAGAGGGGTACAAACAATTTCCAAATCATTAGATTAGGGTTGTCAGAAGTACCGGTACTTCGATACCAAGTCGGTACTAAAAAGTAAAAAAAAAAAGTTGAAGGTACCAGATTTTCACAAGTACCGGTAGTACCGAGTAGCGGGTCAACCCGGTACTGATGCGCTGTCTGACAGGTAGTCAGTAGGGAACTTTTCATAGGTGCACCGTGCAATTATGGTAGCGGTTGCATTATGGATGTTGTAGCATAGTTTAATTCAAGTGTAGGATTGCAAAAAACATCCTCGTTTTTGTTTACTTAATGGTTAACACATGCACGTGTAAAGCTAATACGCTCATATGCTTATTAACCATTTATTTCTTTTAAAAACATCCGCGGACCGCCGGTGGACCGCCGCGTTGTTAAGTGTAAAACTATGTTATGTACACAGCTGCTGTGTTTACGTACTGTAGATACTCACGTGATATATCTTTGGAAAGCTAAGATACTGTGCTTCAATTGATATAAACCAACACTTACAAAACTGAGGCAACTCCCCTATGAAGCCACTGATCCATTAAATCCCGACAAAAACAGTCTTGTTACACTGGCAAAGGTCCAAACGATCCAATTAAGTAAAAATTTTTACTCCAAAACACATTATTACATCAATAAATACCCACGGACTATTGCTGAGTCATTCAATTATAGGAGATGTGCCTAATCTTTCACGTTTTTCTCTGTTATAACTCCGGTTCACTTTCAGCGCTTCACTTTAAAAGTCTGTGCGTAAAGATGCCTAACGAGTGGCATGTTTCGTTTCAGAAACTTTTTTACATAGTTTGTAGTTTTTGCTTGTAATTTATTTAGTTATTATTTACTTGAAGGGAAAAAACCTAAGGCCAAAACTTAAAGCATTTTTCAGAAATACTTGAAATATACATATACATTTGTTTAATGTATTTTAATATTTAACTTTATAAATAAGAAGTGTGTGTTCAATTATGGCATATTTTTGTGTTTTGCATGCTTGTAATTTTTTTGTTTATTTGTTTTTATACCTTTAATTACTTGTGGGGGGGGACTTGAAAACTTTGAAATACTTTAAGTATGCAGAATGGCATTGTTTTTTTAAAAAAATATATTTTATATTGATATTTACCTTTATTAATAAAATAGTGTGGTGTTCAATTTTTCTGTTTTGCTTTGGTACCAAAATTGGTACAGAGTACTGTGGAATTTTACTGGTATTGGTACCGACTACTGAAATTTTGGTACCTTGACAAGCCTACATTAGATGTGCCAGGGTACACCATGAAGGCCATCATCATCAAGTGGAGAAAATGGGGCACCTCAGTGACCTCACCAAAAACAAAAAATCCCTTCAAAATTGACATAAGGACAAGATGAAAACTTATCAGGAGTTACCAAGAGACCTATGGCAACATTCACAAGGTAAAACTTTTTTGGGCATAAAAGACATTTTTGGTACAAGACAGATTTTTTCCCAAGGAACACCATACCCACAATGAAGCTGGGACTGGAACATTATTCAAGACAAAGTGAATCATGAATATCTCTAAATTCCAACCTATTTTGGCACAAAACCTGAAGGACTCTGTTACATAGCTGAAGATGAATGATTTCACCTTACAGCATGATAATGACCCAAAGCACAAATCCAAGTCAACAAAGGAATAGCTTCAGAAGATGATCAAAGTTTTGGAATGGCCCAGTCAGAGCCCAGATCGAAAACCTATCAAAAACCTGTGCTAATGTTAGTCAAACATACCCTGATGGGGTCCTGAGTGGCGCAACAGAAAAGCATTCGCTGTATCATCCAGAGAATGTGAGTTCGAATCCCAATGACCTGGACATTCATCTATGGCCGGGAGTCCAAGAGGGCAAAATTGCCCATGCTGTCAGGGAGGAGGAGGTGACTCTCACAGTGACAGTTGCATGAGCAGTTCAAAAAGATACAGTCAGCTTGCTTCACGTGCCTAATAGGAGAGACCTAACTGGAGGGTGGGAATTGGCCAAGACTAATTTAGGGAGAAAATTTGGGAAAAACATACACTGATAGCCTAAATTTGATTTCACATTAATGAACTTAAAATAATCCCCATTTACCTTGACAGAATGCAAGGGGTCCCACATAAGCATCTATACGTGAGACGAGGGAGATTGGGGAAGGGGCCACAGCTTCCTCATATTAGTTTGCTAATATAACTTGTTTAACCGTACTCTGATGTTTTTGCAGAGCTCCTACACAGAGTGCAGGTCAGGCAGGTTTGGTAATACAATGTAATCAGCCATAAAAATCACTGGATATCATGGCAATATCATGTAGGGACGATAATATTGTTATACTAATGTTAACCAGCTAGCTTGGTAACATCAACCTCAGGGATGTTCAGCACTGCAAAGAATGAGGACAGTCACATCATGTCCAGAGGGCTGAAAGAGCTGAGCTCAACGAAGAGTTCTGATCCCACAAAACGAGCACAGATACACCACAGTGGTCCGCTATGCGCAAGCAGAGCACTGATAGTCCTACACCACAGCACATACAGTGGAAAAAATGAACTTGTTGGCTAACGTTAACACTCTAGAAAAAAGGGACTTTTTATTGAGTGCAAGAGTGTTTGAGTTTTACTTAATATTCAGTAACTGGTAGTCACGTCGATGTGGACAATAGAGTTCCTTTGTGACTCTGTCTTGAATACTTGTTCCCAAATTGCATACTGCAGTACTAATTAGTATGTCAGTACATCAGCAGTGTCATTACTGTGTAGAAGTTTGCAGCAATCCATATGGGAGCAGGGCCCATAACAGAACTTGTTATGAAATAATGTCTTGTTGGCAATAACGTATCAAATCCTGTATAAAAAAAAGAAAAGTTAAAAAAACTTACATCAAGCAACATTAATTATAAATTTCAGCAGTCTTAGAGTATACAGACAAGGATGGGTGTAAATCAGCACCCATCCTTGTCTGTCATATATATATATATATATATTACAAATAAATATTAGTATCTGAGTGGTATCATTTGGAGATTCTTTTTGGCTTCAACTACAAATACACCAGCATGTACCATTTATGTTATTTCATCTTAATAGCATCAGATGTAGATGTTTCATTGCAAAGATTGCTTGAAAAGGAAACATCATTCCATCCATTTTCTGTACTGCTTATCCTACACAGGGTCGCAGAGAGCCTGGAGCCTATCCAAGGAGACTCGGGGCACAAGGTGGGGGACACTGGGCGGGGTGTCAACCCATCGCAGGGCACATGCGCACATACCCATTCACACTACAGACAATTTAGAGATGCTAATCAGCCTACAATCCCAAAAGCACTGCAAAGTTAAGAGTATCTTAACTGGGAGAGAGTGTATTCATTGTGATGCTCGCTCTACAATTTAACAATGATATTTGTGCTGCGATCCTCTTGGGAAACTTGGCCCTGACTTCTATGAACCCTACACATTAACATTCAATATGTATGCCTCAGTCAGTGGGTATTTGAAAAGGGAAAAAGCATTTATGACAGCAGCAGATTTTATAGACTGTGCCTGCAGGTGAACCAGTGACCAATGAGTCATGGCTTGCTCAGAGATTACAGAGAATTAGTATGGCTAAAAGGCTCTGTAATGATGATTGTATGACCTGGTTGCTTTTTATCAACAGATCATTAAGTGCATAAAGATTCCTGAGATTTGGCCAGATTCATTAATGGTAACAATTTTTTATTCATTAATGAACAACATGTTGTACATTTTAAACATATATCATTAAGTTTAATGTTGTGGAATGTCCACTACACAAGTTAGTTCCTGTTATCACTTATTTGATAGCAGCTATAAACAGATGTACACTCCCCAGCCTCTCTTGAAGTTCATAATGCAAGAAAAATGCAGCTTGTCATGTTGGCAAGAATCCACAAATCCCTTTATTCTGAAGACATTCAGCTGTCGCTCTGACTGTTAGTCCTTCCAAAAATGCTAAATAAACATCTCCTCACAGAAAACTTCACCATATAAACAATTACTGTACACCCGTTAATCTGTTCATGTGGAGCGGCTGCCATACACATTCTGGTGTAAGTTGTTGCTATAGAAATGATAAAGTATTAGAACAAGGACATTAATATAAACCTCTGATTTGCCTTGATGTTAGAAAATTAATCAACACCACCTGACCAAACAGAGTTAAGTATTCAACAGTGCTGCGGTATAATGCTATTTAACGGTGTAGTTCTAGAAGGTGCCACTATCAGAACATGAAATGGTTTGTTAATTGGTGAAATCAATATTACGTGACCTCCAAGAGCAAGCAGTGGTTTTTGTGGTCTGGTGGCTCAGGGTGTAGAGGCTTTTTATTTTAGAGCTAATTAACTGTGTTTGGGTGTAGGTGGGAATGGAAAATTGGTGCAGTGGGGTTTGGGAATGTAAAATTGATGTAGGGGTGATTTTTGTCTTTTTAAAAAGTTCTCACAAACTTCACCCGAGATGAGGAGGAGTTCTTTGGGGCACCTCACTGACCCTCCCACAGTTCCACCACTATCAATATGCAACTTCTGGAGCAGCGAAGAGAATACTAATATACTGCTGTGCGCTTTGATTTGTGATGTTTCTGTGCACTCTGCAGCTTGTAAAAGATAGGCTGCAGTATGAAGTTTAGTTTCATTAGTCTTTTATAGGTGGTGGGCATCACAGCTGCATTTGAGGTGCACATATCATAACCAGCCATGCAATAAAGGCCACATGCAGGCTAAAGGGCTAGTCCACCTTTCCTATGATAAATATTAAAAAGTTAATTGAGTGTCTTTCCTGGATGGTGTTCCTCCAGGGTAGTTATATAGGAACTATAGCTGTGTTAAAAGGTTGGCTCATTCCCTGAAGCTCAGCACTAAAAAAAAAAAAAAAAATGCAAATCTGTCTGCCACAGCTGTTTCTATGCCCATGCACTGGCTTCATGGGCATGATTTATGACCCAGAATGGCACAGCAAAGTTTGGAGCATTTAATGAAACAGTTCTACAATGAACTGCTTTCAAGACTGCTCTCGGTTATTGTTCTTGTTTAAATTGTTGGTTTGATTTGTTCTAATGAATGTTTTACATTTCAAAACTGTTAAGTTATAGGTATTCTATGTTGAAGAAACTTTAGAGTTTTAAAGCTGGGTAGAGTAAATGTGGGGAAAAACGTAGAACAGGTAAACATAAAGCCTAGTTACATATTTCTTTGATTAAATACTTATGGTTAAAAGCAGCCATTTTTATTTTTAAATATTTTTATTTGCACAGCCTGAAAGATCTGTCATGTCAGCTTATTGTTCTCATGTTGAGACTATTTTATACAAATGACTACTCATAAAGCGAAACAATGAGTGCAAAAAAAAAAATAATACCTCCTATTAATCACCCAGGTTTACCTTTATTCGTTTTGCATGCACACAGTTTGCAGTCTTCACAGCATACATCCACTGTCATTAGGGCAAAGAAAATCGCAAAGAGGGACTTTTCATTTATCATTTCTGTTTCAGGTGTGTTTTATGTATTTCCCTTTGTTTTCTTGCAAAAATGGTTACCTACATCACCTTCAAATGCATCATCTTCAATGCATGTAGTAGAACCAATTCCTGAAGAGTGTAATGTAGAAGTTGATATGTTGGAAGCAGGAAAAATGAGCAAGCGTAAGGAACAAGGGTCAAATTGTGACGGCTAGACGACTGATTCAGAGCATCTCCAAAACGGCAAGTCTTGTGGGGTGTTGCAGGTATGCAGTGGTTAGCACCTACCAAAAGCGGTCCAAGGAAGGGCAGTCGGTGAACCAGGACACGGTCACCCAAGGCTCACTGATGCGCATGGGGAGCGAAGGCTAACCCATCTCTTCTGATCCCGCAGAAGAGCTACTGCAGCACAAATTGCTGAAAAAGTTAAAACTATGAGAGAAAGGTGTTAGAATACACAAAGCATCGCAGCTTGCTGCGTATGGAGCTGTGTAGCTGCAGACCAGTCAGAGTGCCCATGAAAGTACCTACAATTGGCACATGAGCATAAGAACAGGACCATGGAGCAATGGAAGAAGGTGGCCTGTTCTGATGAATCACGTTTTCTTTTACATCGGCAGGTGTGTGTTTTACATTTTTGGACAAGCAAACATTTGATCCTCTTTGAAACAGTGCCTATTAATAAAGGTTATACACTCTATCAAATGACGTAAAATTGACATTTTTGTAGTAATTTTCCCAATTTAAATTAATAAAAAAAACAAACAAAAAAAAAAGATCAGTCACATGGAAAAGTAAGTACACCCCTACATTTATTACACCTTCAAATCCATATCATTTGAATCAGGTGTTCAAGATTGGGTGCCAGTGATCAGAACCTGCTTAGGGAGTGCAGGTGGAACCGGTCATATTTAAACGTCTCGCATCTAGTGTCTGGTGTTCCCTTTGATATTGAGGCGTGTGGTATCATCATGCCAAGATTTAAAGAGTTCTATAAGGCCTTCAGAAAAAAGGTTGTGGATGCCTATGAGTCAGGCAAGGGATTTAAAATGATCTCCAAATTATTTGAAATACATCCAAAACATTGTAAGGAAAATGTAAGGAAAATCATCTACAAGTGGCGGAGATTTGAAATGACTGCCAATTTGTCCAGGACTGGCCATCCCAGCAAATTCAGCCCAAGAGCAGACCGTGTGATGCAAAAAGAAGTCTCCAAAACCCCAAACTTTCATCAAAGGATCTGCTAGTAAGTCTTGCAGCTTTTGGTGTCAAAG